>CM055648.1:22219128-22784290 GCA_029378325.1 Elaeagnus macrophylla | reverse complement strand
TACTATTTATCTGGCAAATTGAGGAGTAAAGAAGAAGAGACCTGAATTAGATGGAGGATAAGAATTTATAGAATTTTGATTTTAGTTGTGGCTTATCAAATTGACATGACCACTTGCTTTCTATGTAGTAAGTAAATAGTACCCGGCCCGCCCCGGACCCCATTGCATTGGTCTTCCTAGAATGGATTTTGATAATCATTCTTTCATGCCTCCAATTTGACCTCCAGATTTGGAGTTGGTAATTGCATTTGATGGCCTCAAAGAAACCATTCTCTTCTTCTTCTGAGAGACTGAGTGTGCAATTGAGTTTTGATTAGACATTCTCTATATATCTTAGCTGTGGTCCTCTGGGGTGGTTTTGTTTATCGCTAGAAAACAGAGCATCTGTCTCTGAGTCCCTTATGTCATATCTGTTTTGTTTGATTTTGATATTATGTATGTCATGGCTTACCAACTATTTTTAAATTAGTTACTAAAAAACAAAAGACAAAATTCTCAAACTGTCTTTTAAGCTTTTCTCCTTATCTATTCTCTTCCTTGTTCATTTTGGATGTCTTTTAAGCTTTTACAAAAAAAAAAAAAAAATTCTTTTTTATAAAAATATATAACTAATTACTTTGAACAACTCTTCTATCATATATTATATTTATTTTTCTTTGTTTTTATTTTCAATAAAATCATCATAGTGATATATTTCAAATTAAGTTTTAATTAAAATCAAATTATATTTCACATAAAATAATTCTTGCTCAATTTTTATGTTATTAAATTTTGACACATATTTACACATTCTTACTAAAACGAACCAATTATATCATAAAGGAGACAATTTTGGATTACGATTAAGATCATATATTGAGTAGATTATATAAAACGTATTTACAAATACTAAAGATGCAGATGGCTTGTGCTACATATTAGTGTTTTCATTTATTATTGAGTAAATATCTTATACAAATAATAATATTTTATAATAATCTATTATATGTTAGAATTTTTATTGACATAATTCTTATTTGATGATGATGTTTTGAATTTTTAATTAACATGATAATATAGTTATGTTGACAAAAAATAAAATAAAAGATAATATAATTAACTTAAAATATAAGAGTAAATTTATTATATATATATATATTAGGTGATATATTTTTTTAATTTAAGGTTTATATTTTAGAGTTTAGAATTTACTAGAGTTTGAATCTTAGAATTTAGAATTTAAATTTTAAAATTTAGGTTATGAAGATGAAAACTTAGTTATCGCAATTAATAAATGATATTATTTAATATATCAATTATGTATATATATACATTTGTGCAGTACACCTGTTTTTTTAATAACTAAAAAATATATGCTTAACACATAAAAATGTAGTATAAATATATTTTTATAACATAAAAAATATATTTTTTTATAGGAATTAAAAATAAAATAATTTAAATAATTAAATTATATAAAAATAAAATAAGTTAAATAATTAAATTATATAAAAAAAATATGCGTAAAAAATATAGTTTTTATGATATAAGAAAAAATATATACGTGAACAGGGATTAAAAACAAAACTTTGCCCATAAAAAATAAACCTTTATTTTAAGAAAAATACATTTTAGCATAAAACATAACACATTTGGAATATTTTAATTAGTTTCGTACTACCTACCCATTTTTCAACAAGTGTCCTATAATGTAAGTATATCTATTAATCATAAAATGCTATATTAATTTAAAATAAATCACAATTTATAATAAATAATATTATTTTTTAAAAAAATAAATCAAAACCCATTAACTTATATATGCATGTAAAATAAACTTTAACTTTCTTCTCTACAATTCCAGTTTTAACAAGTTTTAATATGTTAATTGAATTCACCTTATTTTTCTAATAAAAAGCAAACGGCTTTAGGCCGTTCTATTAAAATTGTTTGTATATTATTAGTGTAATTGATCTTTACTTTTAAAATAAATCTAATTTCGTATTAATAATGTGTGTAAATAGCATTACTCTAATTTTAATTGATTTTGTTACTTAAATATTATTTAATGTATTATAATTTGGAGGAGTTCATAAAATTTTAAAAATTAATTTTAAAAAAATATATAAATAAAATCACTAAAATTTATAATAAAAAAATATTAATTAAATAAATATAATTTATCAAATGAATTTAATTATTTATGGTTTAACTAATTAAATGATGTTAAATATAGAATGATGAGTTATAATTTGTTTTTTAAATAATAAATGTATATAAACGTACACACTTTATATGAAAAAACACAATTTTCAAACTTAATAAATCTTCATTGACTTTTTCTATCATTTGCTGAATCTTTGATGACGTTAATTCTGATTAGATCCTCCCATCACTCTGTTTTCTCTCAGACAGAATCTCTTGAAGGAAAAGTTGCCTTTCAAATCTAATTTTGCATTTTCAAAAAAAAAAAAAAAAAAAAAATCCTAATATTATATTTTTTTTAAAGGAAAAATAAACTAATAAATATATCACTTGCAAAAATTATAAATATATTATTTAATTTTATTTAATAATAAAAATAATATTAATATAATTAGTGGAACATATGTATTATCAAATTCTTTATGATTGTAACAATTAATCATTAAATTTTTTATTAGTAGTATAAATTAATATTAAATTATTTATTAATTGTACAAATTTATTACTAAAAATAATCCAAAATATAATATAATATTTTTTTTATTATAATATAATAATATATTTATATAATTAATTATATTTATTGGTATATATATTAGTTTACACTAAAGACAGTCTATATCTTTAGCATTCGTTTTCTTTGATGGCTTTACATCTTTCAGCAGATAAGAAACTGTGGCCCCATGCACTAATGTCGAAGGTCTTCTGCATTTTGTCATTTTGTTCCTCTCTTTTTGGCTCATTGTAATCCATTTTTCATTTGACCAAAAAAAAAAAAAAAATTCAATTTTTAATTTTCTTCTCCTTTTTACATGTTTTTGTCAAAGTTCTGCCATTGTCTACACAACTCATAACTAATTAACCTTTTTGAGTTTAACACAAAGCAAATATTACCGGTTCATGTTATTATCTTTTTCTTTTGTTCAGTAAAGTCATGTAGTAGTCTATTCAAAGAGACATTATCTTAAAGCACCTTCTCATTTGCGTGATAACCTTAAATAATTTTTGGGTTATTACTTTAAAATTTAACTTACTTATTCTCAGTTTAAGCCTCATCACGAATTGTTTTGAAATTTAGATTTTGGGAATACTAAATTTCATGATCTAAAATCCTACGGATAGGAATTTATTACTAATTATTTTATAAATTTTACAAATTTTATTTTTTATTAAAATTATTTTCTTTATGAAAAATTATCTAAATTTTTTTGTCTAAATTCTTGGTTCGATAAATGAAAATACTTTATATATAAAAAAATCGTACTATCATATCTTATATTTAAATTGATTAATTGAGTGCTCATTCATTGAAAAAAAAAAATCTAAATTTTTTATTACTGCAACAAAATCATTATAATAAGAATATGCCGATATAAAAACCCATTTTGAAATTAAATTAATGATAAAAAGAGAAACTAGAAATATAAATAGTAAATATATAACACTTTCTAGTAGATAGTTGGCTCGATACATAAACTATAAACCATAAATATCTCATATTCTAAACCCCACCAAAATTAAAATGACATGATAAAAGATGAAAATACAAGCCCAATTAAACCCTTAATATAAAGATTCAACTTCGAGTCCTTTTTTTTTTTTTTTTTCTTTTCTTAACGGAACTGCCAATACTACTAGTTTCTAATCCTATTGCTAAGAGTATTACACAAAAAAAGTAAGGCCTCAGTACTATTGGGGTCATCATATATATTCCTTAAAATCTTTAGCCTTTCATAATCAATTGCTAGAAGGGGAAGTTTTTGGATCAGAGCTTGAACTGAGACTCAGATCAGTATGAGTGTTAGTTCCATTGGATTTTGAGTTAGTCTTTGAAAGCTTCTGTTTCAGTTCACAAAGCAATGCTTGGTTCTCTTGGTTCAGAAGTTGTGCTTTCTTCCTTAGCCTTTCATTTTCTTTCATTATGTAACAATTCTGCAAGTACAGCTTTGAGTTCAATCTTTCCATTGTTGTGATAATAAGGCCTCACGCACCAAGTGGCCTGAAACCAAATAAAACAGAACATATTAAATAATGTTCAAGAAATGCAATGTAACAGATAAAAAAAAAGGGTACTATATCATATAAATAGTGCATTTTGATCAAGAGTTACAAAATGGGCAATTGTAGATTTGTCTATAAATGGAAACAAATGAAAATATTTACCAAAACAGAGCAACTTGGAAAAAAACAGAGCAGGTGGAAGATATTATAAAAGATATGTAAATAATGAATTTAGACCACTTTGGTGATAAGGGTTTGTATTTGAAGGAAAGAGAAGCAATTGGGTTATATTAGATAGATGGAATAAGAGTTGTCCAAAATTGCACTCAATTAATAAAATTAGTTTCTTTCGGTTTCCCAAACATGAAAGCAAAGGATAAAGTTCATTACACTGTATCCTAATTAATGTTTAAACTCCTCTGTTTATTAACCATCATTTGTGAATATTGAAAAAAACAAAAAAAGTGAATTTATAAATTTAGGAAGAAAAAAGGACAGAAAAAATCTAAGAGGTAGAGAGAGACAAAGACACAAATAAAAATATTGACTTGGAGAATCCAAGGAGAGAAACATTCTAAAGGCAGAGACTGGGTCCTCAAAATGAGGTGGCAAACACAAGGCAATGGGAACCGAATTT
This sequence comes from Elaeagnus macrophylla, assembly GCA_029378325.1. NCBI lineage: Eukaryota > Viridiplantae > Streptophyta > Magnoliopsida > Rosales > Elaeagnaceae > Elaeagnus > Elaeagnus macrophylla. Next base: position 22,779,468 of record CM055648.1, on the reverse strand, counting down.
GCACATCTTCACATACAATGTAGAGAGAAAAATTGAACATGCCCATCTCGATAAAAATAAATAAGCAACAAAAAATTGAGAAAAGAGAGAGTAATACCTTTAGAAGGGGATTGTTGGTTAGAGAGCTTTGGCCGAGGAAGTCTGGTAGAGTAACAAGAAATAACTGTACTTATAACAAAAAGGAAGAGATAGATAGATAGATAGATAGTGAAGTGAGGGGCAAAGGGAACAAAAGAAGAGGCTCTTAATTTATAGAGGCAAATGGTTAGTAAGTAGCTCGGCAAAAGAGAGATTAAGAGAGAAAATTAGAGACTCATGAGGAGGAGACATGCCCCTCTCTCTCTCTCTTTCTCTCTCTCTGACACAACAATCATGCATTGTGTAAGCGTTAGAAGGCGGCCGGTTATATCTTAAAAAAAAATAAAATAAATGAATAAAATGGGATTTGTATTTTTGGTTTGTAAATGATGGTAGAGATGGCGTCATGTGAAGGAAAATGGCTTTTTTATTGGGTTTTGCAGGGGGGTTAGGGGTATTTTGGGTAATAAATTTAAATAATAATGGGACTTATGGCTAGGGCTTTTAAAATGATGGTGGGCTAGGCCGTCCCAAGATTCGCAATGATGGTTTGGATTGGGTTCAAAACATCATCACAATTCATTTTCTTCCCTCTCTTCACTTCACAACACCCTCCTCTTTTACTCTCATCAATTACTCTTTTGTTTTTATTATTAGTGTTTCTTCTTCTTCTTCTTCTTCTGTCCCTCTTGTTATTACTCTTTCCTCTCATTACTTTCATGTGTTGGGAACTGTTGGCAATAATCAAATCTAGTCATAATTTGTTTCTTTTCTTGTTTCAAAATAATGGGTTTTTGGATAAAGCCTCTAAAAACTTTCCCACTTGTTGTATTTGTTATTTTTTAATAGAAAAATTACCCAATATACTTTCTCTCTTTAACAACTTTATTTTTTATGTCAATTTTTCTTTTTTCTTTTCTATCTATATACATAATTGCATAACAAGCTTGAACATGGCAGTATAAAGTAGACATATATGAATAAAGAGTGCGCATTATTAATACGAGTATATATAAGTATCTCCAATTTATCTTTAGTATATTTTCAAAGATTATACGCCTTTTATGTATAGAGAAAAAGAAAATATTTTTTGAATGATACTATAATCTACCTAGAGCATTGTTTTTTTTTTTACTATTAAATATTATGTTTGCTTCAAAAAAAGTGTTCAATCAAAACTAAGAATACGTTATTGCAATCATAATTAATATAGGCCAAAACTAGGAGTATGAGTTATAAGGGAAAAAGGAAAGTAAAATAAAAGTTGCTAAATTTAGGGAAGAACTTGACAAATAATGGGAAGGGATCGAAGTAAGGAAAAATAAGGGACCAGCCAGATTATAAGGGCTCAAAGGGTTATGAGTGGTTTAACGTGAAACATCGTGGTTGGACTTAAGACAGATGGTGTTTTGGATATACGGGTCTATCATGGTTTGGGCAAAATGGTCAAATGCTTCATTTTATCCCTGGTGGACCTTGTTCTTTTCTATAGGTTTAATTAACTCAGTGTAATTAATAATAGGTTTTTTTTCAATACATGGGTGGCAACTTCTGAACTTATCAAGTTCGCCTCAACGGTACGTGTCTAGTCTTACCGTTTTTCTTTTTCATTATTTTCTTAAATAAAAAAAAAAGAGAGGAAAAAAACAATTAAAAAGAAGAATAAATAATTTTACGAATAAACAAAAGGGAATTATGTGAAAAAAAATTTATAGAAGAAATTTTGGGCTTAAATTAGGTTTGGTACTCAAGTTAAGTAAATAGTATTTTTTCTCGTACATGTTTTCAAAAAATTTTAATTTAATACTTATGTTTGAAAAATGATACAAATATTATAAATTATGAACAATAAACACGTTTAATTTAAAATTTTTAACATGTGTCATGTACATAACAAAAAATTTAAAAGCAATTTTGGCATTTAATTTTTTTTCCTTCCTCCAATTCCTCTCTTCTTCTTCTTCTTCTTTTTTTTTTTTTTTTTTTTTCCAAAATTAGTTTTTTTTTGTTTTCTCCATCTCTTCCTCTCCCTTCCCTTCCTCTCTCGTTCTACTTTTTTTTTTTTTTTTTTTTTTTATTTAGAACCAGATTTTTTTTGTGCAATGCTGGAAAAAAAACTGATTCTAAGAAACTGATTTTTTTATAAAACCAGATTTTTTTTTTCACAGTGTTGGAAAAAATGATTCTGAAAAGAAAGAAGAAGAAGAGAGGAAGGGAAGGAATGGGAAATAAAATTAAATATCAAAATTATTCTTAAAATTTTTATCACGTGCATGATAAATATTAAAATTTTTAAATTAAACGTGTTTATTATTCATAAATAATTTATAATATTGATACTATTTATTAAATAAAAGTATTAAATTTATTTTTTTTAAATATAAATAAAAAATAATATTATTTATTTTACTTCATTACCAAAATTAAGCCATAAATAAAAAGAATGTAATAATACAACAGACCACTAACTACTTTTTACGCTTGTCATGCACCATTGGTTAAAGTTCGTGACATTTAATATCTTTTACATGTTAGCTATTTGTAAATTTGGTGTTGTCATGTCCTATATGGTTGGAGCTTTACTTAAAATATTACTTGTAATTTATTTTATAAGAAATAGTTTAATCAAATTAATGTGGTTTTTTTCTTCTTTTCTATCGTAAAAATTTCAATTGTGTAAGAAATATAGGACAAATATCGTATACTATTATACCTATCAATAATTTATTATTTTTATCAATAATAAGCTAATTAGAGGTATCAGGGGAGTTAAAATACGACTAGTAAAGCAACGTATTTGAATAACGGAAAAATCACGTCCATTTTCGAAGAACAAAGAGCGCGTCCCACAAGCTTCAAACCCACTCCTTATTGTATAAAAAAAAATACCTAATATTTAATTATAAGAGTTCGAATTCGACCACTAAATTATCCAATAATTAATAAATTAATGTGATTGTTGAGTATAAATTAACATAATATTTTTTATTCTAATGTACTTTAACATAGAGCGCTTAATGATCAGTAACTGCTTATAAATAATAACTTATAAAAATAATAAAATACTAAATATTGAAACCATGAGAAGTCATGCTGTTTATTGTTTTCCATCAATATATGGGAGATAATATTATAATAGATATAAATTTACATTTTTTCTCTCTGTTATTCTTTCATGATGATTTGTTTAAACCACTATATTAACTTATTTTAAGACCAGCCAATAATCCTTTTACCTCACTAGTTGTGATGACTTTAGAAAACTCGTCTTCATTTTCATCAGCTAAATTAAAAATAATTTCGATTGTAAAAAATCTGAATTGTATTCTTTGATAAATTTTGTACCTTACAATACACAATGTAATGTTTGGAGATTACATTGCAAAATTTTGATTAATTGAGGGAGTTGTACTACAATGTTTTTTTAAAACTAGCATAGATTATGAGAAAAAAATATGAAGCAATATTTTTTTATGCTTGTGCCTGTTTTCACATATGAAATGTCTTCTTTCAAATAATTTAATAAATTTACCATACTTTTTTTTTTTTTTCTCATTTCAATAAGTAATAAATTTACCAAATTTACACAAAAGAATTCATTTCATAATTATGATCAATATAATTGTTCAAAAAAATATATAAAAATGAAAATAATTATGATATAGCAAATAGATATAAAATTACTTAAGATAAAGTTAATAACTGACTCTCAAATGATTAAAATTTAGGCCTAAATGAAAAAATTTATAAGAATTACAAGTTTTTCGATCTTTAAAAGCCAATTCAACGAGTAGAGATGCTAATATTTCTTAATTTTTTTATAATATTATATTTTATTAATATGGAACAATTTCTTAAATATTTTCATCAAAGTGTGGATTTTTGTCCCTTATAAAGTCCATCACTTTACATTTTTAACTTATTTATTATATTCTATCTATTTGTGTCACTTATCTTTTTTTTTTTTTTTTTTTATTTCACAAGACTTGTTCTTTTTTTTGTGAGGTGAGGCTCAAGAATTTTGACTCTTGATCGATTAAAGCTCTAATATCATATAAATTTATATAGTAAATAAGTAACATAAGATATCTACTCTTAAAATGTCAACCTCCAAAGATAATAACTTTTATAATTACTTATAATCCTAAAAGGTTAACCTCCAAGAATAATGATGTTCATGATTACTTATAAACCTCATATTAGTATCATATTTAAGTAATGCAAAAATGTTAGAGAAATTGTCCCACATTAATAAAATATTATGAAATAGTTTATAAAAAGTATGAGTATCTCTACACATTGGATTAACCTTTTAGAATTAGATGACCCATAATTCTTATAAATTTTTACATGATATTGGAGCTTTAATTAATTAATAAGTCAAAAATCTTATGCCTCACCAAACAAAAAAATAAATGGATGGAACTTGCGGAAAAAAAAAAAAGTGACTCAAAATAATATAATAAATAAATTAAAAATACAAAGTGATAAGTTTTACGAGAGATAAAAACCTATATTTTGAGAGAGAATGTTAGATGAATTGTCACACATTGATAAAAGACAATACTGTGAAAGAGTTTATAAAAAATATGAATATTTTTACTAATTGAATTAATATTTTAAGATTGATGTATTTATAATTCTTAAAAATTTTAATACTAATTAGAGGCCACAAAATTTGTTATTTGTAAAAAAAAATTTATAGTATTTGTAAGATTATTTGTGGCATATACATGTTACTCACGAATTCCTATTTTCATGTCGAATACTTGTAGATTATTGGAAAATTCTCCTATAGCTTTAGTTTTCTTTAATGTACTAGTGCTTAATATATGGCTTGATAATTAATATTTATAGCTATAGAATAATTTTGGTCCAACTTAAGGAGGAAAGGTTTTTAATTGATCTAATAACTATTACTATTTTTGAAATAACAATTTCCATATTAATTATTAATTATTTTTATTAAATATTAAAATTTTTAATAATTAAATATTAAATATACATAAATTTATATATATTTTACATTCATCTTATTTATTTTATGATATGCTATGTGTAAAAAAAACATTAAAAGCGAATATGAAATTAATTTTATACATAATATACAATAATTGTCAATATAAATGTTATTAGCATTCATCTTAAAGATATGAATTAAATAAATGCAGAAACATGTGGCAGGTCAATCAACCATCATTCAAATAAAAGACTCAGTCAACAAAAACAAGGGGAAAAGGGGCCTGCCCAAATCTGAAAGATGGCAGTAAACATTGCCCTTAATACTGTATCAAATTTATGAGCTAAATTTTTAGCTCAAGGATATATATTTTATTTATATATATAAATATTTAAAATTTTAATTTTAATTACAAAGATATGAATTTGTGATATTATTTCAAAAAAAAAAAAAAATACCGTCAAATTTAATTTAAACAAGGCTTAGTCAAACAACCAATGATGACAAACCCAATAATAACCATTCTGTTTCCCATTATAATTCAAAAATATTTTTTATAATAATTTAATGTATGTATAACGTTATATATTATAATTTAATTAATTTTTATTAATAAATAATTTTATAATTAATAATTAACTTAATTAAGAAACAAAATGCTACTCTTTATAATTTAATTAATATTATTTATAATTTCATTTGACAACAATTTATTATTAATACATGTTTGTTGGCAGACGAGATATGCTTCTTCCTAATCTATTGAAGAACTCTCCCATTATTTGTCTACTTTATGTTGATGCGTAATGCTTTTGTATATATGACAAATAGTTATCATTTAAAATTATTAAATTATAACATCAATTACTGTAATGTGATCAAAATTAAGCTCAGCTAATTTTTCTCGTAATTTAATTTATTTGCCCCTATCCTTCTTAAATAATCATAAAATTTTAAAGAAAACATACAATTGCACGTAGACTGTAATCAAATTCTTGGAAATATATCCGTTCTTTATATAAATATATGAATTAAACAATTTTGTTTTATACATTACTAATTTTTAAGGGTTAAAATTTAGAGTAATAAATTTTTTTCATTTTCTCTCTAATACATTTTCTAAATCTTAATCGTAAAAAAATGGAGGTATAAAAAATTAGGTAACAAATAAGTAATCTCAACCATATATTTATTACATAATTTTTTATACCAATATTTTTTTACGCTTAAGATTTAAAAAGAGTATGAGAGAGAAAATAAGATAAATATATTGTCCCAAATTTTAATTATTAAAAATTAATAGTATAAAAAATTATATAATAAATTATGTTTCATGTTTCTGCAATAAATTTAAACCATATGCATTTATGAGAAAAATAATTATTTTAGAGGGGTAAAAAAGGAAAACTAAAGAATCATGATTCGGAGATGTTAGATGGTGGAAATTTTATATATTTTTTCATTAAAATTGGCTCTCAATCAAAAATAAATTACTTATTTTATCAATATTTGTAATTCTTATTTAATTTAATAATATAATATAAAAATAAAACAACAAAAACTTTTTATAGCACCACAATATTACTAAATACATAAATATAGTGAACTCCTATATTTTATTGATATTCTACATTGTTTAAAAAGTTAAATAATCATGTGCTTATAAGGGATGAATACTCTCAAAATGGTATAACGCATTTTGGGTTTTTTTTTATACATATAATTTAGTTATATTACTAATCAGGCTATTTCAGCTATTTCTTTGAAAGTAGAAAATGGTGGTACAGTAGTTTCTTTAAATTTTTTTTTATTTTTATGAAGTCATTTTTAATGATTTCACCTAATGACAGTCCTAGCCCCTGCATGACTAATGATGAAAATTTTACATTATTATGAGGGGGTTAGAGAGTCATTAAACCTTACACGGTTACACGTGAGTTTAGGGTGTGGGTTTGATATTAAATATAAAAAATTATATAATATTTTGTAATAATATATTATATTCTATATGGATACATATATGTGTTTTGTGTGGTGGACAGGAGCAATGATCCTAATTTTTCTTTCAATTTTTTTTTACCTTTTCTTATCTTAACAATTGGATTTATAAGGGAGTGATATTAAATTTTGCTTCTAGGTTCTACCTTTGTTTTGCATTTTTTTTCTTGTGTGTTTTTGTCCATTTTTTCATTCAGTGTTATAGCTTTTTCAAAATTAATTTGGCATTATCATCGGTTTTTTTTTTTTTTAAATTTATAACAGGCATTATCATCGTTTGAGACTATTATTATTAATTCTTTTTTTTTTTTTTCTTTTCTTTCCTTTTAATCTTAGTATGATATATTAAAATGAGGTGCCTAAAAGGGATTTTAATCTTGAAAAAATAGTCGCATTTTTTTTTTTTTGTAAAATGACATTTAGTATATTTTTCTAAAAAACAAGAAGTTTTTTTAGCTTAGCCCGTGACCCCGTGCCTGCTAATAATATCTTAAGAAAATTATAGAAAATAACACCTCATAATAATTTTATTATTATCAAATAACATTAAATATTCAATATGTATAATATTAAATGAGTGTAAATTATTATAATTTAATTTTAAAATGATCTTCAATTTGAAGGATGTTTAAAGAAAAATTATGTAAAAATTATTTTTAATTGTAGAAATATATGATTTGAATATAAAAAGTACTATTTTTGTTATTATAAATTTTAAAAGTGATATTTTTTTTTGTTATTTTTCTTAATATATTCTTAATGACATTAATTTTTTTTTTTTAATATATACAAATGTCATTGCTTCTTAACAAGTTATATCTTTCCAAATTGCAAGTATTATATTTATATTTATTTATTTTTGGTAACAATGTATTATGTTATATTTTAGGTGTAACATTCTTGTATTGTCTATGTCAAGAAAAAATTGAATAATAGATAATAATGATTTTTTTTCTTCTTTTTTAAATAATATTGGTTAAAAATATGCACACTATATATAAATTATTTTATTTATTTTAATTTTTTTTATTAATTTCTATAACATATTTAAAATAAATACGAAATTAATTTTTTATACTTACAAATTAATTATGAAAGTAAAATCATAATTAAATTAGATGAGATAATCTTCATAATTGAATGTTATCTTTATTCTATTATCATGTTTAGAGTTCTTAGTGGATGTAATATTTATCCATTTTCTAGTTCTAATATGTCCTAAAATTATAACGAAAGTCAATATCTTAAAATATATTGATAACTTTGTCTAAAAAGTATTAGGTATAATTCAAACTTAATTGTGAAATAAAAATAATATTTAATGTAATATCTCAAAATTTAAAATAACATTAATTATAAAAATAAGGAGTTATTTGAGAATAAGTTATAATTTTAAAATAGAATTATAAGTGTAAACAAACTCTTTAAAGATAAAGCAAAAAGTATATTTGAATTAGTTGTACACAATATATTAGACTCTTGTTTAATTAAAAGATAATGATAATAATAATTAAAGAATTCCTAATTACATTAGGTTTCTATACACTTATAAACTCTTTATGAAACCAAAGTATATAAATTCTCTACGAGACCAAAAGAGAAACAAAAAACTCTACGTCTATCCTTCTCTTATATGTCTCTCACAACAACAACCATAAGAGATATGAGTTTATTAAGTAAATTAGGTAAGCTTTTTAATTACTCTCCATCACTTTATTATTTTTGATGTAAAAGTTTATGGTTAATGTTTAGGAATTTTTATAAGATAATTATTTGTAAAATTTATGTTAAAACGTGAAAATAAATTATTTATGAACCTTTATATTCGTCAAATAATTTTTTATAACAAAATATAATTCTTAACGAGTCTAAGGAATATTTATTTGTCAAAATATAATTTATATTGAATTTATTACGAATTCTCGAAGTTCATATTTTGAATCTGTCAATTTCTGAACAACTCGTATTTTAGGGTTATTTTATATGAGTTCTGATTTTGATCTGAAAGTGAAATTTTTATCTTTGAAACTAGATAGAAAAATAAAACTTTTGGATCTAAAATCATTATAAAAATTCATGTATTTAATTTTATATAATTTTTCGAAGTCAAAATTTTCTGCTGAAAAACAGGAAACTTGAAGGATTAAAACAAAAAGTTCGGAATTAATTTATGGTGTTATATATGTTAAAAATATATGAAATTTTTTATAGAATGTTATAGGTGTCTTATTTATTATGTGGTAAAATTTTATGATTTTTAGATTAGATATGAATAATTTAATAATCTGTTTATTTATACATGTTCGCTGCTAAAAACGTTTACAGCAGATTTTATAAACTAGATTCAAAACCTGTTTTAGCCATGAAAAAGGATTCCAAAATATTTGAAAATTTAGATATATGTTCATATCTAAGTTATAGAGGTACCGTAAAAATTTCAATTCAAGAGAGCTTACTAATATTTTTATAAAAATGTTTAACTTTAGTAGGGTACCTGATTTTCTTAAATGGACAGCTTTAAAAGTTAGCGAACAAAAATCATTTTTATAATATTTAAGCATTCGGTTTTACCCATAAAATTTATTGGGCATTTTACTATACCTCTATGAAAATTCTGTATAATGTTATTATTTTATGACACAATTTAAGCCTGAAATAAATTATTCAGTTTTCACTGACAGTGAAAATAACTAATAATTTTGTGATAAAATACGAAATTTTTAGAAAAGAATATTTTGCCTAAAATGAGGGTTAGACTTAAGTACTAAGAAAAGGAAGGTAATTTTAAATAATACGAGAGTCTAATATTTATTTAATTATAATGTATTTAGGTTAAATTTCAAGCGAACTAGTGGGTGATTTTAGCTGTGCTAGTTATTCGTATCAGGTAAGTAGACTAACCCTACTTGTAATATTAAGTATTGTTTGCTTTGTTTGTGTATGAATATTTTCATGGTTGTTTTTACATATATGTTTTGTTTGTAACCGTTATGGCTAAATAGATATCGTGATCTCATTTCCGTATGTATATGTGCTTTGTGTTTGCATAATTGATTATTGGTTATGTAGTATTGGCATAAGCATGTTCATATGCATGACATTCAAAACTTTTAATGTTAAAAACTCATGTTTTGAATTATAACTTTCGACTTTAAAAATCAAACAGATTTTTGAAAATGGTTTGATAGAATGCTTTTGACCATCGTTATGATTGGACTCTAATTGGGAGCATATTGTAATTGTTTTGAGCCGTGTGGGGGAGGTGTCCTTGGGTACCTGAGGATATTTGGTTCCTTACCATATGGTTTGGACGTATTTTTGCATGTGAGTATTTGTTATGGAATTCCCGCCTTGACCCTACGATTTTATGACTCACTTGCACTTACCCTTCACGCGTGCTAATCACCGACGGGTGATTTATTGTTTGGTCACCGACGGGTGATTTATTGTTTGGTCACCGACAGGTGATTTATTGTTTTAGTTGCCGACGGGTGACATTTTGTATTGGCTCCACCATTCATGCAATAGAGTTCATGGCATTCTATAAAATATAGTTTTGAACAGTTTTGTTATGAGTCGTGACATATTGAGAAAGATCATTTTTGAACGTTTTGCTATGAGAAGCGACCTATTAAGAAAGATAAGTTTTTGTATGTTTTGGATACGAGTCACGACATTATTTGAAATATGGTTTTCAAATATCATTGTTTAAGTAGAGACCATGCATTACATCAACATTCATATTGAAAACACAAGCATTGACATGTTGTTTGTCTTGAATAAATTGTTTATTACATGTGGTTGCTTAATGTTTCAAGTAAGGTAAGTTTGCTTACTGAGTGATTTCACTCACCCCAAGCTTCCTTTCACGTTTTCAGGAACACCATGATGAGAATTTGGCAATGCTTGAGGATTGTTATTGGTTCCTTAAGATTAAGTTCCCTTTTTCTTGACTAATAAATTGTAAACTTTAATAAGTGCTAAACTTTTTGGCAAGTTTTTTTTCTTTATAAGGTTTTTAGCTATAAAATCTTTTTCCATTTAATGTCTATACAATTTTTTACAATTTTTCTTTTAATAAAGCCACAATTAATTGTATCAAGGTTTTCAATCTCTAAAATGTTTAGATAATGCCCTTATTTGTATGTAAAATATCGGGGCGTTACATTTAAAGTCCTTATCGTATGTAGTAATTATTGTATGATGCGATCCTTATTCTATTATCATGTTTAAAATTCTTATTAAATGTGATAATCATATTGTTAGAGTCCTAACTAGATGTGATATGTGGTTTTTATTCTATTTTCATATTTAGAATACTTATTTAATATGATAATTTATTTTAAAATGATAACTAATATCAATAGTTTAAAATATTGAGATAATTCTATCCAAAAAATATTATACATGATTTAGACTATTATATATAATACAGATAGATAGATAGATAAAAGAAAAGTTGTATTATATTTAAACAAAACAAAACAAAATTACAAATTAACAATTTCATTGTTGACAATATTACAAATTAACAATTCCATTATTGACAATGTTACAAATTTTAAGAATAAGAAACAAAAAAAAATTTCGACCCTAGTAGTCGTTTTCCTCTATATATGTTCTTAGTGGGAAAAAAAACAAATGTAGTACACAAATATCAGATTTGGCTCTTTGTTTCACACCTGTCAAGTGGCCCTCCAAATAGAGCCAACACACAGTTGTCTTGAACAGGTACGCATGGTATACATGCCTTAGTTATGAGGTTTATTCTATTGATGCTACTTGCTAATTTGTTAAGTTAATCTACTTTTTTTTTTTTTTAAATTACTTTGAAGAATGATCTAAGGCACAAGTAAATTAATCTTTACTCTGCTCATGACATCATTTTTTTTGCAATTGGACTTGCCAAAGCAGGGCCATCTCTGGCTAGCATAAAAGATCATCACAAAGAGGTATGCTTTAGAATGATTTAATGAAAAAGTAGCTTATAACTTTAGAATAAGGTACTAATATGTCTCTTTTCAAAATCCAGGAGAGGTAACTATTTATCCATTATCCATATCATAAAGCATCACAAGTAGCTCACTCATTGGAGAAATGACAAGTCCAAATCACAGGAACAGTTTTTTTAAAGATAAAAGCAAAACAATCACCAAATTTGACTTTAAATAAATCAAAAGGCTGGATAACTTAAAAAGTCTTTAACAAGATAAATGCTTCAGTGTTGGATAAAAATTATTTATTTCTAAGAGGCAACAACAAAAGAAAGAATATGTGCTTGCTGTGATCTATCTACATATTTCAGACTGGTTAATAAATTAATTTCACAAAAAATGAAATATACCAATGTCAGAAGAAAACTTATGTCATTGAATCAAGATTTTTATGTCGTAGTTAAGTAGGTTTTTTTTTCTAACATAAAAAATTTTTTTTTGGAAGAAGACAGATCTTTATGCACAATTATAATCTTTTTATCTTTTAAATCTATGATACTATCCATTTTTGTAGGTTGAAACTACAAATCAAGTCATAGCTTTTTGGAGGAACAAAAGTAAGACTTTAGACTATTAACGTCTCCTGCTATATTATTTTATTATTTCAATCATTCTATGCAATTGGAGTGCACTTACTTAATGAGGCATGTACAGGATATACAACTGACATCGTCAAATAAAGCTCAAAGTTAATGAGAATATTATATTTCATATAATATCTGTAATTTGTAAAATGATGGACCGAGGACACCTGATAACTCCAACCATATTTTGACACTACAGACCCAATCCATCAATATATTCTATTTTAATTATTTCATACAAAGGTTTTATCATGCCAAGAAGCGTTAGCTTATCAAAGTCTTCTACATAGTACATACAACTCGAACTACACCAAAATCCTTTCATATAAATGTAAGACAGTATAATTAAAAGGAAGGGCACTAAGAAAAGCAAACAGCAACTACTAATAAACGCTTCCAAGTTAAAATTTCAAAGCCCAACATAGACGGACAAATGTCATTATTAACAAGCCAAAGTTAATCAATAAACCCATTTATAAGACATTGTAATTATATGCAAAAGATGGTTGTTTGGAGGGAATATATAAGACCATGAAGCACAACAACCTGCCTCCTCTTTGTCCTCAGGTTTGAAAAAACAAACCATCTCATGGAGAAATTAGAGTTTTAAAAATTATTCCTACTAGTGTAAAGTGTGCGTATAGCCGTATAGTCACATGAAATAAGCTAATATGTTAAAAGAGATCTATGAATGTTAATTTTAGATGGTGTAAACAATCTAAACTCTTATAGCATGAATTCCTCTCACGACCTTCACTATTACTCTTACTCTGAGTAGAACAGGACTGAGTACTTCTTTTTACATTATAGTTTAACTCTTTTCAAATAAATCATTATTTACATTTGTAAGGAACTTGTGTTTCGTATCAAAAAGTCAACATATTAAGTGAAATGTGAACTAAGTCCTTATAAACTTATAAATTATTCTATATTTAAGCAACATGAGATTTTGTAAAAACTTTTAATTTTCTTAATTGACTTAAATCTTGTATTATACCACCGTCTTATATGCTTTATATCCAAAGTAATAAACTTTTTATAACTTTTTCACTTGTTAATTTAAAACTGATCTTTGAATCCTCCGTCATTGCATAATAACAAGTGTTTTATCGAATTTGGGAATCAGTATTATAAATTAACCAATCATTACTTATCCTCTCATTTCCTTGTGTAATTTATAGAAATCTATAATTTAGCATTACAAGCAGAATAAGACAGACTAGTTAGCCAAATAGAATCACTTAAAGTAGCCTCATCATCTTGATTCCTATTCCAAGTCCAAAGTGCATGACTTGCATTCACCACCTCAAGTTGCCCATGCCCAAAGCTCGCCTCTCTAAATAATGATATATCTGGTTTTGGATCTATATACCTGAATATTAATAATAATAAAAGCATACATATTTCAATTATCAAATAAACTATTTTCATAATTGATTTAACAAACAAACAAAAAGATATTAACACGACTTACTCTTTAGCAAGGCCTTCACGATTGCCACCATCTCCAATTGTGATATACACTGGACCACAATTATCAGCTTTCCCATTGTACACACGAGTCTGCAATAAAATATCTAAAGAAGTTAAAAAAGGTATACAAGTTTGAGTAATTTAGTATTATATATCACAAACATAACTGACATAACAGCATAATAAGATACAATTATGTAGGTTCATTTGTAATATCTAATCACACTCTGCTACTTCAGTTGAGATATATTTTTCCAATTTCGATCGTATTTAAAAGACAAGAAAAATGAAATTTACTTACAAAGTGCTCATAAGCATGTACATGACCAGCAAAAACAACATCAACACGAGCATTATAAATCAATGTTTCCATGGACTTTTTCATATCATCAGATTCAGGCTCACCCTGATGAGCAGTATTAGAATTATACCATGGAGCGTGGACAAGCACGAAAATCCACGGTGTTTTTGATCGATTGACGTTACTTAAGTCTGATTGCAACCACTTGTATTGAGAAGAAGTGGGATCAAAATCAGTGTAAGAACAAAGCATAATAACATGTACACCAGCCACGTTGAAAGAGTAATAGAGGTTGGAATCAGAACCACTCTCTTCATATGGCATTCGCCACCTTGCATTATAGGCAGTGAAAGGATGTCTATGGAATAGAGGGAACTTCTCTACCTCGTGGTTACCTGTTGTCACCATCCAAGGTCTTTGGCTAGCAAGTGGCTCAACTAGTCGACCAAATGAGTCCCATTTTGGTTGGTCACAATCAGCATAAGATAAGTCTCCTGGTAATAGTAACATGTCATAGCTTGAACTAGATATGTGTTGGAGTGTTGAGTTTGTCCATTCGGTTTGCCCAAGATCACCTACACATAGATCAAACAATCAAATCTGAATAAGTTGTTCTAATTTATATAGTTTGACTGTGATGTAATAGAATTATTTTGAAAAATTAGAGAACATAATCATTTTTCTAAATAATACTAACACGTGACATAATGTAAAAAAACATTGGTGCAAAAATATGTGCACATTTGTATTATCTTTAACATTCTTTTAGACGTCAATAGAAATTGTCCAAATAGTCTATCACAAAAAATGATGTGTTTGACATGATGGTTTAGCCTTTTGAATCATCTAAAAATGTAGTGAAAAGTGTTCCAGAATTAATGGTTTTAATAATGTACATTGTGTACTAAGTCATGTACATGCAGCACATTATCAAACCAGCAATTCTTAAGCATTTTTAACAAGTCTCATTCAAAACTAATATATTTAGAGTCTAAATATTAAAAAAAATGTTAGGAAATCAATTCTTTTCAAATCATAGTACCTATAGCCTATAGGTTTAATATTATGTTAAAAATTAGTGGGAAATTAATTTTTCCAAAAGCTTAGTGTTGGAAATGGTCAACTATACTTTTATACATATATCATAAAGAGTCGCATATACCTGCAACTGAAAATTTGATGGGGAAGGTAGAAGGTGGAGTTTTGAAGCGGAATTCAGGGGAAGAGTCAGAGCCACAACGATAGTAATATAGAGTGTTAGGCTGCAAGGGACCAATTACAACGTCGTGAATTTGGCCAGACTCATAAATCAGATAATGGTAAGAATTTGTACTTCCTGATGCAGAGAATCCATATCTTCCTGGAGATGTACCATAATTTATTGTTGCGGGTGTTGGATCATAAGTAATCCATGATATTCTCATTTTGTCTTCGCCAACCATAGATATATGCACCTGCATATCATTACTTCCATTAAACTCTTATTTCTGAATATTTCAAGATATAAACTTGCGCTTTTAATAATAATTGAAATTGTTATCAATTTTTTATGATTTTTTTCCCTTTATGTTGATACTATTGTGATGTGTTATGAGGACCATGATTTTTTTAAGGCTAATAATGTTAAACAAATCAATTTAGGATAATTTTATCGGTATATAATGTAATTGAATAATTTTGGCCCAATTTTTGAAGATATAAGATCTAAACAAGGATTTTTTCTTTTATCTGTTATTTATTACTTTATATTGATGCATTTACTTACATATAAGATCTCATTTTATATAAGTATTAATAATTTATTTATTTTTTGAAATTATCAAAATATATTATATAATCATAAATCTAACTAGTACAAAAGTTTTTGATCTAAAGACACATATAGAGCCAATAATGTTTCAAACATGCTAAGTTCGAATCTTTTTAATTTTAAGTGTATAGTATTTTCCTTTTGTTAATATACGTCGTAACAGCCAACAATTACAACTTAAAAATATCTCGGAATGAAAAGGACTTGCTGCCTAATGCGTCGATGTCTGATATTATTGTTTCAAAAATATATATTTTTATAAATGTACAAAGTCAAATATAATATTTGTTATAAAAATAGGTAAAAGTGAGTATATAAAAATAATTTTTTTTATTAAAGCATTAAATTTTTTCATATATTTATATATTTTTAAGGCAAAATAATGTTATTTTAAAATAAGGGTTTTAGGATATCACCAAACTACCAAATTTTTACCCAAAAATAAAAAAGAAAACTACCAGTTAAAATAGGTGAAAATTATCTATGAAAGATATATTCTTTAAATTATTTAAAAGAAAATAGTTAATCGTTGTTTTTATGGTAAATTATATTCTCTTATAATTTAAAATAATTATTGAATGTTTATTAGTAAAAAAAAAAATTAAAAATAATGTGTCTAATACTATCATTGATAGTTGAATTGTCGTATAATAAAAACTAAGGTAAAATGGACAAATTGGAGCACCAAAATATCGTCAACAAATACCTGTAAGCAGTATAATATGGTAATCTAACCTTACTTTTGGACCTAACCCGTAGACAATATATTTGATATCAAATAAATATATATTCTATGTTTAACCACCTCTAAAGTCTAAAGCCTTCATTTCATGAAATTTCATTTTCAACCCTGAACGCTGTGTTCCATCTAAATTCTCCGGAGAACAAAAATAGGAAAATTCTGTTATATGCATCCACTTCAACTTGGATATTATCATAATAAAATCTCTTAGTAATAAGTATTAGATACATAGCTAAGAGGTGTTGCTCAACATATAAAAGTGACTTAAGTATAAGCGTGTGAGTTTATTTACGTCGAAAAACTACTAGATGTTTTTTTACGTAATTTGTAAGAAATAATGATTACCTGTTGAGGGGAAGAAGAATCGAGATCTTGTAAGAGATGAACATTGAGGTTTTGACGAGGCGGTGGGCGAGTGTAACCATGAACTTCGCCGAATAAGGCCAATAGTGACAATGTTAGAACAAGCCCTGCCCTTAGTGCCATGTTTTATTCGACAATGATCCGATTAAAAGTTAAAACAAACAAAGCACATCATATATATATATACATAACAATATTGATCCACTTTTCTTAAACAGCCCCAAGGAAGATCACACAGTTTTTTTAATTTCTCTTAAGGAAAAAAGATCTCACGAGAATATCACTACTTATCTTATATATAAAGCCTTTCCTTGTTTACTATCTTTTATCTTTATCCGTTACTGATTATTTTTGGTTATAACTTATGAGAGATCGAAAGCAGTAAATTTTTCCGATCAAGTTATTTAAGTAGTTTTATTTTAAGTACTTCTTAATGAAAAAATATATATATTTATTTTCTCTCAACACTAAATAACATATGTTCATTTAAATTACAAGAAAAATAAATATATATTATTTTTTCTGAAGGGATCAAAAATGAAACTCTATACATAAAAGAAGATTATGTCATACAATTAAACCTAAAAATTTTTTAATACGTATATTTCTTTTTTTAAATATTTGTAAATTTTACTAAATTTAAATTAATATGTTGGAATATCGATACATACTTATATAATGTTGTTTAAACACAATTATTATATTTTTTTTAATTAATACTAAAATTGCACATATATTTTTGCTTTTAGGTACAACAATTTTTGTAAAATATAAATAATATATCTCTCTATTTTTTAAATCATTTTGACACATTGTAATTAAAATAAGGGTAAATGTTTATAAATATATCCCTCGGTTTAAAGAGTACGTATATCTAAATTTATTCCCGGGACTTTCCACATTACGTACAAGTTTACAACACAGTACATAAACTAATGTTTGGTAGATGATTATTAAAAGGTAGAGATTAACAATAGCCTCATTATTTTTAAAAGTTTGTTAACTTAATTCAATTTATAATAATCTGTCATAACTTAATAAAAATATCCACTTTTTTAACCCATGTTCTCATGAAATAAATATACAAAAATGCTCTAGCCTCAATTATTTTATGATAGTTACGCAAAATTTTATTAATTTTAACCACAAATCTAACATTTTCGTACTAATTAGAATAAATTAGTTAACGAGGAACAATTAACAATTAACGAGGAACTAAGTATTAATTTCAATTAGGTACAATCTCATTAACAATCTAAAACGACACCATACTCAATTTTTTATGAATTGATGATATCTCGTAGACTCTCAAAGACTCAAACAATTAACGAGGAACTAAGTATTAATTTCAATATTGGTTTTAGAAATACATTAACAATAGAAGTTAGTCAATAATAAATATTTTTATTATAAACAATAAATTTTGAATAAAAAAAATACAACTTTCGTAATATGATAAGAAAATTAAATAGCATATCTTGAAAATGAAAGATAATCTACTTATATGTTAGTTATATTGTTTGGTTTGAGTTTTAATCTAACAAAATTTATGTATGTTTTTACAAAAAGAGAATGACTGCAGTAAATAAATATTTTCTTTTCTTATTTTTCTTTTTTATTTTATTTTTTTCCATCTTTTTTATCCCCTTTTTCTTTTATTTTAAATTAAAATCTTTTAATTAACATTTTGCCTACACAATTTTAAAACCTGCCAATAGTCTTCTAAAAATATTGTATTTTTCTTTGAAAAATTCAAATTTTTCTTTGCAATAATCATTTTAAAATATATATATATATATATATATATATATATATATATATATATATATATGTATGTATATAATTTCAGATGAAATGAAATGCAATTTATTAAAACCAGATCTCATCTCTATTCTCTTTTACCCATTTAATTGTATATTAATTTATCGTTGCCTTTAATCGGAGAACTTTTGCAAAGATTTTACCCATAAAATTTGAAAATCTTAGAGATGAGTAAATAATTTGATTAATTTATTTAAATTAAAAAATTTAATTTAATTTGTTGAATTCATATTATAAAATATACAATTTATTTGGATTTTAATCGGATTCAAACTGAGAGATTTTATAATCTTCTGTAATTTAATCTGGACTGAATTATTATTAAAATTATAAATAAATGCATATTTTATTTTTAATATGTTATATTTAAATATTATACATACAACGATTATATTAAATTACTATTTTAGCTTAAAAATAAAAATAAATCTTAAATCCTCTAATAATTTAATAATATTTAAGAGCATACTTTTTATTGTTTTGATTCTCTTATTTGTAAATATAAATAAATAAATTTACTTAATGATGTACCAATTTAAAATTTAAATGTTAATACATATTATGTTTTATATATAATAATAATTTTTAAATAAGTTATAATTTCAATCCGACCTTATTCAACCAGAAAAATTTGATTTGCTCGTATTCAGATTGATTTGAATCGAGTACATTATCTGATCGGATTGGATTATAATTAAATATCTTTAAATTTGCTTTGAATTTGATTGAATTTAAATTTGTAAAAAATATACAACTTTGATCCGCTACTTAGCTCCCTATATAGAATAACACTAATTCCATCTAAAAAATATTTTTTATTTTGGATATTATTTTATCAATTTTATATTTATTATTTATACCTTGAAGAAGAGTCAATGTTATTTTCTTAAGCAACTGCTCATTGCTCAATATATATGCCTAAGGACTTGTGAAACGCACTTGTTTAATACTTTGGTTCAACTCGGAGCTGCTAAACGGATGCGTTGGTTTGGTCAACCTCACCTTGTTTGTGACTCAATTTAATCAGCTAAATTCATTTAATAAATTAGCCAAGATAAATTAATTCATTTAATCTTAATTAGAAACCATTTAAAAGCTACAAGTTTATTTTATAAATTATATTGCTATTTATATTGATAGTCGAAGATGAGTCAAATTATTTATAATATAATTCATTTAATTTAAATTTAAATTTATTTTATTTAATAAATAAGTTAAGATAAATAGATTAATTTATGATATAATTTATTTAATTTTAATTCAAATTAGTTTAAAACCTTCATATTTTATGAAATATATAAATTTTATATTGATAGCTCTAATTTGACTAACACTATTCAATGCGCTTTTTTGCTTTGGCAAGGTGTTAACGTCGTTCTAGAAAGTGTGAATCTATCGATTACTTTTCAAAGGCTCACATCAAATGAAAGCCATTCACATCTAAGCCCACAAAAATACAAGTTTTCTAAGAGGTCATGGATTTCGAATTGTTTTAGTACTCATTTTATCAAAAAATAAATAAATAAAATAAAATTGAATTGAATTAAATATATTTTTAAATAATTTTAATTTAATATTCATATTTTTAAAATAATTTAATTTAATATTCATATTTTTAAATAATTTTATTTTAATATTTTTGAACAATAAAAATCAAATTTTAATATTTAAACAATAATTTTTTTCACCAATTTACCATTTCTCGCCTCCTTTAACGATTTTTGTCTTATTTTCTGCCATTTTTGTTGCTTAAAAAGAGTTTTCAGGTTCATAAAATACTAAGTCATCCATATTTCTTCATTTATTTTCCTCTTCTCTGTTAAATTTAAAAAATGTCTTTAAGTAACCATTTTTCTATAGAACAAGAACCACATTTTATGAAACTGTTCCTGTATGATATTATGAAAGAACTGCAAAATTACTCTGTTCATAAATAGTATAGAATCTTGGTAAAATATTTTACATTTGCGTAAAGGTGAGCGAAATTGATTTATTTTTATGTTGGTTAATGCACAATTTTAGGGAACTTTTATAATAAAATTATGATTTTTTTT
This sequence comes from Elaeagnus macrophylla, assembly GCA_029378325.1. NCBI lineage: Eukaryota > Viridiplantae > Streptophyta > Magnoliopsida > Rosales > Elaeagnaceae > Elaeagnus > Elaeagnus macrophylla. The sequence goes on along the minus strand of CM055648.1, from coordinate 22,758,290 downwards.
GTATTCATTACTATACAATTTGTTTTGAATTTTTTTTAATTACTGCATAATTTTGTAATAAAATTGTTAATTTTTTTTATACTTTTTACAACACAATTTATTTGTAGTGTTGTTGTGGATTTTTTTTCAAGTTAGTGTATAGTTTTATTATGAATAATTTATTTACAATTTTATTGCAAAAATAAATAAATTGATTAAAAGAAAGGGGATAAAGTGATAAAAATACTTATGTTTAATTCATTTAATAATAAAAAATTTATCTTAAATTTTAAAAATAATTAAATTAAAATTATTTTAAAAACATAAATATTAAATTATAATCATTTAAAACATTACGTATTTTTAATGTGCTTATTATATTAATACTTAAATATTGATGTAATTGCAATAAATAAATATACACAGCAATTAATTTTCCTCTTTAACTGTCGGTCAAAATTAGTCATATTGTCTTTGATATACTAAAAGTGGCATCTTACTTTAACGTATCACATTTTCCTTTAATTGATAAAAATGCCAAAATTATTCACTTAAAAAATAAAAAATATAGGGAAAATAACAAAACTAACACCCCCCAAAAATTATAATAACAAAACTAGCACCCCTGTGTTCAATTAAAATTGAACGACGATAATTTGGACTCGTTCAATATTGAACGTTCAATATTATCCGTTCAATTAGAATTGAATGACGATAATTAGACCTATTTAATATTGAACGTTCAATATTTTACGTTCAAATTGAATATTGAACGTTCAATATTAAACGTTCAATTCTAATTGAACACAAGGGGTGCTAGTTTTGTTATTATAATTTTTAGGGGGTGCTATTTTTGGTAATTTCCCAAAAATATATATATAAACATATTAAGATAATTCTATCTATTAAAAATTGACATCTTAAAAGAATATTACCTTGTTATATTAATGAAACGGAACCCATTACCAAAAATGATATAAAGCAGGCATACAAAGATGATTTTAAAACGGCTTTGTGAAATTATAAAATAGTGAAACTTTATTTGGAAAAATTGAATTCGTGAGAAAAACTTCGACTTTAATGTCGGTAAAAATTCTTCTAAAAAGTGGATGAGATTAGAAATTACTCTCTCATTGTGCCTGTTCCCAATCTTATTTTCTTATATATTTTTTAAAATATATTATATATTTATGAAATGTTAAAGTTAAATTAAATAAAATTTGTAAAAAAAATATATATATATATATATTATTTTTAATTATAAAAATTTAATATTATAATAATTATTGAACTAATAAAAATAAATTTTTAACTATAAATATAATTTGTTCTTTATATTTAATAACAATTACAAAACTAATTGAAGATTTAATGGATTTAATTTATTTATTAATATAAAATTCTCGATCCTATAAAATAAGGGCATGTTTGATAACGATTTTAATTTACAATTTATGATTTATGATTAAATAATTAATTTTGTGATTTTTGATTCATTTATAAAAATAATTACAAATATATTTGATAACAATTTCTATTTAGTAATTTTTAAGAAAAAAATCAAAAGTTACCTCCAAGTTGTTTAGTAATGATTTCTATTTTTGATTTTTTTTTAAATTAAAAATAAAGAAAATTTTTGTTATTTTTTATAAATTTGAAGTTTCTAATCTTTTTATTCCAATATTTAATCATAAAAAAGTTATAAGAATTTATTTACTCTTTAAAAAAAATATTTGGTCAAAATAAAAAAAAATTAAAAATTTTATTGATAAATCTTATTTTTCAAGATTTATGAATCACTCCAAATTTTGGTAGTGATTTCTTAAAAATGTAAAAATTAAAATCAGAAATCGTTTCCAAACATACTTAATTAAAAAATTACTTGAAAAAAAATCATAATCATTATCAAACAAGGCTAAGCAAACAATAAAAAATTCCATTAATCTCCCACAATATTTAAATGGTTGATTAAGATAGTATCCTCACTCCCTCTTGGCCTGTTGGCATTATTAATAATATTCATCACAAATAATACAAATAATATGATATGATGTAAAAATTTATAACAAAATAATTTTTTTTAATTGAAATTTATACAAAAACGTTTTTTTTGTTGGAGTTTATATCAAAACTATCATGATATACATCACACTATAAATTAGTGCCCTTCAAAATAAGATAATAGTTAACCTGCAGTGGATAGTCCAGTAGATAATGTTATTGAGCTACATGTACTAAGTCATGTGTTCGAGGTATGAAATAGTTATAATTATGCATAAAGTCTCCTCTTACGACAGCTTGAGGTGCTAGCCACTGTTGGTACTCTCAAAACAAGACGTTGATTCTGGTGAATGAAGAATAGCGGGTGTTACTCGTCTTCCTCCAAAAAGCTTTTTTTTATTCAAAATAAATAAATAAGACAATGGTTCAACCGTACAAATATTTTATGGTATTTTATCCTTTCTAATTTGGTCTATTTAATTTTAATTTTTATATTTTAATTTTTTTTTAATTATTTGATTAATTTACTGGTATATTTAATATGAAATTTGATACAACATAAAATTAAACTTCCACCTTGTAATAAAATAAATGGATAAATATGAAAATTAAATAATAAAGAAATCAAATTAAAAAAAAAATAGATCGAAAACCAAAATACAAAAATGACCAAATCATTACTTATATAAAAAAAAGACCTTAGGTGCCGCTAATTATAGCTATATTTTTATTTTGTTTTGTACCATTTCTTTATTTTTAGCATTTTAAATGTTATTTAATTTTATATCTTTATTTTTGTTTTATTACTTTTATAAAAAGGGACTTGGGTGCCTCTAATTATAGCAATATTTTTATTTTGTTTTACAGCATTTCTTTTTAGCATTTTTAATGTCATTTAATTTTAGCATTTTATTTAATTTTTTCTCTAATAAACAAAAGTGTTGTAATTTCTTACAATAACACAATTTAAACACAATATTAACTCTATTATTATTTAATACAATATGAAATTACAAATAAATGTTTAATAAATAAATCGGATATTACACAACATGATAACATAAAATAAACTTGCAAAAATACTACTTTATTTTAATTTTACTATCAAAACCCACACAACAATTATATGAAACAAACTACATGAACTTAATATGACACTCTGTTTTATTAAAATAACAACACATAAAGCATAATGTGTAAAATACAAATGTTGCTCATTCATTAAATAAGATGACACAATTAACAACCGACTATTACTCCTGAATTTAGCTTATAAAATTATAAATTAAAAATAGTTAATAATTTTTCGTAATTTAAGTATACAAAACTAACATAAAATGTGAATAACATGCTTAACACATTACTATAATTTAATACTAATTAATTATGAGTGACTTTAGTTATTTGCACTTTTCTCATCATTTAGAATTTATTATATTTTTCAATTATTAAAAATAAATAAATAAATTTTATATAACTATCTTGTTATGCATATCTCATTTCATTTTTAAGTACCATGATTTTTCAATAAATAATGTTTTATTTTAGTTTTTACTATATGCTAATAAGAGTGTTAATTTTTTAAATTATCTATTTAAATATTTGAATTTTGTGAAAAAAATAAAATTAAAATTAAAATAAGAGTACAATACGCACAAATGTGCATGCTCAAACCCAATTATGATAAAAGGTTAATGGACCAACATGTAAATATTTAGTACTATGTACGTAGTTTTTAATTTATTTATCAAAAGACTATTTACGTAGTTAAGATAAATTTTTATTTTTATTGATCCTAAAATAGAATTAAGCTTAAAAAAAAAAAAAAAAAACAAGCAGAATCTACTCGTAATTGAGCAAATAGAAATTCCAATTCAAAGCCCAAATAAACAACCTTTAATGCCGGAAATAATCGTAAAATATGACGAACACTCGAACAGCAATTAGGCATCAGCTTCTGCACACGGCCACGCGCCATACCTCAAATCGATCAAGAACCAGCTCGATCTTCGCGTCCATTCACATCAAACTGCGTAAAGTAATTAAATCCAACGTTATAGATCATATCTTTTCCAGCTTTTCACCCTTCACAACAGGATTGGCCTTTGCGATCTCCTCTCTTCCAATCTTCTTAAAATCGAACGTGCATGCGTGCTTCTCAGGGTACCTGTGGAGCCCACAAAATGTGGTCCCACACTTGCACAAGAAACCTGTCAGCCCAACCCGTTTTCGGCAAACCGAACATCGATTCGGTTGAGCCAAAGTTACATCTGGAGTACGTACGTCGGAGGCAACTTCCTGGAAAGTTAACACCGGCACCGGTGGAATTGGAACAGTGAGAGATATAATCGCCTTTGGTGATGTTGAGGAAGAAGAAGAAGAGGCGGAGAGAGAATTTTCAACCGTGGTTTTGATCGAAGCTTGTTGTTCTTCCTTGAGACGAACATCTGTGTAACATTTGGAGCACATATTCATTGTAGCTGGACTCCCGAAAAAGCCACAGTTATTGGAACAAAGGCGGTGTCCCTCGGGCGCTTGGCATTTGTGTTCTTCAGCCATTTATATATTACAAGTCTTCAAATTCGATTACCAAAGAAAGCGAACGAACGAGCGGTGATCTGCAAAAAGCGATCTAAAATTAAACCAGATTTGAAGATTTCATAAAACTTAAGCAAGAGGTTACGTTGTTCAGACTCGTAATGAAAAGGAATTTCAAAGATCTACGCTTCAGCTTCGTTCGAATAACCAAATCAAAGCGAAAACATGAGTTAATTTGTAGCTTTTCTTAATTTTTCATCAGACAAGCAGATCAAAAATTGAAAAAGGAATAAATGATTTTAAAAGAAAAAACAAAAATGAATCAAAGAGAGAGGATTGGCTTACCTTGTTGGAGAAATTAATTGACAGACGTTTGGAAGAATTGAAACTAAACAAAGAGATAAGAATAAAGAGGTGAAGAGAAGAACCTTAACACGGAAGAGATTATAGATTACACTGTAAACTGATTTTATTTTTAATTTTCTTATAAAAAATTATAAATTTATTTTTTTAATACTAAAAATATATTTATTTATTTATATTATAAAAATATATATATATATATATATTTTTTTTTTAAAAATTAAAAATAAAATTTTATGTATAAAAAAATTATATATACAAATAAACTATTAAAATATATTATTATTATTATTATACATTTAAAAGACAAGAAAAATAAAGAGTTTATAGAAACAGAAAAGTAAAATGTAAAAAGTACTGAAAGAAAAATAATTATAACTCAATCCAGTATAATTTATTTGAAAATATTTAACAATTAACCTAAATAATAATAATAATTTCAAATTTACCATTTTTTATATAAAAAATACCATATTTAATAAGAACATTAAAATATTAACGACAGGCTGGAATCAGAACCCAATATGGAAATCTTTCTTATGACTTCGTTATGAAAGTTATACATTAATATTGGGCTAATATTATTGGATCAGTTCAGATAAATAATTATTAAAAATTATAAATTTAAATATGTAAATAAATTAAAAAGTTAGTTATTTTTAACAATTCTTAATCTTTTCTCACCATATAACATGAATCATTAATTCGTAACAATACAATTTTTTTTCTATTAATATTAATTTTATCTAATAATAATATTATTAAAATATAATTAATTATATAATTAACAAAATAATTGTATATAATTTTAATAAAAATAATTGTTCTGATATTATTATAAAAAAATTATATTGCATTGTTTTTTACTTAAAGAGAAAGAAAGGAAAAGGTAGGAATTTAAAATTTTAGAAGATAAAGTTGGTAACGAAAATCATACATGATTATTGCGTAAGATGTATATAATTTAAATTTATATTAATTATTTTATATTATGTATAAAATAACTTTAAAAATAATTAAATTATTTTAGTATGTATCATCTTAAATATTTTATATAAATATTAATTTATATTTATTTATAATTTATAATTACATAATTTATAATTTATAATTTATAATTTATAATTTAATACATATTATAAATAAAATTGGCATTACAACTCAGCCGATCTATAAGAATGGTCATAAGGATGAACGAGGACGGTTATGTTAACCACATTTTCTCTGCCCCAGTTTCAAGTAGATTTGGATAATAATCGTCAATTATAAGCTGTTAATAATTTTTCCACAATTTAACTGTGCTTCTTATTGTTTAACATATATTTAAAAATATATTTAATTAAAAAAATTAAAGTATTAAAATAATATTTATTTTATTACATTATTTAAAATATTAACATTAATTTTTATTATGTAACTATTTAGCACATATTTTTAAGTAAAATATAAAATATATATGTAAAAATTGACAAAATTTAATCTAATTATTAAAAGTGTTGCATGTTCTAACATTAAAAATATTTTTTATATAATTATACGTATAAAAATATAATATTAATATATTTTTAATTTTGATTAACTACAATTTTGGTATTATAATAACTATTACCGTCCTACGCCTAATCAATTACAATTATTTTTGGAGAAAAATTGTCAATTTTTGACTGATAATCATAGTTTTGTTTATTCATAATTAAAATTCCAATTTCAATCGGCTAATATTCACGAGAGCACAAATTCGTGTGTTGTACTGGGCTTGATCTAGGATGTTTTTTTGTATACAACTATCTAAAAACACATCTTATCATACCTTCGAGTTAAATTATGTGTAAGTTGCAGTAATGCTAGCATAATTTATCAACTAATTGTTAATGATATATAATTAATGATATATAATAGGGGTCATGCAGCATATAAAAATTGTATGTTTTTCATTGATCTGAATTCAATTCGATCCAAAAAGAATTGAATATATATAATTTGAATTCAATCAAATAATATACTCAATTTAAACGAATCAGAATTTGAACATATTGAATTTTTCAAATCGAATAAGGTCTAATTAAGATTCTAACTTATTTTTAAATTATAATTATAATCATATATAAAATAAAATATGTAATTATATACTAATATTTAAATTTTAAATTGCTATATCATTAAAAAAATTATTTATTTACAATTATAAGCAAGAGAATAAAAAATGATAAGAAGTATGTTTTTGATATGTTTAGAGATCACTACACAAAAGGGGTATTATGTATTAATATTTAGATCCCTCCTATAATTAATGTTTTCACATGTATTGACATGGGAAAACAAATACACGTGTCATACAACGGTTAGCTTATAAAGAAGTGAATTTTATGAATGAAATTGATGTAACGAGTGTGTTAGAATTTTGATAAAAAGGTTGACTAATAATTCTAGTGTTACAACTTGCATATGTCCTTGCTTTGTCAATCCAAGACCTGCCTCGTAATATATAACACATTAAAAATAAAATTATTTATTTATTTATAATTTTAATTATATTTTAGTTCGAATCGAATTATAATAAATTGTAAAATTTATCAATTTAAATTTGAATAAATTTTATACTTTATAATCTAAATTTCATTCGATTAAAAAATTTGATCCAATTTTAATAAATCAAATGAAATTTATTAATTAAATAGATTGATAAAATTATTTATCCATTTTTAATAGAATAGTATGGCCACTCCTTTCGAATTAGGTTTTCTATTTGAAAAACAAAGAAAAAATTGTTTTGAATGTAAAATGTATTACGAAAAACTTTATTTATTTTTAATTAAATAAAAAAAAGAGAGGAAAGATGGTGTGCGAATGGCGTCGCTTCGTGGAAGTGGACCACGTGGTTGATTGTGATTGAGATTTTATAGCAAGTGACAGCAAAATTAATTGAGTAAATAAGTTTTTTATCATGTTTTTAAAATAAATTCTGCAAGACTAAAAAGAATTATATATCATTAGTTTTAGAGGTAATATTATTACAATTAATATTATAATAAAAAATTTATTAATAAATGTACCATTTTTGCATAATTAATTAAAAAATATAATAATAAATTCATACATTTTTATTGTAAAAATAATTATGATAAATTATTATCTTTATTTTATTAAAATAAAAAAAATTATTAATGATGATATATAATAGTATAAAGTAATGTGCAATTATTAAGATTTTTCTGGTTTGTTAGGTGAGAATCGGTTATTATTATTTGCTAGGAAGGTGACGTAAGTCGTAAGGTATGGTTTACCTGGGCATTCATGCGTGATGAACTGATGATTATTGAATTGTTTGAGCTGTGTCGTGCGATTCATGCCTTTTTAGTTTACTAGTTTTTGCAGCCATGTATAGGTAAATATTAATATCTTATATGTAATTAACTATTCAATTAAAAAATTTAAATATCTTAATAGTAAAAAATAAAAAAAAGGCAAAATAAAAATTATACGAACATATATAATAAATTTCATCTTTACAAATATTGTCTTAGTTGCATATATAAAGTTCAATTATTCATGACTAATATAGAAAACAATAAATTTGTATTATAAATAGAAATTAATTAAAAATAATTATTTTAATTTTTAGGTAAAAAATAAATTAACAAAATATGCTATGAGTCATAGTCAACATCAAACTCATGTAAATAACAACTATGTAAAACATTTTTTTTTCCTTAAATGTAAGATCGTAAAAACAGCAAAATTCTTCATATTTTAATTATAAGATAAATTTTATTAATAAAAAAAATAAAATAATACCCTCAAGGTCATAATAAACAAAGAATAATAACTTTAAAACAGTAAAATTATCGAAAAGAGTAATCATATTTAGAAAAAAAATATTTTTTTTATTTAATTGTGAAAAATATATAAGTTTTATTAGCAAACATTACATTCACTTATTTTTGTTTTATGTTATCTTTATCTAAAAAAAATATTTTTTATTATAACTTGATAATGATGTATCAATTCATATGTTATAACATAATTGACTTTTGTTAATAAATTATTCTACAATTACTTCAATATCTCATCTTTATAATTAACATCCAATTAAACCCTAATACATTAATTGATGTTGATAATAACTTGATTAATGTAATAATACTCTTTATTTTTAGGTAACATTATTGACACAACCTAAATTATATTCATTAATGCAAACTTTATTCAAAAATTATAACAATAAAGTTAATTTTCATTTGAATATAATAGACAATTTATAAAATTTTATTGTAATAATAATAAAAATAATTATTTAAACAATATTATCTTTATTTTATTATAAACATGTCTCTTCAAATTTTATCTTTATAAGTGTATTTTTACCTTACTTTGTACATTATTTATGTAAAAAATTTGGTGGGTTCACATTCACTTATTCCTCACTTTGTTTTGATATATATATATATTTCCATCTTTTTATTTCTAACTCACTTTATTTTATTTCATAAAAAAAATAAAACTATCATAACGTAAATAAGTACTTTAGGGAGCAACTCCTCCATATTTTTTTCTTGGTAAATAATATATAATACTATTAAATAAAGTAATGATTATATTATATTTATTGCTTAATACATATGATTTACAAGTTTTAGTTATTTAGAATTTTACATGTCAATTATAATAAAAATAAATGAATTGATTTGACCGATTAATATCTCGATCGATTTGACACAATATGATACGATTTATTAAAAATTTGGTACGATACAACATAACGTATAAATATAAATTTATTGTACAATATAACCCGTAGCTTATAGCCCTTAACGAATTAGACCATGCTTGGCCTGGCCAATTACACAAGCAAAAATCAATTCAATTAAAGTTTAATAACTTATATATACCTATGATGGTTACAGCAACATTTCAAGCATGGCCTTGTGGAAATGTCCCTTGAATTATATGGAGGGAAAGAGTTCGGCTAGCTTCTAGCTCCACCATTGTTTTTTAAATTACATATTTGATAAATTAAAATATATTAAATAATATATTATTTATAAACTAAAATAATTTGGTTAAATACATCAGGCGTGTCAAGTACGATGTATATAAAGTTATAAACCATGGGCTGACGTGGTCTACTATCTAAATAGGCCACTCACAAGCACGACACGACTGACTTCTTTAACATTCCTACCCATTTCTTTGTGCTTGGCTTAGGAAACCGATTTTTTTTTTTCCTTCTCAAAATTGACCATTTGACTAATGAATTAATTTAGTTCGCATAATTATTTTATATATAAAATTTTATTTTTTTAAAAAATATATATTATTATTTTTATAAAGTAAAAAAAAATATTTTTTTTGAGAGAGTTTAAAAATAAGTAAATAAGTGAGTTATATTTACACCAAAAAATTTCATAAATCTTATAATATTCATTGATATGCAACATTTAATTATATCTCAAGTCACATGTAAATATCATTTTATATTAAAAAAAAAAACACTTTAATTAAGACTGTGTAACATTAGTGTTTCTATTAACAACACTTTGGATTAAATTGAAATACAGTAAATTATGCTAATCACCTATTAAATTAGTATTAAAGATGGTGACCTACAAATTTGAGATTGTGATTGTGATTGAGTTTCACTTGGTTTATTATTTATAATTTTTTAGTTCAAAGTAATAACTCGTTTTGAGTGTGACAGACAGATAGGTATATTAGGTCATAAGGGTTAGGATTTGAACCCATTATTTGTATTTTGACTTGGTAGTAGTAGTGACTATACAAATTTTGTCTCAATTTTCTTCAAATTAGGTTACAAGTGATTTTAATTGTGAAAAAAATACCGTCAATTAACTGTCTACATCAATTCGTTCAATGTATCTTCTTTGCTCCATAACAATATGCCTTAATTTTGTTATAATTTCTCAAAGGTTAAAAACTTTTTTTTATTTTGTGCAATGTTTTGAGTTAATTTGGCCATGACAATGACAATGATATCACAAAGGCTTTTGGTTCAAATATGTTAGAATAAAAAAGCCAATTATTTTCTTATCTACTAGTATCTTTCTGAATATTGCTTGAATAATTTATAATATGTAAAGTGCTAATCTAACAAATTTGGTGTTTGTATGCAAAAGTCATTTTCCTTATATTTATAGATAGTAAAAGTGAACAATTTTCAACTAAGAGGAACAACTATTTTCTAAGGTTTAATGGATAATCTCAATCACCACTTTTTAATTATTTAATATGCTTATCACTTATCAATCCATTGTGTTAATTATATCAGCAAGTAATCCTTGATTCTGGGTTTACTTATGAGGATGTTCACTTTTGTTTGCTTTCTACAAGCAATCAGGGGCAGATCTAGATTGAGAGGGCACATGCCCCACCTTTTTACAAATATATAAGTTTTTTGTATTTTGTTGATACTTAACAATTACATCATAGCATAATTTGATATTTTATATTTTAAAATTTATAATTTAGTTTTTAATTTTTTTAAAATCTAACAATTTAATAAAATTTAATCCATATTCTTTTCAAAAAAATATAATTTGCTTCCTATCATTTTCAAAAAGCATAATTTTATCCTTAACCTTTTTACAAAAATTGTTAAATTAATTAAAATTATGAACTAAATTATATGTTTAAAATGCTATAGCCAAATGCCATTTTAAAATAAAATTATATGTTTGTTTCCGGCATATTATTTTCTAACTTATATGTTTGTTTCCGGCATATTAGTCAATTATTTATCAAAAATATTATATTGTTGTTGGTAAAATGTTTACTAATGTGTAATTAGATTAATATAGTAAATATGAATTGAATCGGAGATAAAAGGGGATAAAACTCTTTCTATTTTTTTTTTACTAAAATAATAATAAATTAATTTACTTAAATATTTTTTTTAAAAATTAATAAGAATTATTTTAAAAAGTATTAAGGATTAATATAAAATTATAGATGGTTTTGTAAGTTAGTAAATGGAATTAATACAAGGGAGTATAAAAACTATCAATATTCTCAAATTTATAGGGCATATGTTTCAATTTTAGTAGTTTTAAGATGTAAATAAGATAATGTGAATGACTCTTTGCACGCATTGTTTTCGTTGTAAGATTAATATTTGAACAGAAATAATAAATTCTCTAGTACAATGTAAAAAAAACTTATATATTTATTTGATTCTTAATTAATTTACAATATTATAATTGATTCCTAATCTTTTATATAATTTAATTTCTAATATTTTTAAATTTAAAAAATTTAATTTAAAATTTCAATATTCATTAAATGATTTAATAGCGTTAATTTAAATTATAAATGAACTTGACCTTTTAATTTATTTGATTTAAACATATTTTAAAATACATAATTTAGTCTTAATTAATTTCAAAATAAATAATTTAGTCTTTAATATATAAAAAAATATTTTAGTTATTAATCTTTCAATATAAATATGATTTTATTAAATTAATTTAACATAAATTATAATATAATATTATTAAATTAATTTAACATAAATTGTATAAAATAAAATATTATGTACTAAATTATAAAAATTTAAACATATAAATTTCCAATCAGATAGAGAAGCTTAAAAATAATAAAAACAACGTAATGAAAATTGAAAGGATTTTGCCTTAAAAGGGCTAAAATGGTAGAAAATATCACATGAGATTCCATAAATAATTTATTGTTAAAAAAAAATTTAGTGAATGCAACAATAATAAACAAAATTGTGGCCTATAAAATGTTGATATTTAATAGATATTTTAATTACTGATTATTATCAATGATATGTAAATATATATATATATATATATATATATATATTTTTTTTTTTTTTTTTGGTAAAAAATATGTCAACACATTGACGGCCTCATTTTTTTAAATAAAAAACCATCTATTTATTTTCCACCACTTTGAACAGACAAATACCCAAGATTGAAGAACTAGTCTACAAGTAGGCCGAGTAGTGGTTTAATACATCGAGCATTCAAAAACCCAATGGATCAACAAAACCCCACTACCTCCACCACCGCCAACGCCGCCGCACTACAACCTTCTGAAGCGCCACAATCACAACCTCAATCTCAGGATTCGCACCCTTCAGCCTCCTATCAAGTCCCACCCTCTCCTAACCCTAACCACCTGCCATCTCAAAGCCCTATCCCTAAACCTTCAACGCCTTTACCGTCCCACCAATCGCAACAACATCACCTCCAGGTTCTCCCTAGTCCTCCGCAGAGTAGACCTCCTTCTACATTGGGCCGAACGTGGCAGCCCTCCCATATTTCAAGTTCTGCTGGATCGCTGTCGACTTCTGCACCACCACCTCCGAGGGGTGGTATCGCCATTGGTATGCCGGCGCACCATGCTAGTCCTTCTACTCCGCAGCCTGCTCCTTTCTCTTCCTCATATGGCCAGCATGTCAGTGGGTTGGGCCGTGGTGGTGTCAGTTTGCCCGAAACTGTCTCTACTTCCAGTTCTTCACAGGTAAGCCCTTAGCTACTGTCGCGATTCTAAATCTTAAACGGGTTGCCTGCTGATTTAAAAATGGGAACACATTTAGAATATGATATGTCTCTGTATTCTTCATTAATTATGGTCTGCATGAACACTGTGCTTTCGAATGGTAGTCTGGTAGACGAGTTTTTGTTAGCTGGAGTTGTTTCAAATAATTCATATGGTATTGTTTTCTTTCTATATCTACTGCACTTTTATTTTATCAGAATATCTAAATTGAGGGTTGTTGATTATAGCTCGCTCTGTCTTTCTAACTTATAATAGCCGTTTAGCTGAGGTTGAGGTTATCTTGAATGTTTGTTTGTCTAGTTAATCGTTGGCTTTATGGAATATTTAGGCGAGACCAACAATGCAAGGAATGGGGATGTTGGGGTCGCTGGGTTCGAGTTCTCAAATGCGACCAGGCGGGACTTTTATGCAGCATCAACAAAGACAAGCTCAGTCTTCTCTGAGGCCACCACCTACCCTAAATAATCAATCCCCTTCTTCCCAAGTAAGTGCGTTGTTAATTCGTCATTCTCTTAAATTTATTTATTGACAACTTATTGTCGTGTGAATCATATTCATAGCATGTAGTGGATGATTCAGTACGTATATGAATTTAAACTTTTCATGGTGAGCTCTACAAGGAAAAAAAATTGAGAAAAAATCTTCAATGATCTTGTATCTTTAGCGAGGTGGTGTTTATTTATTTTGAGCTTACCATATAATTGCTGTCTTTACTTATTGTTTGGTAAATCATTTTTAAGTTGCTTCTTGAGACTATAGCCTTATTCCTCGTGAAACTTGGGTTTCTGTCTTGTAAAGTTGAAGCACAAGCCTTAAGGTGCATGAATCTTATGCTTCAAAATTGGGTAGATCTTTCTGGTGTCCATGGGTTCTCCATTATTGGTTCACCCATAAAATCTCATAAAATTTGGGGGGTTGGAAATTGTGGGTCCAGGTAAGGGAGGTGAAGAAGATGTTATTGCAAACAGCAGAAGAAAAACAATTAAACATACTTAGAGAAGAAATTATAATGAAACTGGAAACAGAATGGGCTCTTCTGCTCGTTCGAAAGGTTAAGCAGCTGGTTCTCTGTAAACAGAGTATTGAAACATACTTAGGGCTGGTGCATATGTTTTTTTTTAACATTTGAATATAATCATAATCACATTTTTTTTGGGTTAAATAAAACTAATTAAGCTGTTAGATCAAAGGTACAAAATTCTCATGAAAAACACAATCGATGCAATTTTTTAAATGATCATCTTACATGTATATACAGATATATAAAACAATATACAAACATGTATATTTAAGGAAAAATCGGAGATTCCCTAGATAACAATTTAGTACCTTGCACCCTAGTTTTTTGCACCATTTTATCATGTGTAGCGTTAATAATTGATTCTCATTTAAGGTTCCAGGAGGTGAGCTATTATTCTTCCCATATATGTTATTATTTTGGCTCGCAAAACTCTCCTTCACTTCACGTGCTAGAGCTCATACATGAGGGATTTTTGACATTTTCCTAAATTATTGAGCACTCACTTTCACTTTTGAATATTTTTTATGGGTTCTTATTTGTGGGTTGAGTAGTTTGGCCCATCAAGTGGAGATCAATAGGATTCATTGACGAAGTATATAATCGATATTTTGAATAGTTCATGAAGTGGAGATAACATAATAGGATCTATCAATTGAGTAGATAAATAAATGTTCAGAATGACTGCATGAACTAAGTAGATAAGTGGGGTACCAAGGAAAGAAAGAAAGGCCTAAAGATTTAACATAAACTCAAGTCGTGATTTTTGAGATGGAGAGATTTAACAAGGATCTGACACTGTGATGCCATGATAAAAGAGGGTTAGAACTGATTCTATTAAAAATTAAGCTGCCAGGAAGTGAGCTAACAATCTTCTTATATATGTTATTTTGGGTATTAATCAATGTATTTGGTGTAAATTTTTTCTCCTCTAAACAGGGTTTTCAGGGGCATGGCCTTTCTAGAGTCTCTTCAACAGCTGCTCTTGCTGCTTCTTCACCAAGTACATCTCAGAGCATGCAGCCTCATAATCAGCCATGGTTGTCAACTGGATCGCAAGGAAAGCCTCCTTTATCTTCCTCTTCATATAGACAGCAGCTGAACTCACCATCACTTCAGCAACGATCACATGTTCCGCAGCAGCACATGTCTTCTATGCAGCTGCAGCAGCCTTCCCCATCACATCAGGTGCATGAGCATGATGGGCAACAGGGTCCACCATCAATGGTTCCACAAGCTTTATCCCATCAGCAACAGGTTACAAGGGTACCGAGTTTGGTAACTCAGAAGTCTTCTCCTGCAGTAGTACAACCTAACTCAGGCCAGTTAGTATCCCAGAATAAAACAGCGACTGCAGAGACTGATGAGTCTTGTAAAAGAATTCTTAGCAAAAGAAGCATCCATGAGCTTGTTAGCCAAGTGAGTTTTGTCCTGTTTCTTGTACATTTGATACAATATCGAATTCCCTATTACCAAAATCTTACAAACTATGTTGGAGATTCACTGGCAGTCATTGGCAAAGCTGACCTCAGATGATATATTTCAAAATTATTAAATAGTCCATTTATCATATTATCATTTTAATTTAAGTCCATACACTCTACTTAACGATTTTTATGTGAATTATCAATGGGCTGAGGGAATTAAGAGAAGTAAATAGCATCTTAAATTTTTGAACTTGTTTCTAATTTATGTTTTTCCAGTGACAAATCAAAATCTCAAATAAAAAGATGGTAGTAACATTTCACGCATGGATTTCTATTTTTTCCATTTTGACTGATTGATTGTTTTATTCTCTCTCTCTCTCATCTTGGACAGATTGATCCATCTGAGAAGTTGGATCCAGATGTTGAAGACATTCTAATGGATATTGCAGATGATTTTGTTGAATCTGTAAGTAGGTTAATATCAGTTGTACTTTTAATTTTTAATGCTCTATGAAAAGTTTTGAGCTGTGGATAGCTTTAAGTATTTACTGCGGAATGAATCTGATTCCAGTATGAATTTATTGTTAATTTTTTTACCGTCAAGATGTTTTAGTACTGAGTTAGAACTAATCTATTTTGTTAAGAGCAATTCCAATCTAGTTTATTTCATTGGTTGGAAACTGGAGATTTTGTGATCAATTTCCATGTCATATAAGTTGAAAAATTAAGGAATTTAATAGATTTATATGGCATTCTGAGATTTTTCCTTTTCCTTATAGGAGAAAAATGTGTTATGTGCAACATGAAAGTTTTTTGTTTGATTGGATCACTAGATACCCATATGTATTTTTAGCTGATCAATAGGAAAGCCGTATGATCCAATTTTCTTAATTAAGCTGGTAGTTTCTGCATCCCATATTTCTGTTTTTGATTTTCATCCAGCAGAAAGTAACGCTAAAACATGATAAATCCCCCCTCTTATCCTTGTTTACAATTGATGGTACTATTATTTTGTAATTATTCTCTTTGTCAAATTGACAATTTTTTCCTACTCTGATTAGATTACAACATTTGGTTGTTCATTAGCAAAGCATCGAAAGTCAACTACATTGGAAGCAAAGGACATCTTTTTACATCTTGGTTAGTTCCATGGAAAAAGTCCATTTTCTTTTTTATATTGTACACAATTATGTTTAAAATCCTCATCTTATTAAATTTTATACAGAAAGAAATTGGAACATATCTCTTCCTGGCTTTTGTGGTGATGAGATTAAGTGCTACAGAAAACCTGTAAGAACTGTCAATAATTTGGTTGTTTTATTTGTTATATTTGGTTTTAAGAAGAGCAGTGTTTTGCATTTATGAGAAAATAAAATTAACCTTTAGTCCTTTGTTTTCCTTTTGGTTCTAACTATTATATTTTTCTTTCTCAAGTTACTCGTCTATTGTTTTGCAGATCACAAATGATATTCACAAGGAGCGTCTTGCAGCAGTATGTTTTGACTTGAGCACATCATTTCTTTATTACAAGTTTTTGTTTATTTGTATGGAAACTCTCTTCTGTGCATGCATTGTTGGTAGTTGTACTAGTATAGGTTCTGTCTTTTCTTTGGTGTGGCTTTCTTGCTAACACACTATGTTGAAGTTTCAATCATCATATAATTGAAATTTGTCATATTTAAACGTTAATACATACACACAAGCATTACCAATTTTTTCCTTCTCGTTTGGGCAGATAAAGAAGTCTATGCTAGCAAATGACACTGCAAACAGCAGGAGTTCCACAGGACAAGCAACCTCAAATGCAAAGGGTGGCATGGTAAAGGCTGCTGCAAGTGTCATCAGCTCGCCAAATGTAAAAACATAACTACAACTGGCCCTTTATGATACTGATTTGGACGGGAGAATTGCGCACTGCAAAGGGTAAGTTAAACTTATTGTCCACATTATATGCAAACTTATTTGCCACATTGTATGCATATTTCTTAAATGTAGCTGATATGGTACTATACTGTTAAATCCACACACAAACTGTTTGGAGGAAATCTTTAGTTATGTTACAGATACGTGTATGATAGGCCTAAGGTCCATTTCACATATACTAGAAGAAAGGGGAATATGGGAAATCAATCATAAGTTTGTTAGGGTGTGAGAGTTAGTTATTTAGTGGTCCCAACATTAATCAAATGTTGGCCACGTGGGAAGTTTGTTATTGAGTGTTAGTGAGCACGGGAATAAAAGGGAGAAAGGGAAGAGAGAAAGGTATCAAATCAGTTGTAATTTGTTTTCGTTAGGAGAGTGCCCAAGACTCTCGAATATCTTGGAAGGAAACATTTTATGAATCCAATCAATATTATATCAATTCGTGAATTTCTGTGTGCTGAATTGAGGGCTATTGCTATTGTTTAATATAAAATCAGAATCAATTTGTATCAAATTGGTATCAAAGCAGTCGATTTTGGGGAAGAAATGGCTAAAATTGCAAACCAGAGAATCGACATGATGGAAGAAACTCTAAATATGGTGCAAAGTGAACAAGAGAAGCTGGGAAAAGAAGTTGGAAGTATAAAAGAAGATATACTCACCATGTCTCAACAGCTGAGTTTGAGGTTTGAGCAGTTGTTCAAGCTCCACGAAGAAACCCAGAGACATGCCTCAAATTCTTCAGGAAGAGCTAAGGAGCCGATGATTGTGAGTCCAGTAGGAGGAGGATTTCAAGGAAATCTGTCAGGGTCATCGGAACCCAGTCAAAATTCGAGCTCACGACATGACTTTCGATTTCGAAAGTTAGACATGCCAATATTCGACGGAAGTAACCCCGATGGCTGGATCATGCGAGCGGAAAGGTATTATACTTTTCACCGGATGAGTAATGAAGAAAAATTAGAGGGGGCGGTGGTCAGTTTCGAGGGGGATGTTCTATTATGGTACCAATGGGAGAGTAAGAAAAAATCCTTTGGTTCTTGGGAAGAAATGAAACTGATGATACTCAGACAGTTTCGGTCAACCCATGGAGGAACACTATACGAACAATGGATTGCGCTAGAGCAGACGGGAACGGTGAAGGATTATCGTCGGCGATTCATCGAACTCTCAGCCCCCCTGGACAACATAACGGAGGATATCGCCATGGGAACCTTCGTGAATGGACTTAAACCAGACATTAAGGTTGAGCTTCGCATTCTGGGCCCTAACTCACTGGGCCGAGCTATGGACCTGGCCCAAATGATTGAGGAGAAATTAGAAATCACCCAGAGCTCTCGGTTTCCAAACAAAACCCAAACCCACAAACATCACTCACCAATACGATATATGCCGACAACGGCTATTTCACCCAAGACTTATCCAGAAGGAAATTCAACGCTTCAGAAACCAAGCATGGAGATCAGGCGATTAACGGATTCCGAGCTACAACGAAAGCGAGAAAAGGGGATTTGCTATCGTTGTGATGACAAGTGGGTACCCGGCCATCGTTGTAAAAGAAAGGAGCTACAAGTAATACTCATCGATGATGAAGAAGAAGAGTGCGAAGAAGCTAATTTGGAAGGGTCGAATGAGAAGGAGCTAGATACGGTCGAATTGGACCCAGCCATAGAGGTATCCCTCAATTCAGTAGTGGGATTCACTTCTCCTAAAACAATGAAATTAAGTGGGAGTATTGGAGATCGAGAAGTGATTACATTGATAGATTCAGGAGCCACGCATAATTTCATTTCTACCCGTTTGGTGGAACAACTACAAATCCCTGTGACGAAGACAAAGGGGTATGGTGTCACCCTTGGAACGGGAAATTCTGTGAAAGGAGAAGGTGTTTGTAGAGGGGTGACGCTTCAATTACAGAGTCTCACAATCGTGGATGACTTCCTACCATTGAACTTGGGGAGCGCAGACGTTATTCTAGGAATTCAATGGCTTGAAACTCTGGGTATGACACATACCAATTGGAAACTACAGATTATTAAGTTTTCAGTGGGTGATCAAACGGTAACTTTACGAGGTGATCCTTCTTTGAACAAATCCCAAGTCTCTTTGAAAGCAATTATGAAGACTCTAAAGCATGACAACACCGGTCTCTTAGTGGAGTTTACTCAGTTGGGAACTGTAAATGATGACCACTTGGAAGAACCAGCATTTTTAAAGCCCACACTTCTCAGATATTCAAAGGTATTTAATATGCCCGAGGGGCTACCTCCCAAGAGAAACAGAGAGCACTCAATTGTTTTACAGAAGGACACTAGACCAATCAGTGTACGGCCTTACAGGTATCCCCACATACAAAAAGATGAAATCGAAAGACTTATACAAGACATGTTAAAAGCTGGGATCATACGAGCCAGTAACAGTCCATTTTCAAGCCCAGTTATTCTAGTTAAGAAAAGGGATGGTTCATGGCGATTTTGTGTAGACTACAGATCTCTTAACAAAGCTACTGTGCTGGATAAATATCCCATACCTGTGATAGATGAATTGCTAGATGAGCTTCACGGCGCACAAGTTTTCACCAAGTTAGACTTGACATCAGGTTATCATCAAATAAGAGTAAAAGACTCTGATATTCATAAGACAGCCTTCAGAACACACGATGGGCACTATGAATTCCTAGTGATGCCCTTTGGATTGACTAATGCACCGTCAACATTTCAAGCTTTAATGAATGAAATATTCAGACCACATCTAAGAAAGTTTGTGCTGGTGTTTTTTGATGACATCCTCGTCTATAGCAAGGATGAATCAACACACATTTCGCATCTGGAAAAGATACTGGATCTGTTGCAAACTCACCAGTTGTACGCCAACAAAAAGAAGTGTGAATATGGGAAGAAAAAAGTGGCTTATTTGGGACATGTCATTTCGGGACAAGGAGTATCGGCTGACCCTAGTAAGATACAAGCCATGCAGAGCTGGCCTGAACCAACAACCATCAAACTACTGAGAGGATTTCTGGGTCTCACAGGGTATTACAGAAAGTTCGTGCAAGGCTATGCTTCACTAGCTCTACCCTTAACTGAGCAGCTCAAGAAAGATCAGTTCCATTGGAACCATGCAGCTGCACAGGCTTTCAGGAAATTGAAAGAGGCCATGACTCAAACACCAGTCCTAGCCATGCCCAACTTTTCTAAACAGTTTGTGGTGGAAACTGACGCTTCAGGATTTGGTTTGGGAGCAGTTCTCAGTCAAGAACAAAGACCTGTGGCCTACTATAGCCATACTCTAGGTACCAGGGCTAGATTAAAGTCAATATATGAAAAGGAGTTAATGGCAATTGTTTTTGCCGTGGAAAAATGGAGACCCTACCTCTTGGGACGACACTTTTTAATCAAAACTGATCAGCAGAGCCTGAAATTCTTGCTAGAGCAAAGGATAATCAATACCGGTTATCAACATTGGATCACTAAGCTATTGGGATACTCTTTTGAAATCCAATACAGAACGGGTAGCAGCAATAAAGTGGCCGATGCCCTATCAAGAATACCAGACCCTACTGCACTTCAAGAACTCCAGGTACCTCAATGGCAGCATTGGCCAGATTTGTTTAGAGAAATAGAAGGAGATGCCTTCCTGCAGAAGTTGAAGCAATCTATTCTGGAGGGACAGACAACCCTTGAGGGTTTCACCATCACGCAGGGACTACTACACTATAAAGGAAGGTTAGTAATTCCCAAAAATTCTAAGCTGCTACCCCTCATTCTACAAGAATTCCATGCCACCCCTATTGGAGGTCATTCAGGCGAGACGAAAACTTACATTGGAAGCAAAGGACATCTTTTTACATCTTGGTTAGTTCCATGGAAAAAGTCCATTTTCTTTTTTATATTGTACACAATTATGTTTAAAATCCTCATCTTATTAAATTTTATACAGAAAGAAATTGGAACATATCTCTTCCTGGCTTTTGTGGTGATGAGATTAAGTGCTACAGAAAACCTGTAAGAACTGTCAATAATTTGGTTGTTTTATTTGTTATATTTGGTTTTAAGAAGAGCAGTGTTTTGCATTTATGAGAAAATAAAATTAACCTTTAGTCCTTTGTTTTCCTTTTGGTTCTAACTATTATATTTTTCTTTCTCAAGTTACTCGTCTATTGTTTTGCAGATCACAAATGATATTCACAAGGAGCGTCTTGCAGCAGTATGTTTTGACTTGAGCACATCATTTCTTTATTACAAGTTTTTGTTTATTTGTATGGAAACTCTCTTCTGTGCATGCATTGTTGGTAGTTGTACTAGTATAGGTTCTGTCTTTTCTTTGGTGTGGCTTTCTTGCTAACACACTATGTTGAAGTTTCAATCATCATATAATTGAAATTTGTCATATTTAAACGTTAATACATACACACAAGCATTACCAATTTTTTCCTTCTCGTTTGGGCAGATAAAGAAGTCTATGCTAGCAAATGACACTGCAAACAGCAGGAGTTCCACAGGACAAGCAACCTCAAATGCAAAGGGTGGCATGGTAAAGGCTGCTGCCAGTGTCATCAGCTCGCCAAATGTAAAAACATAACTACAACTGGCCCTTTATGATACTGATTTGGACGGGAGAATTGCGCACTGCAAAAGGTAAGTTAAACTTATTGTCCACATTATATGCAAACTTATTTGCCACATTGTATGCATATTTCTTAAATGTAGCTGATATGGTACTATACTGTTAAATCCACACACAAACTGTTTGGAGGAAATCTTTAGTTATGTTACAGATACGTGTATGATAGGCCTAAGGTCCATTTCACATATACTAGAAGAAAGGGGAATATGGGAAATCAATCATAAGTTTGTTAGGGTGTGAGAGTTAGTTATTTAGTGGTCCCAACATTAATCAAATGTTGGCCACGTGGGAAGTTTGTTATTGAGTGTTAGTGAGCACGGGAATAAAAGGGAGAAAGGGAAGAGAGAAAGGTATCAAATCAGTTGTAATTTGTTTTCGTTAGGAGAGTGCCCAAGACTCTCGAATATCTTGGAAGGAAACATTTTATGAATCCAATCAATATTATATCAATTCGTGAATTTCTGTGTGCTGAATTGAGGGCTATTGCTATTGTTTAATATAAAATCAGAATCAATTTGTATCAAATTGGTATCAAAGCAGTCGATTTTGGGGAAGAAATGGCTAAAATTGCAAACCAGAGAATCGACATGATGGAAGAAACTCTAAATATGGTGCAAAGTGAACAAGAGAAGCTGGGAAAAGAAGTTGGAAGTATAAAAGAAGATATACTCACCATGTCTCAACAGCTGAGTTTGAGGTTTGAGCAGTTGTTCAAGCTCCACGAAGAAACCCAGAGACATGCCTCAAATTCTTCAGGAAGAGCTAAGGAGCCGATGATTGTGAGTCCAGTAGGAGGAGGATTTCAAGGAAATCTGTCAGGGTCATCGGAACCCAGTCAAAATTCGAGCTCACGACATGACTTTCGATTTCGAAAGTTAGACATGCCAATATTCGACGGAAGTAACCCCGATGGCTGGATCATGCGAGCGGAAAGGTATTATACTTTTCACCGGATGAGTAATGAAGAAAAATTAGAGGGGGCGGTGGTCAGTTTCGAGGGGGATGTTCTATTATGGTACCAATGGGAGAGTAAGAAAAAATCCTTTGGTTCTTGGGAAGAAATGAAACTGATGATACTCAGACAGTTTCGGTCAACCCATGGAGGAACACTATACGAACAATGGATTGCGCTAGAGCAGACGGGAACGGTGAAGGATTATCGTCGGCGATTCATCGAACTCTCAGCCCCCCTGGACAACATAACGGAGGATATCGCCATGGGAACCTTCGTGAATGGACTTAAACCAGACATTAAGGTTGAGCTTCGCATTCTGGGCCCTAACTCACTGGGCCGAGCTATGGACCTGGCCCAAATGATTGAGGAGAAATTAGAAATCACCCAGAGCTCTCGGTTTCCAAACAAAACCCAAACCCACAAACATCACTCACCAATACGATATATGCCGACAACGGCTATTTCACCCAAGACTTATCCAGAAGGAAATTCAACGCTTCAGAAACCAAGCATGGAGATCAGGCGATTAACGGATTCCGAGCTACAACGAAAGCGAGAAAAGGGGATTTGCTATCGTTGTGATGACAAGTGGGTACCCGGCCATCGTTGTAAAAGAAAGGAGCTACAAGTAATACTCATCGATGATGAAGAAGAAGAGTGCGAAGAAGCTAATTTGGAAGGGTCGAATGAGAAGGAGCTAGATACGGTCGAATTGGACCCAGCCATAGAGGTATCCCTCAATTCAGTAGTGGGATTCACTTCTCCTAAAACAATGAAATTAAGTGGGAGTATTGGAGATCGAGAAGTGATTACATTGATAGATTCAGGAGCCACGCATAATTTCATTTCTACCCGTTTGGTGGAACAACTACAAATCCCTGTGACGAAGACAAAGGGGTATGGTGTCACCCTTGGAACGGGAAATTCTGTGAAAGGAGAAGGTGTTTGTAGAGGGGTGACGCTTCAATTACAGAGTCTCACAATCGTGGATGACTTCCTACCATTGAACTTGGGGAGCGCAGACGTTATTCTAGGAATTCAATGGCTTGAAACTCTGGGTATGACACATACCAATTGGAAACTACAGATTATTAAGTTTTCAGTGGGTGATCAAACGGTAACTTTACGAGGTGATCCTTCTTTGAACAAATCCCAAGTCTCTTTGAAAGCAATTATGAAGACTCTAAAGCATGACAACACCGGTCTCTTAGTGGAGTTTACTCAGTTGGGAACTGTAAATGATGACCACTTGGAAGAACCAGCATTTTTAAAGCCCACACTTCTCAGATATTCAAAGGTATTTAATATGCCCGAGGGGCTACCTCCCAAGAGAAACAGAGAGCACTCAATTGTTTTACAGAAGGACACTAGACCAATCAGTGTACGGCCTTACAGGTATCCCCACATACAAAAAGATGAAATCGAAAGACTTATACAAGACATGTTAAAAGCTGGGATCATACGAGCCAGTAACAGTCCATTTTCAAGCCCAGTTATTCTAGTTAAGAAAAGGGATGGTTCATGGCGATTTTGTGTAGACTACAGATCTCTTAACAAAGCTACTGTGCTGGATAAATATCCCATACCTGTGATAGATGAATTGCTAGATGAGCTTCACGGCGCACAAGTTTTCACCAAGTTAGACTTGACATCAGGTTATCATCAAATAAGAGTAAAAGACTCTGATATTCATAAGACAGCCTTCAGAACACACGATGGGCACTATGAATTCCTAGTGATGCCCTTTGGATTGACTAATGCACCGTCAACATTTCAAGCTTTAATGAATGAAATATTCAGACCACATCTAAGAAAGTTTGTGCTGGTGTTTTTTGATGACATCCTCGTCTATAGCAAGGATGAATCAACACACATTTCGCATCTGGAAAAGATACTGGATCTGTTGCAAACTCACCAGTTGTACGCCAACAAAAAGAAGTGTGAATATGGGAAGAAAAAAGTGGCTTATTTGGGACATGTCATTTCGGGACAAGGAGTATCGGCTGACCCTAGTAAGATACAAGCCATGCAGAGCTGGCCTGAACCAACAACCATCAAACTACTGAGAGGATTTCTGGGTCTCACAGGGTATTACAGAAAGTTCGTGCAAGGCTATGCTTCACTAGCTCTACCCTTAACTGAGCAGCTCAAGAAAGATCAGTTCCATTGGAACCATGCAGCTGCACAGGCTTTCAGGAAATTGAAAGAGGCCATGACTCAAACACCAGTCCTAGCCATGCCCAACTTTTCTAAACAGTTTGTGGTGGAAACTGACGCTTCAGGATTTGGTTTGGGAGCAGTTCTCAGTCAAGAACAAAGACCTGTGGCCTACTATAGCCATACTCTAGGTACCAGGGCTAGATTAAAGTCAATATATGAAAAGGAGTTAATGGCAATTGTTTTTGCCGTGGAAAAATGGAGACCCTACCTCTTGGGACGACACTTTTTAATCAAAACTGATCAGCAGAGCCTGAAATTCTTGCTAGAGCAAAGGATAATCAATACCGGTTATCAACATTGGATCACTAAGCTATTGGGATACTCTTTTGAAATCCAATACAGAACGGGTAGCAGCAATAAAGTGGCCGATGCCCTATCAAGAATACCAGACCCTACTGCACTTCAAGAACTCCAGGTACCTCAATGGCAGCATTGGCCAGATTTGTTTAGAGAAATAGAAGGAGATGCCTTCCTGCAGAAGTTGAAGCAATCTATTCTGGAGGGACAGACAACCCTTGAGGGTTTCACCATCACGCAGGGACTACTACACTATAAAGGAAGGTTAGTAATTCCCAAAAATTCTAAGCTGCTACCCCTCATTCTACAAGAATTCCATGCCACCCCTATTGGAGGTCATTCAGGCGAGACGAAAACTTATCAAAGGGTTGCTGCTGAATTATACTGGGAAGGTATGCGAAAGGATATCTACTCCTTTGTTCAGAAATGTTTAGTCTGCCAGCAACACAAATATCTCGCTACCACACCGGCAGGATTACTTCAACCAATTCCTCCACCAGCTGCAATCTGGGAAGAAATCACAATGGATTTTATTGAGGGGCTACCTAAATCAGAAGGAATAGATACAATCTTAGTGGTAGTTGACAGGCTCAGCAAATATGCACACTTCCTGGGACTCAAACATCCATTCACGGCAATTTCTGTGGCTCACCTCTTCACCAAAGAAATAATTAAATTGCATGGAATCCCAAAATCTATTATATCGGATAGAGACAAGGTCTTCCTTAGCTTATTTTGGCAAGAACTGTTCAAAGCTCAGGGAACAACATTAAAGAGAAGTACAGCATATCATCCACAATCTGATGGACAATCAGAAGTTGTGAATCGCTGCCTGGAGACTTATCTGCGCTGTTTTGCTTCAACAAAACCCAAACAGTGGGCTAAATGGCTGCCATGGGCTGAATACTGGTATAATACCTCCTTCCATTCATCTACCAACACCACTCCATTCCAAACGATTTATGGCAGACCACCCCCACCTCTCCTCAGGCATACACAGCAAACAACCATTGTTTCTGCAGTAGATCAATTGCTATCAGACAGAGACACCAATCTGGATGATTTAAAAATGAGTTTGCTGCGTGCGCAGCACAGAATGAAGACCAATGCTGATACCAAACGACATCAGGCTACCTTCAAGGTTGGAGACTTAGTATTTCTCAAGCTCAGACCATACATGCAGCAATCTCTAGCCCAACGCAAGTATCACAAGCTGGCTGCACGTTACTATGGCCCCTACAAAATCATCCAATAGATTGGACAAGTAGCATACAAGCTGGAACTACCACCCTACACTTCTATTCATCCAGTTTTCCATATTTCTCAGCTGCGAACAGCCCATGGAATCACTAATACTTCATCAGTACTACCACCCCAATTATCTGCTGAACTGGAAATGGTAGTTGAACCAGAATCAGTGCTGGCTGTACGTCCTAAAATCTCTGGTCAGGTTAAAGAGGTAGAAGTGCTCATTAAATGGAAAGATTTGGGGGACTTTGAAGCTACATGGGAATCCTACTCTACCATTCAACAGCAATTTCCTCATTTCCACCTTGAGGACAAGGTGCATGTTTTAGAGGGGGGTAATGATAGGCCTAAGGTCCATTTCACATATACTAGAAGAAAGGGGAATATGGGAAATCAATCATAAGTTTGTTAGGGTGTGAGAGTTAGTTATTTAGTGGTCCCAACATTAATCAAATGTTGGCCACGTGGGAAGTTTGTTATTGAGTGTTAGTGAGCACGGGAATAAAAGGGAGAAAGGGAAGAGAGAAAGGTATCAAATCAGTTGTAATTTGTTTTCGTTAGGAGAGTGCCCAAGACTCTCGAATATCTTGGAAGGAAACATTTTATGAATCCAATCAATATTATATCAATTCGTGAATTTCTGTGTGCTGAATTGAGGGCTATTGCTATTGTTTAATATAAAATCAGAATCAATTTGTATCAGTGTAATCATACTGCTAGTTACAAATCGATTCCTTCCATAATTTTATTGCCTGGTTGACCAAAACATTGTTTTTTCTTTTTCATCCCACTTTAAGTACAGCCTTTAACATTTTATACCCACGTGGATTGCTTATGAAGATATTTCTGACATTCAATGTTACCTACAGTTACTAGTAAGCAACCAAAGTCAATGTTGTACGAGATTTAGCATCTGTGGGAAAGCCTAGCAGCAGATAATGTAGGAAAAGAGTCTGAGTTTGTGGTCTG
Source organism: Elaeagnus macrophylla (assembly GCA_029378325.1). Lineage (NCBI taxonomy): Eukaryota > Viridiplantae > Streptophyta > Magnoliopsida > Rosales > Elaeagnaceae > Elaeagnus > Elaeagnus macrophylla. The sequence goes on along the minus strand of CM055648.1, from coordinate 22,730,185 downwards.
GGGCGGTAGAGATAATGGGGCTCTGGAGGGGTTGATTTGTCAAAGTCTGGTCCTTTATTAGGGTTTAAACTTCGTTTGTAAGCCCCTGAAAAAGGAGCATTTCTGTTATAAATTTTTTGTGCAGTTCCCTTTCCGTTTAAACTTTTTCAAAACCAACAAAAGCAAATGAAAAGTTTCCATTTAAGGAAGATGCACAATTTTTCTTTAATGTATGGGCTACACGAATAAGGCATCCATGAGCCCTTTCACTTAAGTTTCCTTCTACTTTTCCTGTAACCTCCTAAAAGTCCCCACCATCTGCAGATTTTTCCAACAATTTGCCTCCATATAATTACACACGTCATATGTGTTATTTCTATCTGCATTCTGCAGTGTATGAGCATCTTCTTGAAGATTTGAACCCCACCCAAAAAAATTCGTGCGTATGTGTCTTTTTTGGGATTTCTGGGACAGTAACTATTATCATTTGAATTACTATGCTAAATATTTCTAGGCGTCATCTTATTTGAATGGCCTCTTCTAAGTTATAATATATAAATATACAATACCATGCATGCATTTCTAATTTATTTTGATTCACTTTAATGCTGCTGACCTTAAGCTTTGAAAGAGAGTTCCCTGTGTGCAAACTGAAGTTGGCTGTCATCAGATCTAGCTACATTTTGCACCCTCTCCATAATCTATGTTAAATATGCATAGAAAGACTGAATTTTTTCCTCACATCAGGTTGCCGCAAGGACTGGATCGAATTGTAGTAATGCATTTTCCATCGGGTAAGGATTTGAATATGTCATTTTTTGGAACTCTTGTACATAGAGCACTGTGGTATTACAGCAAATGCTAATTTTGATTCTTTGCAATCATAAACTTTATCCGTGTCTGTTGACAATCAGGGGCGGTACCAGCCACAATGCTTGTATGGGTGATTTTAGTGTCTTGTCTCTGAGGCATCCTATTTGGTACAGAGGCTACAATTTGTAAAACAAAATCGTAAAGTATTTCCTCATATTTTTGGTTGGCCATTGTGCTGCATATTAGGCATCTGAAAACCGTAATTAGACACGATAATGCACACAGTAACTGCTGGTTTACCTTGTTTGTAATCAAGTACTCCCTTTAATGTAAGTGACTAGTGTTAAGGAAGACACCAATAGTCTTAGAAAGTTAGGAATGACTGATGCTTTTTTATTTACTCTGGTTGCAAATGGATTTGTTTGTCTCTAGGAAAAGCAAAAAACTGGTGGTGAATCTGTAAACCAATATTATCGAAGTTTTTATAATGGTAAAATAAACATATAATTGCATTGTAGACTTGGTATTTTGCATTGCTCGAAAGATAGAAAAACAATGTTTTGTATCTGTGCACATGCAATTGTCTAAGCATTATGGATGCAGATGAGACATGTGCGTCTTATCTAAAAATGATCGGGGCGTCACATGGTGAAGTTGCATCTTAACTTTACAGCATACATCTCTGTAGCTTCTCCTCACACACGTCACTTTTAAATGGCAAAAAATATGAGTGACAAAAACAAAAGAGGATTAAAATCTATCTTGCTGTTCACTTTATTATGGTATTTTGTTCGAAATATGCTGGACATTTCAAGTTTCTAACATTTGTCTGAAAAATATCGTTGACTACCGACTAATAAAATGGTAATGTCTTATTTCAAAAATAAATAAATAAATAAATAAAATAGTAATGTCTTTTGGTAAAATTCAATGGTTCTATTTCCAGCATCCAAGGTGTAATTTAACGGTGGTATTATGTCATTATTTAATATAAAAAAATTTGTTAAATGAGATACTCTTAAATGAGTTGAGAACGTTTCTAATTATGACAGTGTACCTGAGGAGTGGTTTTATGATTAGTTTGTATATAATTAATATATTAATTTGAGATAAATTTAAGAAAAATTATCAAAAATAAAATATTTAAAATTTATAATAATAAAATTAACACTTTAATAATGGGTTTAAATTTTTGTAATTTAATTTGAATAACGTTTAATTGGACGAGTGTTTAAAGAAAAATGATTTAAAAATGATTTTTTTAATTATAGAAATTTATGATTTAATATAAAAGATGTTATTTTTATTATTATAAGTTTTAAAATATTCAATTTTTGTTGTTTTTTTTTTTATAAATTTAATTATAAATACCTACAATAAAAGCTTCTAACTCCGAACTCTATCGTATATCAAATTTTTGTTTAGTATCCTCGAAATGTGGGTGAATTATACGTCTACCTCAGTCATCATTATCCGTCTTCTTGTCAAGTCCAGCTAGACAAAAAAAAAAGGGACTTTTATTAAGAACAAGCTTGATACATAATTATGGAATAAGTTTCCCAAAAATAAAGATAATAACCCATCTTGAATTGTATCTTGATACCATCACTTAAAAATGTAGAAAATATTTATTTATCTATTTTGTGATATCAGAGTTGAATTTTTTTTTTTTTAAAGACTACTATTATATGTCACAAATATATCACAATCACAATTTACATGACATTTTTTTTAATAAATATTGTTATACATAGATTTGATTCTACTTACTAATAATATTATTTTATGTGATATATTTAAGAGATATAATAATTTTTTTAAAACAAAAAATAATATAAAATAACATAGGAATATGTGTTTGGTAAAAGTGATTTTGAATAATATCTTAAAAATAATAGAATATTGCTATATAAAACGATTATTTTTACTCACCATCATATCCCACTAAGCTTAATAGATGCATTTTAAAAAATTAATAACTAAAAAACAGAGCAAAAAGCAACCAACAAAATAGTTCCAAATAAAAGGTGATAGCAAATCACGATTGAAAAGTCATGCTAGTAAGTGTTTTTCAAAATAACATTGTCTTTAGAAAATGACTAAACATTGTTTTTCATATTTTCTTAAAATTTTATCCAAATATAAATTAACTAATATATGATAAATAGTTTTAAGTTTAATAAAAAATACAAACTCAAATTTAAAAAATTTCAAATACAACTTAAACGTTTTAAATAATTTCCAAATCATATCATTATTTTTAGAATTTTTTTTATATTATAAACCAAATGGATCTTAAGAAATCTGATTTACTCATAAAATTTTGTTTTAAATAACTATACTATATATGCATAGTTAAGATTCAAAAGACACATCATAGTTCTCACAACTCTTTAATCCAAGAACATTCCATTAAGCTATACGATTTGGCAAATTTATGACATCTATTGTAAGAATGGATTGTAAGTTGCAATGCCTTTCCTCCCTCCGATTTTTTTTTTCTATACAGAAAATGTATTGAAGATTAAGTACATTTTAAAAGAGAGATAAACTCAAATTCTTTGACCCGTTATTTTTTAAGATTTAATAATTTTCTTTCTTCCACATTCAATCTTCAATCTGCGTTCATCTCTTTTTTGTTGTACCTATAATTTCTATACATCTTTAATATAGAAAAAATTATCTCCCCTTCAAAGGTAGTTATATACAAAATTACATTTTTTTTTTTAATTCACGAGTGCCACAATAAGAAATTTTTTTAGACCAAATAATAATATATATATTTTCAGTGAATTATGATTAAACACATAAAACTCATTTAAATATATAAAATATCTATAATTCTAGGCTAAGTTATAAGTGAATAAATAATATAATTATTTTAAAAAAATATGTATTATTTTAAGAAATTATCTTAAATAAAACTCACAAAAAAAAAAAAAAAAAAATTTTCAATCAAAAAAATAAAATAATATTTTCTATTAAATTGAGATAAGTTTGAATTATTATTGATCTCAATCCTAACCTAGGTAGTAAATAAAAATGTTCAATATTTAAAGAATTATAATTCCAGATCGATGTATAAAATTTGTTATTGACTAAATACAGACTACACCAAAAGGTGTCTATTTTTTGATAAAAAATAGTATTAAATGGTTCTATATTTTTTTTGAAATAAATATTTATACTTAAATGCACTCAAATACGTAGGTGATTATATATATTGGGATGCAGAACACCAAAAATATTTAAGTAAAAAAAATATTATAATGATTCATTATATTTTATTAAAATAAACAAATAGGTGTTTGGGGAAATGTAGTGGTTATATAAAATGATCTTGATTAAATTAATTAAATCATAGTTAATATTATCCACATCGTTAATTTCCGATCGACAGACCAGCAGCAATATCCAAAAGAAACGACGTATAAGTAATCCGTCTTTTAAGACGTCACGTTATCAATAAGGAGACAGACCTTGTATATATCGCGTATCAAAAACCCAGCCAATTTGAATATAATACTAGTCTCCTCTGAGACTCTGAGAGAGAGTCATCTCAATAATTCCGTCCTACTAGACAAACCCTAATTCATATATAATAAATCTATATATGTGTATATGCATATGATGTTATATATAATTGTATAACAATCTTATGCGATTACACATATATAGATAAATTCTGAACCTGAATCTATCTGATCGTTTGATTTGATTTCATTAACTGTTTACGGACGGCGTCATGACGAACTCTAATGCTGGAGTCATCGATGGCAAATGCGACGGCGTTTTGGGATCGTTTTCTGATCGTGAAAAGCTCATTATCGATACTGATCCTGGAATCGGTGAGTATCCGATTCAATTCGTGTATGTTCATAGTTTTCTTTCCTGTTTTCCGCTTCCTTTTGTTTGGGAAAAATAAGTTCCTGGAATTTCTGATAACTATACTTTTTGAAGTTTTGAGCTTTTAATATGTGAAACATTTTAAATCTCGAGTATAAGTTGGCTGAATTCGGCATTTTTTTGTCAGGATCAGATCGTATTTCGTTTAGAAAAAATGTTATTTATTACATCGAAATTGAGTCATCATGCAAACATATTGAATATTTGCTATTTATACTTTAATCAATTATTAATTTATATAAATCATGACTCAAATAGTCATTTGTGTCATATTACCTAGCATTATTCTTTCGTTTATTTGGTTCTTTTATTTTTTGTTCTCACGATCCAATGTGCCAAACGGATCTCAATGTATAGTGTAAGTACAAAATTTTCTGAATGAATAGTTTTTTCAATTTTCAAATTATTTAGTCACATTTCCATTAGATTTAATCTATAACTAATAGTAGTGTAAAAATTATGTGTATGAGGAAGGCTTAAAGGCTACCACAGTTACTGGGATGAGATTCTTAGAGTTTATTTAAAGATCATGTTTGATTTATAGTAACAAGAATGCTAATAGAAATTATTCAAGTTATTTTTGTGTTTGGTTTAAAATATTTCAATAGTATTAGAAAAACTCATTCCTCCCATACCCCTCAAGAATACTTTAGAATGTTTTATTTTCTTTACATATTTGTACAATTATTTATTATTATTTTTTCATTTTATTTTATTTAAAAAAAAAAATTATTATCTAATTTTGCTTCATTTATAATTTTATAAATATTATGTTAATATTTATTATTATTTTGATTCCACTACTTAAATAAACATAATAATAGTGATATTATTTCTATTGAATTCTATTTCTATTATTATTCTCATTCTCATTACATTTTTATTCTACGAATCAAATATGAACAAAGGGTTGAGTTCCTTTTACATATAGAAATAATATACAAATTGACATTAGATTTCATCCACTATAATTATTTTTGAATAATGGTTGCGATGAATGAAAAAATGTCTTTGAAAAATTTTATCTTTGTATCCAAATTTTTAAATTCATCGCAGCTATTAAACAAACTAAAAAAAAGTTGATAAGGTTTAATGTCATTTTTATATGTCAATAACTTAAATACTATCCAACTAATTGTGCTAAAGGAACTCTTTTTTTTTTTGTTTGCTTGATTAGGTAAGAAAAAATTTATCTGAGGCATTTACATTGATAAATGGTACATTTTGATATTTTTGTAAGTTTTATTTGTAGCTTAATGAAAATGAACCCATTCAGTATTCTCCACATCATTAATTCACTAAACTCGGGTAATTATCGTTAAGGTAGAATATGATTATAAAATTCCAATATTTGTTTTGCAAACTACTGAAATTATCTCTAAACATTATATATAGTCCAAGCTGTCTGCTTAATGTTAATCTTTGAAAAGTGGGGAGACATTTCCAATGGTGTCGGAAAACCATAAAAGATAAAATTAAAATAAAGTGGTGGTTTATCTGTAGAACATTGGAAGTATACTTAATTTAATTTCATTCAGAAGCCACTAACCTTTTAGGCCTCTCTGTTACTTTTTAGATCCCTTATATCTTTTGAGTGCCTTTCTTTGCGGTGGTAATTGGTGATCCCACATCATCCTTTTTCATGTGTCAGAATTCTTTTGGCTAAAAGAAAAATATCAGTCTTCTCATGATAGATTTGGTCCTCTCTAACAAAACCGTTCTCTTTGTTAAATCTAGTGACAGGTGATTCGAATTTGTGAAAAGTGATGTTCGAAAATTACAAGACCTGTTTGGTAATGCACAGTAGTGGCCCTGAATGTAGAAGCGGAAGCAAATTTGCTTATGGAAACTATTTTAGATTGTATTTCAAAAGGAAAAATTGAAACTAGGAAATATCATCCAAAGAATTTTGAGTTTTTGGTTCAAGAGTTGAGCTTTATAACTTTCTTTTTGTATTTCCTTACGAAGTTGAAGAAACTGAACTTGAAATAATTGAAACATTGTGTATATAGCGTGACAGTTTTGCCACAACATATCCAGGGAACATGGTAATTCAGAACGCTTAAACACTAGCATGTAACTCATCTTCCTACCTTTTTGATAGGACTTCAAATGCCTCACTTCACCTCCTGTTAGGTGGTAAACAATGACATAAAAGATGGTGTATGTTAATCAAGGCAATTGTATTGCATGCTAATAATTTTTTGAACTCCTTTAATTTTTTCACGTACATATTATGTTAGTTTTTGGGTTATAATGGTGTATGTCTTATTGTGTCCTTGTCTTAGTTTCTGACTTTTTAGAACCTAGACAAAAAGAGTAGTAGATTAGTAATATCTTTTGCGATTACCTTTAGACAAATGGACCACTAGTCCCTTCCAAAGGGAATTTTTATATTTGCTACCTTGGTGCATACATGTATGAGAAACTTGTATTTTGCTTCTTTTGCATCTATGTTGTCTGTTCTTCTGTGTATTTTCTGTTGGAGAAAGGTTTACATGACACATATTCATGGATGATATGGGAACACTTTCATTCAAGATTTGATTAATTTACATGCTTGCCTGCCTCATATAATTTTTTTTGTTTTCTATTGTACGTCGTATAGCTGTATATAAACATTTTGTTTCTTTGTGGTATTTTTATTTTCTTTTATTATTTTTCACGCAAGATAATTTACTGTATTTTGTCTTTGTATAGATGATAGCATGGCCATCTTTATGGCATTTCAAAGTCCTGGATTGAAAGTTTTGGGCTTGACAACAGTTTTTGGTAACGTTCAAACTGAAGATGCCACTCGGAATGCACTGCTTCTGGTGTGTATTCCTATATCTGAATTGTAACTTGAAGCAATAATTACAATGTATGCTATCTTCTTCCTCTGTCGGGATGTCTTCTTGATTAATTAATTCGTATATTGTGCAAAAGGATAGTGTGAAATTGCAGGGGTTCAAGATGTGTCTGTGGCAGAGGGTAGTCCTGAGCCTCTGAAGGTAATTGTTTTGTAATGTAATCCTCATCTTCCAGATATACGCTTAACTGAGATATAACTTTTCAAATTGATCTATTTATTATTATCATCTTTTACATGCATTTCTTTATCTGCCATACCCATACAATTTTTCCGTCCCTGGTATCATCTTACAAAAATATTATAGTATATTAGTTGTTTATCCTCCCTTACCCTTTTTAGGGTGAAAAGTCTTCCTTTATCGCTTTTTATTTCTAAGTCTACCCTTTACTTATTTTCTTATTGTTTGGATTAGGGGGGAAGGCCACGTATTGCAGACTTTGTGCATGGTTCTAATGGTTTGGGGAACATATCATTACCTCCTCCGAAAATGAAGAAGATTGAGAAGAATGCTCCTGAATTCTTAGTTGATATGGTCACCAAGTATCCTGGAGAAGTATCCATTCTTGCTCTAGGACCACTAACAAACATAGCTTTGGTAAGTTAAAAAACCTTTTCAGTTGGTTGCTTCAACTATGAAATTTGCAATGAATGTCCACGTAGTTTATGTTCATGTGATAACTTTTTTTCAGGCAATCAAAAGGGATTCATCATTTGCAAGCAAGGTGAGGAGATTGGTTGTACTTGGTGGAGCTTTCTTTGCATTAGGAAATGTTAATCCGGCTGCTGAAGCAAATGTAAGAGCTCTTTTTTCTTGAAGATTTTCTTCCTGTTGAATACCAAGATGTGCCTAACCGGTTTGTTACCTGTCACCAAACGAAAACCACAGTATCACTCTTCCTCCCTGATAGAAAGTAACAAAATCAAATTTCCCTCCATTTATGAGATGTATAGACGAAGTAACAAATCATAACATAAATTTATAACATGCAGATCTATGGAGACCCAGAAGCAGCAGACATTGTTTTCACGTCTGGGGCAGATATTACTATTGTTGGAATTAACATTACAACTCAAGTGATGTTTAAAGGTGAGACATTGACTCAAAACTGGTTTACCCTCTCCCAATAGCCTCCATCAACTTTTTTTGGGTTTTTTTAAACATTTTAAGATTAATTGCTGTGGTTGTGCTTCCAGATGCTGACCTTCTAGATTTGAGGCAATCCAAAGGGAAGTATGCTCAATTGTTGAGTGACATGTGCAAATTCTACAGAGACTGGCATGTGAAGTCTGATGGTGTCTATGGTATTATATTTTTAACCTATAAAGTTGCTTAGCTACAATATCTATAAAGTTCATTAGAAACATCATAATCTGGCTGATGTAGATTTCGTCAATATTGACAGTTTAATTTATGCTTCCAGGCATTTTCCTTCACGACCCTGTCAGTTTTGTAGCATTAGTTCGACCTGATCTGTTTACATACAAAAAGGGTGTTGTGAGGGTTGAGACACAGGGCATATGTGTAGGGCATACCTTGATGGATCAAGGGCTCAAAAAGTACGATAAAACATCCTTTATGAATTTTCCTGCATTAAATTCTCAATTTCTTCCTATTGTAATGTTCGTTCTTGTTTTTACAGATGGAATTCGAACAATCCGTGGTCAGATCATTCCCCTGTATCAGTTGCATGGACTGTGAATGTGGATGAAGTTCTCAGTTATATAAAAAATGTACTGATGAAGCCTTGAAAACTTTGTCATATAAGAGAGGCTCCCAAGTCTCGAAGAAGCGGATTGAATATGGTGAAAATGAAGGTTGGGATTCCTTTGGTTTCCACGGGGATCACTTACTGGCTTATTTCAACCTAGTGCTGTAGGCATACATGACTTTGACCTCTCAGACTTTCTCACTTATGTCAACCAAGAAAAAACATTCAAATATGATGTCTTAATTTAACATTCAAATATGATGTCTTAATTTAACATTCAAATATCATGTCTTAATTTAACATTCAAATGATTGAAATTAGGAACTGTGTTGTTTTAACATAAATTATCTTGTCTATGTGAAGATGTTTTTTCAAACACGAGGGTAGACTGGGTAATGCTGCAAATTGACTTTGGAAATTTCATACGCATACCAGGTTTTACTTTGGATATCTCAATTATTTTAAAAATAATATTAATAATTCAAGAGTGAACTAAATTTGCCCACGTATATTGTAAGATTATTATTGTTATTTTATTTATTCAAGCAAAAATCTCACAAGAAAGGAGAGACGTGACTACTTTACAGATACACGGTGTATTTTTCTAAATTATTGAAGATTATTTGCTATATCACGGTTAAGGTATTTATTCTAGGCTAGCAAGCATAGTAATTTAATAATTTGTACTAAAATGTCAGTAATTTAGCAATGCTAATTGCTTACTCTTCAAACTCAAACCGAGCACTTTTTGTTTAGCAAGTCTGGTTTTCAGTACCCAAAAATAAATACATATAATGTTATATTGTAAGGTTGACCACATTTAATAATAATAATGGCACGACATATGATTTCAATTGATTTGGCAGCCTGGCCTTTAATTATTAATGGATTATGCCTTCTAAATAAAATTTGACAGTTGGATTGAGATGATTGTCACAACTATGACAAAAAGCTACACCAACACAGGGGTAGCAACCTCTCAACACGATTACACGAATAAAATATAATATAGATAAAATTTTTAATTATAATTACACAATAATTTTTAGATATTTTTAAAAAAAATATTATTTTTTATTATTTTATATAAATAATATGAAAAAAAAAATTAAAATAAATTTTTAATACGTTAATTAATACATTAACATAATACGATTAATATTAAAATAAGACATAATAATATAACATAAATACGATTAATTGATACGATGTGTTATTTTTAAATCAACACACAGTTTTGTATTTATTATTTAATTTTGTTTTCAATTTTTTCATAAAACTATAAAAATAATCGGGTGATTCGGGACTAAATAACTCAGGATTGATAGTATTGTTGTTTAGTTTATTTTTAAGTAAGAATGTGGTGAGAAAAAGAAAGTAGTAAGGATATAGAGTTTTTCGACTTTACAAACACTTGCAGTTTTTCACGGTAAATAGTAAAAAAAAAAATTGTGTCTTTGGATTCAATGTTTTAATTGATTAGTCGTCGTTTAGTCTTTACATAAAAAGTCGTGTTATTTAGATTTTTCAATATGATTTACATTATGCTTCGATCATATTCATAAGTAAAAATACAAAGTAAAATAATGATTTGTCAAAATAACTTTAATTTTGATAAAAAATTAAATTTTTTAAAATTAGTAATAATAAGTTTAAAATTGTGTATTTTAGTTATATTAAAATTAGATAAATTATAAAAATATTCTTTCACTCTAATTCATACTTATTACACTGCACAGTATGTAAACAGTTTACATAGTATAACAAAATTACACCTTAATTCATTCATTAAAAGAATAGAACAAATAGAAGAAATAAATAAGTAAATCTACCACATCTTTTTAGCAGTGAAATTCAATACTTAAAATTTATGTCCGTTAAATTGAGCTTATATATAGTTTAAACTATTCAGTTTGATCATTCATGAATTCATTTAACAAAGTACAATAAAAAAATTGAATTTAAAATAAATAAAAAATTTATGACCGAATTTCTTCTTTCTTTACTTACCAAAAGATGTGATTTTATTTGAGAAAGACTCAAAAAACTATTTCTTCTTCTTCTTCTTCTTCTTCTCCTCACCTTTACGGCTTCACCATTACAAACACCAAAATTAGAATAAGATGGATAAATGTCAAAATCAACCTCAACAACTTCCTTATTCTTCCTGCAACTCCCCCATCTATTTACATAAATAGGTATGTAAACTGTTTTACATACATAGTATATAATACATTTTACATATCAGAGCATACATCGCAGAAAATTGTAGAATCTGTTTTTTTTTTTTTTTTCCTTTTTTCAAAGTTTGCAAAAAATTATATAATTGTTTTGGACATTCTCATTCTAATAAATTTAATGTGCTTGTATGTTATTTGAGTTTGTATATTATTTTTCAATTCTTAGCTCAGCTGGAATGTTTTAATTACTTAAATTTGTATACTCTATTTTGCATAGCAAAAACAGAGTATCTCAGTTTATTACCCAACAAGAATTGGTTTAACAATGAAAAATGGGAGATTAATGAATTAAAAAAATTAGCTTTCAATAGAAAAAAATAAATAACAGAAAGGCATGAAAAAAAGATATAAACAATGAATAAAAATCAAATACGAAATGAAAAAAAAAGAAACATGAATTTAGAGTTAATAACTCTTAAATGATAAAATAGTAAAAATATAATTTCAAAACGATATCGTGAAGCGATAAATGAAAAAAATGTTATTCTATCTTATTTACCTCTATTTTATATCATTAAATCAGTAAAATACGTACGTGGCTTCCAAACAGACCTACTTACTATTTATGAAAATAAACAATCTATTTTTGTTATTATTAAATTAAATTAAATTAGTCTTATAATTTTTAAAAAAATAAATAAACTAAATTCAATTTCTGTTTTTCTGTTAAAATTATATATTTTTATTTTTTTAAATAATTTTTTGAAATTTTTAATAAAAAAACTCAGAAAATAGCCCCCATTCCCACCCCCATCAGAGAGGTTTTTTGGTGAATCATGGAGGAAGAGGCTGTTTTCTAGTTTTTATCAAAGTCAAAATTTTAAAAAATAAAAAAATATATTAATCTATTATTTTTAACACCTAAATGGAACAATATTACATTGGATTAAAATGATTATTTTATTAAATTATGTGACTAAATTAACTTTTTTTTTTTTCATATTTTATAATAATTAAATCTGGGAAAATAAATATGCACTATTATAAAATATAACTCTAAAACTAAAAGTCTGTGTTACCAACTATTTCTCATTTTTCTTATGGAAAATAAAAAAGAAACCGTACGCACTAGCCTGCTGGGTGGTCCAAATGGTCAAAAGTCCCCTCGATAATGCTTTGGAAATTTGGTCAAAGCAAGATCCTATGTCTAAGTCGTGTATATAAATTGAAGATTGTAACGAATATTAATTTGCTCCATTTATGACCTACACAACTCTCATTTAGCTCCCTCGGCATAACTCCTCTTTTGCCCAACAATTGTCAACATGATCAACAACTCCTTCCTTCCTCTCCTCTCTTGTTTCCTCTTCATCTATCTCCTCTCTTCAGGTTCTAATTATATTTCTTTACATTAAGCTTCTAATTATATTTCATAGTATTAAAACAAAACCAACATTGTTTTTCATCTCTAACTCTAAATATGTGGCTTTAATTACTGATATATAATTATTTGTAATTGTACTTGCAGGCCAACAACTAGTGTTAGGTTCATCTCACCACCACCATCACAAACATCACCACAACCATGAGATTAAAAATTATCAGCATCTCTTTGGCACTTTTAGTCCAACAAAACTCTTTGTATTTGGAGATTCTTACTCTGACACAGGCAACAACAGAAAATCTCAGGCCAATTCTTGGAAATATCCTTATGGTATTACCTTTCCCGGTAAACCCACCGGTCGGTACTCCGATGGCCGTGTCTTTACCGATTTTCTAGGTACTCAACTTTATTTGGTACTATAATACAAAGTAATGCTAATGTTTGCTTTAGTTTACTTTTATTTGGGTTGTGTATATTGAATCAATAAAATATGGTATTATATTTACAGTGGGTAATGGTCGCTTTGCTGTGCTGTCAGTTGTCACTTTAGTGACAAGTAACAACTGTCAAATATATGACTATACATCATGATAAATAATATTGTATAATAATTTATTTTTAAAATGATATTATGTATAATGTATTCGTTGGTATAATTGAGATTTAAATAATATTAGTTTATTTTATGTAACTTTCTTCCTTATCAAAATAATTTTATTCACCACAAGTTATTGAAATAAAAATTTAATGTATTTGCTATATTTTTCTTTTATTTTAAAAATAGAAATAATATTCTTATTATTTTTAAATTAGACATATTATATTGAATACTCTAGTCAATACAATACGTTTAGGTTAAAAAATTTAATTACTAGTATGATTTATTTTTGTACATAATTTCACTGTTATACAAAATTATGCATAAATGTGTTTTGTTATAAAATACGGAGTACAGTATTATATTAGTACATGCACGTACATTATTATTATTATTATTATTTTAAAGAAATTGCCCGTACATTTGATTAATTACAGTATTATATTTATGGTGGGGTTGCTATGCTTGTCACTTTACTATTGGTGGTGATAACCATCCCAATATATTTTCACTTTTGTTCTGTAAATATTGAATTATTGGAATCTTTTCTTGGACACTCATGTCACATCACCATCATCATTTGCATTCTTTACTTTCTCATGTGATTATCTATAAAGCTTTGGACATTCTTATCCACATTTAATACTAATTAACCATAATTTTCAGTGATTCTTAGTATTTTTTCTTTTTCTTTTGTACGATAGCATTTTTCTCTTTTTAATTTAGGTTTGTTTTGCCATTAATTTTTCTATTGAGCTATATATATTCAATTTAAAAAGAAAGAAAAAGAAAAAATAAGTTATTGTGGTTTGCATACCTAATCTTGTCTTGATTTTTGAGGCATGACTTTAAAGACATCCACAAATGCATATATTAGTACATTATCTTAGTTGATGAAGTGTGATGTGTGAAAAATAAGCAGCAAAGTTTGTGGGTTTGAAGTCACCAATACCATATCAATGGAGAAAAGTGGGATGGAAGCAATTGAAATATGGAATGAACTTCGCTTATGGAGGGACAGGGGTTTTCAATACATTAGTTTCGGAACCAAACATGACCACCCAAATCGACTTCTTTCAGCAGCTACTCAAACAATCACTCTACACAAACACAGACCTTGACTCCTCTTTGGCTCTACTCACTGTTGCTGGCAATGACTACTCTGCTTATATTGCTACTAATGGCTCTACCCAGGTCACACTTTCATTTTCTTATTATAATCATTCCTATTAATTTTTAAAATTTTTTTTTTTTTCTCTATCAAATAACTCCTAAATCTTAATTTAGGCATAGAGAATTAGGACAAGATTACCATTATTAGTGTGTTAAATTACAAACAATGTCAAGGTGAACATCACAAATTCACAAATGTGTGCTGATATTAGTAGATGAACATCACAAATTCACAAGTAATCTTTGTGGTCCAGAAAATCCTTGTTTTTCTGTCTTGTACTTCTTATAATAAAACTAAACTTCATAAGTAGCAGGACTCTTTCTTATTAAATTTGCTTGCTTTCTATATCAACAAACTAGTTTTTTTTTTTTTTAACGATCATAATATATAGCAACGGTTAAGAGGTTGGTTGAATTTGCTTCACCCTTTGAGCAAAAATAATGTTTTGTTTTTATTGACATTCTCATGTTCTATCAACAATCTGAAATTGTTCAGGTAACATATGCCCAATTTATAGGAAATTGTACAACTTTATCATATTGAATTTACATTTGTGTCCCACATTGCCAATTTGTTTGGTAGTTGCAATGTTTATATATAGTTGAGTACTCTCCTTCTTATTTGTTATGTTTTTTGGGTTAATTTGCAGGGATTTCCCTCCTTCATTGCTTCAGTGGTGAATCAACTCTCAGTTAATTTGAAAAGAATATATGAGTTGGGAGTGAAAAAAATAGTTGTGACATCTCTTCAGCCCTTGGGGTGTCTCCCTCGGAGCACAGCCAATACCTCCTTCCAAAAGTGCAATGCAACAGAGAACTCGCTTGTGAATTTACACAATATGTTGTTACAACAAGCTGTGGCCAATTTGAACAAACAAAACACAAATTCTACATTTGTTATTCTCGATCTTTATACGTCCTTCATGACCGTTTTCAAGAACAGAGGGAACCCTCAACCAGGTAAAACACCATCCTTTTGGCTTTACTATAATCCTATTTACAAAAAATATTGAGCAATGTTAAATGTATCAAATGACGTGTCTTGTTGGATTGGACGTTAAATTTGAAAGGTAATATGCTAAAATATTTGTACGATCACATATTAATAAGATCAATTATATTGTGACATATGACCTAATATACTCAAGATGTTAGATATCTAGTTTAATAAGAAAATAGAGTTCTAAAGATGTAGAACAAGAAGTATAATAACACGGAGTAATGGAAAAGGGGGAAGAAAATTCAAAATAAGACGAAACAAATGGAGAGAAACTAAAAAATCAATTCATATTATACAGTGACAATACTCTTTAAAAAGAAATAAGACACTATTATCTTCACTAGTTTCTCAATGAATTAACATCAATATTGTGTATGATTGATTTGATTTTCATGTAGGGAGTGTAAAGTTTGAGAACCCCTTAAAGCCATGTTGTGTTGGTATAAGCAGTGAATATGCATGTGGAAATATAGAGAATGGAGAAAAGAAGTATACAATTTGTGATGATCCTCATTCTGCTTTCTTTTGGGACACTGTTCATCCTACACAGCAGGGATGGCATGCTGTTTATTCAGCTATGCAAGCCACTCTTGACCAACTTGTCAAATAAATGTATTGAGATGAGAAATGCCAATTCACTAAAGTGTTAGAAGAATGTTTGTTGCTTTAATGCTTGGCTGTATGTTTGTAGTTTTTTGGGCTTTGCTTGTTGATCATTTTTTTTCCTTCCCTCTTTTGGGCTCAAATTA
The DNA here is from genome assembly GCA_029378325.1 of Elaeagnus macrophylla. Lineage (NCBI taxonomy): Eukaryota > Viridiplantae > Streptophyta > Magnoliopsida > Rosales > Elaeagnaceae > Elaeagnus > Elaeagnus macrophylla. Next base: position 22,713,840 of record CM055648.1, on the reverse strand, counting down.
TGAATCTTGTTCCAAATGGGCTTCAGATTCGCGTAAGCCGAAGCATGAGTGCATGACATTAATTTACTTGAAACACTCTCCCACTAGCTTTACAACCTTTGTGGTCTTGTCATCATAGCTTCTTTTTGGATTGAAGTGCTTTCAAATCAATAATTTATATTTAGTCTCAGTCGAAGCATAACATTACTATTTACTTCCAACAATTTGCTTGAAATTCTCTCCCAAGAATGCTAGTTAGCTTTACCAATTGTAATCGATTCTTTTCAGATTAAAATCGCTTTCAAATCAATATATCCAATTGAGTCTAAGCCGAAGCATAACATTACCATTAAATTCCAATAATTTCATTGAAATTTCTCTCCCAATAATGCTAGCTAGCTAGGCATTGCCAACTTGATGTTCTTCTAATATCTTCTTTCGGATCAAAGTGCTTTCAAATCAATATTTCTAATTGCCCACTTCTACGTCAACTATTTTCATATGTTTTTCACATAATGATATAGTTTTTAATAAATAAAGAGTACCAAAATTTAAAATGAAAAGCACCAATTTATAATATATTCTTCACTGTTTTCTTATATTCATTTTATAAAAGTTTAAGTATTTTGTTAGTCCTAAAATTTTAATTAAGTGTACATTTAGGTATTCAATCCCCAAATTTTTAAAATTTTACTCGTATGTTTTTAAACTTTTAAATTTTATAATTTAATTCTTAAATTTTTAAAAATTCACACATAAGTTCTATCTTGAATACTAAATTCATATATTTTCCATCATGTCTTGCTTTCACGTATCTTCCATACCACCAATTTTCATATATTTGGAATAAAGAATAACAAAATTTAAATTGATAAGCACACGTAGAGGTACAAATTATGTTTTACGTTCTTCAATTTATTGAATTGATGGCAAATTATTCAACCTTTAATTTGTTAAAAAAATATCTCTTACTTAGTAGACGTATTAAATATTAAATTTAAGAATTTTCATTCATCTTGTCAATAAATCTAGCTGAAAATGATATATAGTTCAATTTTACGTAACAAGTATAATTTTTTTTTTTGGTTATATTTGTTAATAAAATGAACAAACTACATTTGAAGTCCTTCAATGCAACATAAACCATTAAATTGGTGACATTAAAAAAAAAAAAAAGTTGAAGTAATTTACAACCAATATAATAAGATGATCACATAAAACATAATTTATAATAGTTGAAATTTTAACTTCTTTTGTACAATTCACCAAGTAAGTTATGAATGATGGGCAACACATCCATCACTTTCGTGTGCATTTTTTTTCCCTAGAAAAGTAGGCAAAAGTAAGAAAAACACTTTTCCAGTGATTTAATCTTAATCTAGTAGTCTTATCTGTCAATAAACATTAGGAATCTAACTCTTCTCGATTTTTCTTGTATAAAGATTCTTCTATATAACAGAACATTGACACATGGTTAAATATTTATTTTTGCTATTTATTTTTATACATTTAAAAAATATATTAAAAAAAATAAGAATAAAATCAATGTCCATAACTAACAATTATATATAACAAGTGACATATAAGATTTTCTCCTCTCAATTTGGCCGAATACAAAAATGTTCAAACAGGAATATGATTATGGCATGAATTATGTAACCTCTCAACCACTAAGCATGTTGATTCATCTTAACTGGTTATCTCATTAATAAAATTCCATGAGTTGAATCACCATTTTAGCTAGAATTTTCCAACTCCATGTTATAGTAATAATAAGGATATAATACTGAAATTGTCATGTAACTTTACTTAAAGATATAGTTTAATTTCATTATTTTTTGATTAAACAAAGACTACGTTCAAAATAAATCCAAAATGTCATATTTAGAGCATGTGTCTTGCAAATGTTATATTATTTTTTTTTTTTTTTTTTGACAATTTTGTCATATGAAAAATTTGAATTCAAAAAAATTCAAAAAATGCAATAAGACAAAAGGGGTGGGGTTTGGGATTTGCGAGTAGGTTGGGGGTTGGTTTAGGGCTGGTCTAGGTGGGGGGTTGTCGTCAAAAGGGTGGGGGTTTGATGGGGTGAGTTGGTGGTAAGTTTGGGACAGAAACTAATGATGGCCATAAAGCTGGGTTGTCAAGGAAGGACGATGCTTGCAGGAGGTGGGTGGGGGTGCGACGTGGGTAGAGGATGGGGGTCACCAAAGGGGTAGGGTTTCACAAAAAGGTGACGAAGTGGGTTGAGCTAATACATGTCACTTTTCCAAAATGTTAAAATTATTCTCGTAAAAATACATGTGCTTCACACATAAAATTACATGATAATTCCAACTATTATTTAATAATAATATTTCATGTCTTTATTGTATTCTTATATATTATTTTCAGTATTGACCACTTTAAAGGCATTTCTAACCCAGCCCCAAAACATTACAAGTATGTTTATTTCGTAAATGTAATCATAATTATAATAAAATGTAATATAAAAGAATCAATATTATTATTAGAGTATTTGGTTTAATCATTGTAATAAAAAAAAGAATCAGTATTACAGTGTTTGATTTAATAACTGTAATATAATAGAATAAAAAAAATCATAACAATTAATAAATTTTAATTAATCACATAAATTAACAACAAGAAAAAATAATTCAGCAAAAAAAAAAAAAGCAATTTCAAAAAAAAAAAAAAAAAACACAATCGTCGCGATGGCTGGCGCACGACGGTTGAATGGAGGTTGGACGGGAGGACGCGAGCTGGACGACGACGACGAGCTAGACGGAGACGCGAGCTGGAGAAAGAGACCAGTTGGACGGGACGACGGCGGAGTGAACAACAAGGCTAGCCGGACGGGACGACGACGCCAGTGCAGGAGCTGGACGAGGACGACGAGCACAGGAACGAGGAAATATTTGGGGAGAGGCGTAATGTAATCCCCATTCCTTATCCCAGTATGTGTAATCATTTTTCCCTCTCCACATGTAATTGATTACATTACATTACATGTGTTTAAGCAAACCAAACAATATAATGTGCTGAATAAATTATATTACATGTTCAATTACAATTTACCAAATACCACCTAAATTTGGCCCCAAATTTGGTGTTTTATTGCTCCAATTTAACATTATTTTTTGTACTAAATTTTTTGCGATACTTTTCATTGCATCAAATTTAATGCTACACTGTTTATAATACTAAAAATATTGTTCACATTTTTTTTATATAATAAAATTAGTGCATGAGATAAAATTATAATAAGTTAAAATTAAGTATATAAAATTATCAAATAAATATAATATAGAATTAAAAATATATAATTAATTAGTTGAATATAATAATGTAATTAATTAATTAATTAAAATAAATAAATATTTTATTTTATAAAAGAATATATTTTTTAATATAGTATTTAATATTATCGACGGAAGAAGAAAAAAATTTAGCGTAAAATTTGATACAAAATAGTACAAAATTTGATACATAATGATGTCTTGTGTTGAAAATGGCATAAGATTGGCGATCGGCACTGACGAACTGTAGTCTGACGACTTCAAAATGTACTTCCAGAACTAAATCAAGTCTTCGAAAGGGCAGTTGTATATACATAAGAAAATTGAGAAGTTAATTAAGTCTTTAAGATATAATGTTAGTATACTATAAATATTATTTTATAATTTTTAATATGTAAAATATATTTTGCTACTAAATCACATAAAATAATATGAAAACTATTGTGAAATAAATGAGAAGAAATGGTGAAGTGAATATAAGATTTAAAGAGATTTTATGATATTTAAAATATTAAAATTTAAGAAATTTATTGTCATTTCTTATCTTTATGTTCATGATCACTTTTGTTGTTATTCTTTTTAGAGCTTCATTGTGTTAGAGATTTGTATTAGATATTGAGACCTTTAAATGTTTTTTGAATTGAGGGTAAGGAAAGAAATGGCAAAAAATTATTAAAAATAATATTTTTAAAATTTATAATAATAAAATAATATATTTTTTTTAAATTAGAAAAATATTATTTAGTGTTAGATTAATATTAAAAGTATTAATTTTATTATTATAAATTTTATGGTGTTATATTTGTTGTTTTCTTAAAGGTTAATAACTTCCTCACCATAGTTTTATTGTTATCTTTGATTTTTATAAATTATTTATCTTTTTACTTTGTCATATAAATTAATCACACATTTAACAGTGGAAAATTATTACAAAATATAAAACATCACTCTATTAAAATGGTTTGAGGTTAAAAAATATTAAGGCTTGCTGTTAGGATTTATATTGCTCTATATTACCAATAAAAATAAACATAAATTAAACATAAATTTGGGGTATTTTTATTATCATAACTCAAATTTTTATTACTATAAAAAAATTCATTAGTGACAATTTTATTCAAAATAATATTCAAATATAATTAATTAAAAATATAATAAATAATCTATACATTTTTTTTTTATAATATTAACAAAAGAAATTGTGTCAATATTTAAACTAAATTTAAAAGTGTGTAATCATTAAAAGGAAAAAATATAGAAAAATACTTATAAGCTTCTATGACATACAAAACTATATATATAGAGAAATTGTGACATAAGATTGATTGGAGGGAAATAATATTAAATGCAGTTATATATAATTAACAATACGAACACTCAAAAAATTTTCCAATGTTTTAAATTCGTTGTGTCTATTTTATTATTATTATTATTATTATTATTATTATTATTATTATTATTATTTTAAAGTTTTATATTCTTTAAAAACCTTAATTTTTGGGCAAATAATATTAAATGCAGTTAATATATATATATATATTTTTATCAACATTATGTTTCCTTTTTTAATATTGTTAAAAGGTTTACACCCACTTAGAATTCTTAATCTCTACCTTATATGACTTATATTGTGGTTTTCACTTGTTTCAAATCACATCACATCATGTTGGACTTTATTTAAAAATATCTCAACTTTGTCTTTTAATATTACTGCTCAATTTTTACACATACAAATATCATACCACTCTTATCTAATTTTTTTATTCTTAGAATAAAAGCCAAAGCGTCAGTGTAAAAATTAAGTAGTAATATTAAAAGACAAAGTTGAGAATACACACGTACTTCATATATTCTTTTATTCTATTATTCAGATACACAGTGTAGAATCAAGTTGCCAAAAAATTGAGTTGATCTTTCATTTTTTAGTTTTTATTTTTTTTTTATATCATGGGTTCATTATTATTTTTATTACGTAAATGTTTTTTTTTATATATATATATAATTTAATTGAGTAGTGTATTTCAGTAACAAAAATAAAATAAAAATTGAGTAGTGTATTTTACAATACAATATTTTTAAATCAATTACAGAATACTTGTATACCGAATTAATTAACTTGGTTAGCTTTCAATAGGATGTAAATTTAAATCCTGTTTTTTAGATTGAACTTAAAAACAAATATTTATTTTATAAATTTAATTTAAAGTATAAATTAAATTTAAATTTTATTAAATATATTTATATTTAAATATTATATATCATTATTTTATAATTTTTTACATCATTTTAATTTAAACACTAAATTATTAATTTAAATCAGTTTAAAAAATCAGCCCCAAACCCATTTGAGTGTTTTAGTGTCAAGTTTGGGCATGCATTTATTTGAAAATCAGATCTATGACCTGACAATATTTGGCTAAGTCTGAGAACTTGGGTAACTTGTTCCACCTAAATTTACATAATTTCTCGATTATATAAATAAATTAGTAAAGTATAATATAATATAAAATATACTATTAATTAAGGTTACATGTTTTAATCATTATATTTTTTAATTGTTTAGTTTTGAAATTGACTTTTTAATTTTAAAATCTTTTGACAAAAAAAAAAAGTTTTTAGTAATCAATTTTTACTTTTACTCTCAATTTTGAAAGTAGAACTAGAAAAATTAAATATTGTTTATTTAATAACTAATTTTTATTTTTAATTTTTTAAGCTCTAAAGTTTAATTTCAAACTTATTTTTAATAAACTTTCATCCAAAATTTTTGAAGGAAAAAAAAGAACCTTTCTTCAAATTTTGGCTCTTCAATTATTTTGAGTAGAGTTTGGTATGATTAAAAATGATTGAGTTATTAATTGTTGAGTGTCAATAAATAAATAAAAATTAAATTTCAAAATTGATTTTTTTTTAATTTCAAAATTTTTCCAAATTTCAAAATTGAATTATAAAATTTAGAAAATAGAAATTGAAAATATGTTATCAAATGTACCAAATTTTATAATTTAGAATGAAATTAATATTAAATTAAATTGATTATCAAACAAAAATACCATTGAGATAATTAATCAAAATAATACTTTTTTTTTTTTTAAGGACTCTAAAGTCCCTTTCATTTTTATTAATAAAGAGAAAATACACTCACACACTTGAGTGAGATTCAAACTTAGGTTCCTGGTAGGAGAATTGAAAATCTTACGACCTTAATCACAAAAAATTTTCTGACAAATAATTCTTTTAGCCTTGCATCAACTGTTCGTGCATGTACATAATTTGTTTATAGAATTATAGCTAATTTGTTTACTGGATGAAAGATGGCACTATTCTGTAGAAAATGTTTGTCTTGAATGAAGTATTGTAGTCGGACAAGCCTCAGTAAATATACCGAAACATCCAAAATAAGTTTGCACTGAAAATGTTTAAGACTTAACAAAGCTAAACTTTTTATTTTGTTTATTTATATGCACTACGTGGACGCTATTAAAAAGACAAAAAGAAGGAAGATATTGAGATGTAACTTTAGATATTTTTTTTAAATATTACATTTAAAATCGGTTAAAATTATACAAAATATAAAATATTAAGAATTAAATTAATTAAAATATAAAAATAATATATATATATATATATATATAATCGAATGTTTGACTTAAAAAAAATTATTTTTTTATTATTTTTATTTTACAATTCTCATGTTTGACTTTCTTAACGACTTTAAGCGATTACATCTGATCAGATAACTTTTTTTTTATTATTAAAGAATGATTGCATGTTTTTTTTTCAGTTTTCACAAAATTTCACCTTTTTTGAAAACAAAATTAAAGATAAATGAGGGATATCTCTTATAGTCTTCGATCTTCTTCAAGTTATACATTTATTATTAAATTATTTTATAAATTAATTTTATCTCGATGATTTTAAAAAATTTAAAATTTTAGTTGATTTAAAATCTCTAAACATTAATATTTAAACCAACATGTAATATCTATTTGAGAAATATTAATTTGATAATTTTATTTAAAAATTATTATCATAATAAAAAATCTAATAAAAAAATACAAATAATATTTTATTCTATAAATATTTTTTTAAAAGCTTTACATACAAGTCTGGTATTATCGGTTATAAGAGCTGTTATCCTTACTTATATATAATGCTTGATAAATTTAAAACTATTAATATGTGTTATATGGAAATAATATCTCATTATTGATACTTCTTCATGTTTGATGGTTCACTACTCATCCTTCAAAATATAAAATCATAATTCTACACACTGCATATTTGTTTAGCGCTTTTACATTGTATATTTGTATAATATTAATTAATATTTCATGTTATTTATTTTTTATAACATTTATTATATAATATTTTAAAAATATTTTTAAAAAATATTAATATATAAATAAGTATAGGTCGATTCAATTTTGTCAGTTTTATTTTTAACGGACCTATAAGTGAATCGACAATATAAATTTTATAATATTTTAGATCTACCGAACTTATTAATCTTAAAAAAAAAAGGTTCGATTTAAAAAAAAATGTCCAAGTTCTTTTTCTTCTAGGCTAAAAATCTCTTCAGAATTTACTGGAAGTTCAATAGGAATAGAGAGTAATATCCAAATAAAACCTTTCCATTATACCTTGTCATATATTTTTGGGAAATAGGTTCATATGACACCCTTTTGTTGTTTTTAATCTAAAATAGACACTAATTTATATATTCCAAATTTACCCCCAGTGAATTAAACATATCAGCCGAAACCCACCGAACCTCTCGCTCGATCTATTCACTGTTTCCTTATTTATCGATCTGTTCACTGTGCTCCGAAGGTGATATTCATCTTCTCATCTTCAACGCCATGAACGGCCTTAGCAATCGCAGCTTCCACATTCCCAGTCTCGAGGCACAGAATAACGCCATTGTTACCGGTGGTAACTTCCTCATCTTTGTCTCTTGTTCAGTTCTTCATCTTTGGCTTGAGTTTTTCCTCCCTTATTCCCGTTGGATTAGAAGCTATAAATGGCGCGAGTATTTCGAGAATGAATTGGGAGAAGCCACAAATGATAAAGATGAGGAAGATGACTTTGATTCCAAGGAGGAGGAAAGAGATGACTTTGGTTGCTACTGAAAATTCTACTGAAAATCAAAAATAAAAATGGAGTAAAACAGAGTAGAACAGAGTAAAACTTTGTTGAAATAAGCTTGCTGATTTTTAGTTGGACGTACGTCCAACTCTGTTGAAATAAGCTGTTTTTAGTTGGACGTGCGTCCAACTCTATTGAAATAAGCTCTCTAATTTTAAGTTGGACGTAGTTGGACATATGTCCAACTGAGCTCTGGGAGCTCCGGCGAGTGGACATATGTGTCCTCTAAAATATACTCCTCTAGTTTTCAGTTGGACACATGTCCAACTCTGTTGAGGTGAGTTGGACATACGTCCAACTGAGGGGTTATTCTTGGCAGTCTAGTTGGACATGTGTCCAACTCAGCTCCGGCGAGTGGGGTAGCCGGCCAGTCAAAATTTCATCAGTTGGACAGTCGTCCAACTGAACTCCGGCGAGTGGACATATGTGTCCTCTAAAATATACTCCTCTGGTTTTCAGTTGGACACGTGTCCAACTCTGTTGAGGTGAGTTGGACTGTCGTCCAACTGAGGGGTTATTAAGGGCATTTTTGTCATAATATGTAAAAAAATCAAGTGGAGGGGGTCATATCAGATTTTTAATAAATAGGGGGTCATGACAGCATATAACCCTATATTTTTCAGTGAATCCTAGGTTTGTTAGCACTCTCAAGGCGAGTGCTCAGGTATAATTGAAAAAAAAAAAAAAAAGATTAAAATTTTAATTTATCAAAGATGAAATAAATAAATATAATAACAAGATTAAATATTAACAAGTATAGATAAAATATATTCAGTTAACAAGTAAAATTAAAACTAGGATACCTTTCTCTTGTTCTTACAAGTCAATGCAAATGAAAAATATTTTTAGTATAATTGATAATGTACGATTTAATAAACTTCCAAACTATCACAATATAATTAAGAAAAAATAACAAAATTAGCATATTTTAAACTTGTAATAACAAAATTAATACTCATTGTGTTTAAACTTATATTTTTACAATTAAAAAAAATGATTAATATGTTATTTTTCTTTGAACATCCATTCAATTAAAATTAAACGACGATAGTTTAGACCCGTTCAATATTGAACGTTCACTATTATTAGGGTGCTAGTTTTGTTACTATAAATTTTAGGGGTGTTATTTTTGCTAAATTTTCTAAAATTAAAGCATTATTGCATTAATTGTATAGAGCTGGTGTGGAAAAAAAAAAAGATTGAAAGAGAATATAAGCCTCAAAAGATTTATTATGTTATGCTTTGTAGATATACTAGTTATTGTACAGTTAATGAACGTTAAAATAGTTACTACATTCAATACACAATCAAAGCTCAACAAATTAAGTGTATATCAGACTTGAAAACAAATTAAAATAAAATAAACAAATTGGGTGTGTAAATTATAGTAAATAAATAATATATAATTAAAAAAAGAGAGAGAAAAAACTGTGATAAAGGGGAGATAATATTACATGCAACATTAAGTATAATTGTATTCGTTGTAGACTAAAAGTGAACAAAAAGATTAAAGACAACATAATTGTAATAATATAAGATATGTTATGTTGTGCTTTGTATGAATTTAATTATTATTGAAAAATTATTAAAAATAATACCTTAAAATTTATAATAATAAAATTAGCATCTCAATAATTTTGAACGTATAATATTAAATGTTCAACATTAAATGGGTCTAAATTACTGTCGTTTAATTCCAATTGAATGAGTGTTCAAAGAAAAATTATATATTAATCTTTTTTTAATTATAAAAATATAAATTTGAACATAAAATATATTATTTTTATTATTATAAATTTTAAAGAGTGTTATTTTTATTATTTTTCTCATAATTATTTAACTTAATAAAGATAAAATGGTTATTACATTGCTCAACAACTATTTAGATGTATATTAGATCCCAAATAAAGGAAAAACAACAAAAATAATATTATATTTAAAATTTTCAAGTATAAACATAACACTTCTACATCCAATTGATATATGTTTACTATTAAAAAAAGTCAAAATTTTCATTTCCATTAAATATCATTGAACTACAATCATTTAAACATATTCAAGATTAAACTTAATTCAATTGAATCACACTTAATATTATTAAATGTTATTTTGTTATTATAAATTTTAAAGATGTTATTTTATTTTATATTAAAAAAATTAAGTGTATAAGTTATAGCAAAACAATAAATAAAAGAAAATGTGTTTAAAAAGTGGTAATGTTTAAAAATAAAACAAATATGTAAAAAAAAAATGTTATAATTAGGAGGCAAAAGCCTTTTTAGTTTATTTTATATATAAATAGTATTATATATTATAAATTTACCATAATTTTAATTAACATTATAATTTTTTATTAAATTTAATTATATTTACTAATAATCATTTATAATTAACCTCAGATTGATAGCATTTTTGTCTTTTACATAGGTAGTAGATATTTTCGTATAGTCTGTCCATATTCAGCAAATTTGATCTCGTCACAAACTCAATCAACCTCAACCTTTTACATTCCTTGGAAGCTTCAAACCATATAGTCCATGTATGCCAGTTGACCACTGGCCATGCCAAACTTTTAGTAAAACCAACTTCTCGATCGTTGGAAAAAATTCAAATCAAAATAAATAATAATTTTAGGACAAAATTCATCCATTACACAACTCGAAAATTATCTCATCCTTTAAATTATTTTTAAATGTCATATATTAAGCAACTCATAGACGCTTTGTTATTTCAAACGAATTGATTTGTTCGTTATAAGCATGCTAAATATTATTTCCTTAAACAAATCAAATTAAGAAAAAATAAATAAACTTGTTTTACCGGTAGCCAATTCACTGTTTTAAATTTTAGGATATAGGTTACATCCATTACGAGTTAGAAAAGGTCCAATAAAAGTTAATTTTTGTAACATGTTTTGAAGATGAACTATTCATTGATTTTACACAAATGTTCATGATATAAATATGGATGAGAGAGAAGAAGAACAATTAAAAATGATCTCATTTTTTTTTTTTTTTACCTATATAAATTTGTAATTTTAAATTGTCCGTTGGTTTGATTTTTTTTTGACGTAATTATTTAAAAACAATAAAAGTTAGTTTTTAACATATGAAATACCCTCTTTTAGAAAGAAAAAAATACACAGATTTAAAGGCCATCAAATAAAAATTTAAAAAATAAATTTAATAAATAAGATTGAATCAATCAAATCTAAGAGTTTATGTAAGTTGGCTGTAGTGTGTAGGTTCGTAGTAACTTGACAAAAAAAATTCATTGATTCTTATAAAAAAAAACATTGTTAATTTTAGAACAAATTATTAGTCTATAATTATTTAAAACTGAAAAAAAAAAAAAAGTGATTTAAGAATATGAATATATATATATATATATATATATATATATATATATATATATTATTTTCCATTTTAGACAATTTTGTCCTCAATTATTCACTTTAATTACAAAATTATCATTATTTTATATTTTAGTTATTTAATAATTAATAATATTATTATTATTTTATTATAAAAATAAAAAAAAAATAAATAATCTTATTTATGATCTATTTCTTTTAAAAAAAGTTCTATGTAACTTAAAACACATAGTTGAATTAATTTTTTTTCTTTTTTCTTTTAATATAATGTATAAAAAATGGATTTTCATTTTGGACGATTTGTTCTCAAATTTTTAATTTAATTATAAAATTATCATTACTATTTATTTTATATATTTAATGATAATGATTAATTTAAAATAATTGTTTGAAAAATAAAAAAAATGACACAAACAAATAAAAATATAAAAATACTTGAAAAATAAAAGATAAAATTATAAGATTTTTTTTATTTATAATTTAATTTTATGTAACTGAAGTCCTAGATAAACTAAAATATACATTTATTTTTAATATAATAGCACAACTCATAATTAATGAAAAATTTTGAAAAAATTGGTCAAATTTAATTACAATTTTATCAATATTATTAATTTTATTTATTCAATATAAAATATTATAAAAATCTTATTTATTGTTTAAATTTTTACAAGTAATCTTGCATAACCTTAAATGTACAATATATGTTTAAATTAATTTTTCTTTTTATTTTCTTAAATAGTTGGTTAAAAAAAACGTAAACAAACAAATAAGGGAAAAAAAAAAAAAGATTTATAGTTTAGTTTTTTATATTATAAATGCTATAATACACACACATATATATTAAATAATTATTATTTTATAATTAAATAACAAATTTAAAATTATTCAAATTTAATTCCAAAAATTATCACTATTATTGATTTTATTTATTCAATTATAAAAGATTACATTATATTATACTTTTTTTATATTATAAGAATTTTTTTATATTACATAAATATTAATTACATTATAATTAAAGCTTACATTTTCAAGTTTGTAATGTAAATCTTTTTATGCTCAACATAATTTTTATTTTGTGATGAGTAATTATTTTCATAATATTTTATTTTTGTTTTAAAATCTCAAATTGAGTTTTGATGTTATTGCGTCTCACAATAAATTTTTCATAATTAAATAGTTGTTAAAATTTTAATACTTTATTTATTAAAAATTTAATAAATACATATTTCAATATCACATAAAAATATAACAAAAATAATACACAAAATTATTATTAATTTTATTTATGTAATTATAATGATTCACATTATATTATAATTTTATTTCTTTTTCTATTAAATGAGTTTACGTTTTATTTTATATGAACATTAATTATTTTATAATCAAATTTACTTTTTTAATGCTTATAATGCAAATTTTTTCGTATTTCATATTATCTTTATTATTTTAGTTTAAGTGTCAAAAAAATAAGTTTTGAAGCTGTTTTACAATGAGATTTTTTTTTCTTAAGTAGTTGAATTTTTACTATTTTATTTCTTATAAATTGATAAATATATATTTTAATATCACATAGAAATATAATATAAAAGTAAATTATACCACGTACTACGTGCATTATATATATATATACTAGTTAAAAATGAATTATTTTATTTATTTTAATTTTTTTTGCTAATTTTTATAACATATTTGAAATATATATGAAATTTATTTTTCTTATATTTCACAATTAAATGTGAAAATAAAATAATATTAGAGTCATTATTGGATATGGTAATCATAATATGATTAAAATTTTATAGAATGTAATCTTTATTTTGTTATCATGTATTTAAAATTTTTATTTAATGTGATAATTATCATATGATTAGAGTTATTATTGGATGTAATTCTTATTTCATTATCATGTTTTTAATTTTTACTTGATGTGATATATATCGTAAAAGAATAACTAATATCAATAGCTTAAAATATAAGGATAATTTTATTTAAAAAATATTAGACATGATTCATATTTTTATATTTTTATATATAATAGAATAATTATATAATTATTTTAATAGTAACACTATGTAAATTAATAATATATAATACCATAAAATTATAATCGATAAAAATATAAATTTAATAATAAATATTGTAGGAATTTTTATGATATATATTTAATTATTATTTAATGCACATATATATATATTAAAGAAAAAAAAATATTTAAGCTAAAATATTTTTTCTTAAATAATAAGAGCAGGAAAAAAACAATAATAATTTAATAATATAAATTTTTATCTATTAACTTTATATAAAAATGAGAGTTCTCTTTATGATATTTATTTAATATATATTTTATTTGATAAATTTTATATATAAATAATAGCCACCTAATAAAAAATAATAATTTTTTTAAAAAAATTAATCAAAAAAAAAAATATATATATATATATATATAATAAAAATGAGAGTTGGTTTTTATTTTGTTGAAGTCATTTATTTGACATTTAATTTGTTTGACATTTTTTTATACTATATAATAAAAATGAGAGTTGGTCTTTATTTTGTTGAAATCATTTATTTGACATTTAATTTGTTTAACATTTTTTTTATACTATATAATAAAAATGAGAGTTGGTCTTTATTTTATTGGAGTCATTTATTTGACATTTAATTTGTTTGATATTTTTTTTTAATTTCGTAAAACGAAAATAAAAGATGATAAGACAAATAAAAGTAAAACAATGACCTTAAGTTATTATATTAAAATTTTAATTTTTTTTTTTTAAAGATTTATATTAGAATATAAAAGGGGGAGTTCTCCTTATTTATTTGTAGTTTTTTCTTTAAAAAATAACTATTCTCTTAAAAAAAAATGACCATTTATTTGATTTATTTTTCTATTAATTTATACTATATAATAAAAAGGAGAGTTAATCTTTATTTTGTTAAAGTCATTTATTTGACATTTAGTTTATTTGACAATTTTTAAATTTTGTAAAAAGAAAATTAAAGATAATAAAACAAATGAGAATAAAATAATGAGGACTTTGAGTTATTATATTAAAATTTTAATTTTTTTAATGTTTTTTAAAAAATATTCTTTATTTAATACAATAAAAAAATGCTAATCTATATATATTTTTGTTTTTATTTTTTTTTTGCTAGCAATTAAGTAAAAAAAAATATTTTATTTAACAAATTGGTGCACACATTAAAAAAAAAAAAGAAGAAGAAGAAGATGAAAATATAAGATGAATATAAAATAATTCAAGAAATATTAATAATTATCATCTTTTTGAGTATGAAACTATGAATTAACAATTATTATTTAACGTTAAATCTTAATTTAAAAAAAAAAAAAAAAGAAAAAGAAATATATGATAAAAAAAATTATTCATATAAGAAAATAAGAAAAATTCATCAAATAATCTAATATAAAAAAGAGAGTTCTTATTTATTTGATGTATTTTGTTAAAAGTTTTTTTTTCTTTTAAAAATAACTACTCCTTTAAAAAATTGACTATTTATTTGATTCATTTTTCTATTAATCTATATTATGTAATAAAAAGGAAAGTTAGTGTTTATTTTGTTGAATTCATTTACTTGACATCTAATTTATTTGATATTTTATTTAATTTTACAAAAAAAAAAAAAAAAGGATGATAAGACAAATGAGAATAAAATAAGAAAATTTTTGAGTTATTATATTAAAATTTTAATTTTTTTAATATTTTCTAGAGAACATTCTTTATTTAATACAATGAAAAATGCTAATAGATATATATTTCAATTTTTATTTTTTTCACAAGTAATTGGGTTATATGCTGTCATGACCCTCTATTTATTAAAAATCTGATATGACCCCCTCCACTTGATTTTTTTACATATTATGACAAAAATGCCCTTAATAACCCCTCAGTTGGACGACTGTCCAACTCACCTCAACAGAGTTGGACATGTGTCCAACTGAAAACTAGAGGAGTATATTTTAGAGGACACATATGTCCACTCGCCGGAGCTCAGTTGGACGACTGTCCAACTGATGAAATTTTGACCGGCCGGCGACCCCACTCGCCGGAGCCGAGTTGGACACATGTCCAACTAGACTGCCTAGAATAACCTCTCAGTTGGACGTATGTCCAACTCACCTCAACAGAGTTGGACATGTGTCCAACTCACCTCAACAGAGTTGGACATGTGTCCAACTGAAAACCAGATGAGTATATTTTAGAGGACACATATGTCCACTCGTCGGAGCTCAGTTGGACAGTCGTCCAACTGATCAAATTTTGACCGGCCGGCGACCCCACTCGCCGGAGCCGAGTTGGACATATGTCCAACTAGACTGCCCAGAATAACCCCTCAGTTGGACGTATGTCAAACTCACCTCAACAGATACTCACGAATATTAAAAAAAAAAACAAAAAACAAAAGAATAATACTTAAATATTAACTTAGTAGTTAATGCATATAAAGAATGAAAATTGCCATGATTATGAAAAAACCCTTTGTTCTTTTTTACTGTTTACTCCTATTTATTAGTTCATGGAAACAATGCGCGCAAAAGAAACGAAGCTAGCCAAGAATTCTTTTTTCCCAAATCTAAATTTTCCTAAAACATTTATACTATTTTAATCATGAAAAGGCCAAAAATATATCAGTTAAATTTCAATTTGTTAGAAACCTCTCAATTAAGTTCATTCCTTGTGAGTCATCAGTAAGTCATATAATACGTAGAGTACTGAAATATTAAGATTAGGGAGTTCCACTTTCAGTTTCACCATATAATTAATTGATCAAGAAGACTGTATCCAGAATCCAAGACGCCAATAACTCAAGGAAAAAAAAAAGAGTGCGAACAAGTAGTACAACAACATCAACAGTACTACTATGAACTTATTTAATTAAGGGTATAATAAGAATATTATTAAAATTGTAAGTGAGAGGTCTAATGTAGAATAAGAATAGTAAAAAGGGGTCATATGAGCCTATTTTCCCAAGTAATTTGGTAATTTTTTTTGGTTTTTCTTATCAAATTGGTGTACACATTTAAGAAAGAAAGCAAAAAAAAAAAAAAAACAAAAGAGGAAAATACAAGATGAACATAAACAAATTAAAAAAAATATTAACAATTATCATCTTTTTGTGCATGAATTAACAATTACTATTTAAAGTTTATCTTATCTTTAAAAGAAGAAACATATCATAAAAAATTGTCCTTATAAGAAAATAAGAAAAATTTATCAAATAAAAGAGAGTTTACCTTCTTATATTTATTTGTATTTGATATTAAAGAAAAATATTAAAAACATAAAATAAATAATAATAAAAAGATCCACCAATTCCTTAAAAAGTTGATGGTGGGGTAAAGTGATGAGACGTACAAGAGATAAAGCAAAAAAAGTATAAAAATATTTATTATTTTAATTTGATGCATACAATAATTTATATGATATAATTTAATTAGTCTATATTAACAAGGAATTTTACAATTACTTTTTTATCTCACATATTTAATTTTACATTTAATTAATAACTGATGCATCAATTGATATATAACATAACTTGATGCATATAACACTACCCAAAAAAGTAAGCAATCATACATGCTCATACCGACAAAAATATAAAATTTTGATAATTATTAGTTCCTTTTTATTGCTAAAAATTATTAATTATGAGTAGTATTGTATGTATCAAAGAATATGTTAATTAAGCGTTAATTTTTTATTGGATGTAAATTTGGGGATGTAGGATGAAGAAATGATTGTAGAATCCTTTACTAATAGGAGGCCAATTAAATTGTACCATGTAAATTATAATATGCATCAAGTTGTGATAAATAGTTATTCATAAATTATATATGTGTACTAATACGTCAAACTCAAATAGTTTTTATTAGTTTTAATTGTTACTTAATATAAATGTACTCGCTTTCAAATTCGAGATATTATCACACAATAGATCCAAATAAAATATAAATCTATTTTTTTAGTGTTGAAATTAAACTTGAATAGTTCTAAACATAATTTCTAAACTATTATGCTACATTAAAGAATTTTGGTGAACATAAATACTATATATTATTTATAATTAGCCTCAGTTCATGTTTTTATTTGAGTTTGAAGTTTTTGTTTTGATAAAAGAGTCATTTTTTTGTATTTTAAATTATATAATAAATATTATGCTTATAAATCCTTAAATCCTTAAAAATATAAATTTATTGCATGTAAATTATAGGCAGTAATACTCTTCATTTTAAATTATATAATATTGCTTTAAAAATATATATTATTGTAAAAAAATAAAATATTTATTATTTTAATTTAAAATTAATTATTTTAATTTGTAATTATTATTAAAATATAATTATGTACAATGTATGTGATCAAAATTAATGTTTAGAATAATGTGGGTATAATTTTTAATTTTTATATTCTTATCTTTCAGTAAATAATGAGATGTTATTTGTTTGAAAATTATTTCAAAACAAATAACTGATAAAATAGTATAAATTGTATAATTAAAATTTATAATTATAAAATTTGTATTTTTTATATTAAAATTATGTATTTTTATAATAAAAAAAAAAAAATTTAATTAAAAATTTAATATTATTATAAATATCGATTTTATTATTATAAATTTTAATTACGATACTAGTAAATTCTTTAAATAATTCCTAACAGCATGTGGCCGACACGTTATCAAATAACTGTAGTGACGCAGGAGATGACTTCATGCTACTCTGTAACTGATTGTATTCGATCTTAATTTAGGCACGAGTTTTACATGCTCTTTTATTAATAAATAATATCTTCACAGAGATGCTCTTATTATTATTTTCTTTTTTTGAAATAAGATGCTCTTATTTTACTAAAATCTACTATTTTATGGTTAATCATTTTAATTAAAAGTGGAAACGGAGTAGACCACTAATCCATTCATGTTTTACTGCTCTGACGAGCATAAAGATGATAATCATCTCTATTACTATTTTAGGTATATCATTTTGTATCTAATGTATTATTATTTTTTTGAACCTATCATTATTACCAATAAACAATAAATATATAATTAAAAATATAAGTATTCATTTTAAATTTTTTATACATATTTATTAATTATTAATAATACATAAAATAATATACTTAACCTAATATAAGTGATCTGCATTCTCACCTATGCTATTTTGAGTATATCACCGATAATTA
The DNA here is from genome assembly GCA_029378325.1 of Elaeagnus macrophylla. Taxonomy (NCBI): domain Eukaryota; kingdom Viridiplantae; phylum Streptophyta; class Magnoliopsida; order Rosales; family Elaeagnaceae; genus Elaeagnus; species Elaeagnus macrophylla. Next base: position 22,694,830 of record CM055648.1, on the reverse strand, counting down.
ATAAATATAAATAAAAAAAATTATATTTTATGCAATAATGAACCATTTTGAATATATTAATTTATATGTTACTAATTTTTATATATATATATATATTATGTAATAATAACCGACATTTTTAATTATTTTTATCTATATATTTATTACATATTAATAATACATACAATAGTACATCAAAAATAGTATAAGAGTATTAAACTCTTAGCATAGGATTTAAATACTTGTATTATTTTGAGTGTATCATTAATAGTTAGTAAATATGTATACAAAAAATACACATTTTATGCACTATTCATATTTTTAATTATTTTTATCCACATATTTAACATATATTAATGGTACATAAAATATCATATAAAAAATGCCTGAATTCCAATATAAACAGCACATGAATAATAAGATTTTTTTCGAGAGAAAAAAGTGTTAATTCTTTAAAATAGGGTCAAAATTTTTAAATTTATCTATTTTTTAAAATGTAATCCACTTAAAAAAAAAAAAAACTCCTGAACAGCACCTGAATTCCAATATAAAATGCCTTAAATTAGCCCTCTCTGTCTCTCTCATTATATAATATCATCTCATATTCCTCATACTCTTCTTCGATAATCTAATCCTATAGTAATTCCATTTTTATCCTTATCCGTCAAATTAATGGAGTCTCAAGTTTCATGCTTTTTTCAGTTTATCCTGATAATCATAATTATCTTCTTCTCCTTTTCACTGGTCTTATTCCATTTACTAAAAACAAAGCTTTGGTGCAATTGTGAAATTTGTCATAGCTATCTCACCTCTACTTGGTCCAACGAGTTTGATAATCTATGTGATTGGTATTCATATCTTATAAAAAACTCACCCACCAAAACAATCCACATACATGTTTTGAGAAACACAATCACAGCTAATCCACAAAACGTCGAATACATACTCAAAACCAGATTTGAAAACTACCCAAAAGGCAAACCTTTCTCTTCTATATTGGGTGATTTTCTGGGTCAAGGTATATTCAACGTAGATGGAGAGTTATGGAAGTTTCAGAAGAAAATGGCAAGTTTAGAACTTGATACGTATTCGATAAGATCATTTGCTTTTGATATTGTCAATTACGAAATTGAAAACCGACTTATTCCTCTGTTTTCATCTATTTCAAGGAAACAAGATCAAGTTTTGGATTTACAAGACGTGTTTAAAAGATTCTCTTTTGATTGTATCTGTCGTTTCTCTTTTGGGTTAGACCCAAAATGCTTAGAACTCTCTGTGCCAATTTCAGAATTTGCTATTTCTTTTGATTTGGCTTCAAAATTGTCAGCTAAAAGAGCCATGACAGTCTCACCTTTTCTTTGGAAAATGAAGAGGATGTTTAATTTAGGAAGTGAGAAGCAATTAAAAAGAGCAATCAATGTAATCGATGTTTTAGCTGAAGAAGTAATAAGGCAAAAGAAAAGGATTGGATTTTCAAATCATAGAGATCTTTTAGCTCGGTTTATGAGAAGTGTAAAAGATGAGAAATACTTGAGAGATATTGTTATAAGCTTTCTCTTAGCTGGACGTGATACTGTAGCATCAACTTTGACCAGTTTGTTTTGGTTGTTGACTAACCATCCAGATGTCGAGTTAGCTATCCTGGTCGAAGCGGAACGAGTTATTGGACCGAGAGAGAGTAGTAATTTCACAAGCTTTGAACAAATGAGAGAGCTTCATTATTTACAAGGTGTAATATATGAAAGTATGAGACTTTATCCACCAATACAATTTGATTCAAAGTTTTGTGAAGAAGATGATGTTTTACCAGATGGTAGTTTTGTGAAGAGTGGGACTAGAGTTACATACCATCCATATGCAATGGGTCGGGTTGAAGAAATATGGGGATCCGATTGTTTGGAATTTAAACCCGAAAGATGGTTGAATAAAAATGGTACTTTTATTCCAGAGAATCCATTTAAATACCCTGTTTTTCAAGGAGGGAATAGGGTTTGTTTGGGAAAAGAAATGGCTTTGTTAGAGTTGAAATGTGTAACGCTTTCATTGCTCAGAAACTTCCACATTCAACTAGCTATTCCAAATCAAAAGCCTAAATTTTCTCCTGGACTCACTGCCACTTTCAATAGAGGACTTCCTGTTTTGGTAAGAGAAAAAGATCATCAAACTTCATGATTTTCAACATTATTTGAGCTTTAAATCTATTCTAATTGAATTGGCCAAACTACTTATGATATTATGTTCTTTGTCAACAATTTGATCATGTACTTTGATCGTTGTTAACGTTAAGCAATGAATTATCTTATTCACCTAAAAAAAAAACAGAGTGATGAATTGAGCTTCAGCTATTTAGTGGTGTACAGTACAATGAAAATTAGATGTGGTGCATATACATTAATGGCCCCCATATATCAAATTCTGAAAAAGCACTGGTTAAGAAGAAATGTGGCATGGCCTACATAAGAGATAAAATTGGTGTCTTACTTTTTACGTAACAATTTAATTAATTTAAAGAATAAATTTCAAAATTATTTTATCATATCACATCAATTCATTTTATCATATTTAAATATTTTTAATCATAATTTAATTTATACATTATATAATTTAATTAATTTAAAAATAAATCTCATAATTATTTTATTATATCACGTCACCGATTTACATACCGCAATTTATTCATATATCAGTACTCATAATCCGAAATGTCCGGTTAATTTGTGAGGCAGGTAAGATGTTTTTTTCTTTTCGGTGTGGTGCTTATGTGGCTTACTGTTGTTGTGATCAAAACTATACATTGCGTTTATATGCCGGAAGTAACTGTGCTTTATATTTCTCCCCTTTCTGGCTTTCAGTTTGCAATAGATTGACTATATACGTGTTTTTTAAGGTCAAATAATAAATATTATTGGCTTTTTTTTAAAATTAAATAATACTTTTTATACGACTTGTTTAGCCTTTTTATAATTAAGGTTAAGATGTTTGAATGGTTAATAAAGTATGCTACATAGAGTCGATGATTTCATATATAAGCCTTTTGTGTGTACTATATCATGACCTTGATTCTTACAGCGGTGATTAATTCAATAATATTCTGATGCAGTAGATTAACTAATGTCCGTACTAGGTCAGACGTACAGTAGCAAATTCTTAGTGCTTAATTCCATTCCATCACCCAAAATTTTGGTCATAAATTAGTACTCCATAATCATGAAATTGTGACTAGTACGTCTCAATTGAAATAATTATTTATAACTTGCCTTGGTAATTTTGGTGGTTTAGAAAATCCATTCTCACATTCTCCTATGTGAAATTAAGCTTTAGTTTGATAGAAAAAATCGTTGGTGCTCAGGGATGAACAAAAATAATCCAAACCAACTTAATTTATTAAATTCAACCTAATTTAATTAAAAGAAAATTATTTCTTAAATTTTATTATTTTAGTTTGATTCTTTATAATAAAAAATCGATTAATATTAAGTTAGTTTGATTTTTATTTATTAAAATTTTAAAAAAATCAAACCAATCTAATTCATTTATTAATTTTTTTATTATATTTATATTTATATTGTTATTTTATAAAATTATTTAAAAAAAATTAAATTTTCATTCACAATTGATTAAGTTTATACTTTATACCTCTTTCAATGAATCAATTTTCTCTCCAAAATTTAAAACAGTGCTTTTTACGAGTAACTTATGACACTTCTCATAAGTCACATATTCGTCCAATTCTAGCTAGTTGTCAATAAATTTTTCATACTTTTACCGTTAGAGTTTGAATATTTAAGCAAAATTCATGCAAGTACATCTTTACTATGTACTCTCGTTTATTTTTTTTTTTATCCACGTGAGACACTTATTTTATATTATTTAATTATTTATCCATTATAAATTTATAATTACATCGTCTTTCATATTTTTGTCGTTAGAGTTTCTATTGTATGAACAACATTACTAAACAATATTATTGGATAAAAAAATTAATAAATTTTACCATGTATGTGATTACTATTCCTTATTGCTTATTTGTCTTAATTTTAAATTTTTCTAACACTTTGCATTTGATATGGATAATGATATTAGATAAGTAACCGAAATCTATATTTTTAAAATTAGGTATTATAATAAAATTAGCATTAAAAACTTTAAAAACTATAAACAAGAGTTTTAAAAAAATTAATAAACAAAATTCATTAGCGAAAAAAAAAGGAAGAAATTTCCTTTAATCAACCCAAACCAAAAAAATTAGTTCGAGTTGGATTAGTTTTTCAAACTTTATGGTTCGATTTGGTTCCCGTTTTTAAAGAACCGACATTATTGGGTTGGTTCCAATTTTACTTTAATCCAAACCAACTCATATTTATTCACCCTTATTGGTGCTTAACTAGGATTAAAATATAGATATTTATTGATTAGATAGAATCATATGCTCACATGTCGGTATTAGATTCATTTCTTGTCGAATTTTCGTGTTAGTTGACACATGAAAAAATTTACTCAATTTTTTTTGTGTTACTTATTTATAATAATAAGAAATAATAAAATTTTTAAGAATATGAAAAAATTATTAATAAATTTTTATTAAAAAAATTCATATTATATCATATTTAAATTTTATCAAAAATTATCATCCTTACCCATATTTCTGTTTTACCAAACTTAGGTTTGAATATGCACATTGTGCGTATTATACTCATATTTTAATTTTATAAATAATAATTAATTTGAAAATTTCACATCTTATGTAGCCGACAATAAAAATAGCTTATTTATTAAAAATATTATGATTTTATGCTTGGGCATAGTTCTTTTAAAATAAAAGGAGATAGTTATATACATTTTTTTTTTTTAATTAAGAATCTCTGTTGTTTAAAAAGTATATGGTTTAATTATTTAACATAATTTTTTTATATATAAAATTTTATTTTTATTTTTTTTAAAAAAAAAATTTATATTCATTTTTTTATAACGTAAATGAATATATATATTTTAGTATTATAAGAAAATAAATATATTTTTTTATTAAATAAATTAAAAATAAAATTAATTAAATAATTAAATTATTTATGTTCAAAAGACATGAAGCCTTGTATACTAAATTTTTAATTAATAATCTAGTATTTATGATTTATTTTATAAGCTAGAGATTTACGATAAGAAAGCACTTTGTACAGCTGTGTCAACTAACTCAATAAATAAATCATATTTGTGTTTGACACATGCTTTACAAAATATTTTCAACAAGAAATAGTTACTGTTTAATTTCATGTACATAGTTTCTTAGTTTGTGTCATATAATGCTCGTTTGGAATGAGCATGTGAAATTAAATTAAATAATATTGTAGTGGTTTAGTTTATGTTATCATATTATTTTTTAACATTTAAAAAAATTGATGTATTTTTTTATAACATGTTAAATAATATAAATTATAATATATTTAGATCGTGTTTTCATGTTTGGTAAAAAATTATGACATTTAGTTTGTATTATTTATTAGAAATAAATTGAAAAATTAAATATAAAATTAAAGTACAAAAAATACAAATAAAAAAAATGCTAAAAAGTGCAAAATATAAAGGGTGAAATTATGGTCGCTAACTCTTTTTATTAGGATAAAAGGCACTTAAAATTTTATACATTTCGTCCGATTAGACTATAAGTTCTATATAAAAGTCATTGAAATAGGAGGATAATTTCAAATTTGAAGAAAAAAAAATCCCAAACCCAAGAACCGAAGACTCGAGGAATTTGATCTGTAGCTTCGTGTCACTATTGTTACTCTAGAAAATGGTAACCGATTAGTGGAATGAAAATTACATAAACAATGGAATCTCTTTTAAACTTAGGATATGGTTTTGGGTTTTGATGGGGTGATGTGGTTTGGTTTTTGATGATGGTGGGTCTTTTTTTTTTTTTTTGAACAAAAGAAAATGCCTCATCAACAATAAATGTTTATAGTAGTCCCTGTTAGAGGAATTATCCAATTGTTCCACATTGATAAAATATGATACTATAAAAGAGTTTATAAAAAAGATGAGTACCTCTACTTATTGGGTTAACTTTTTGAGATTAGAGTACTCATGGTTCTTATAAAATTCTACATGGTATCAGAGCTTTAGTCGTTAACGGGCCAAATGCTTTGGGCTTCGCCTCGATAAAAAAAAATTGAATGGGCCTTGTGAAAAAAAAAAAAAAAAAACAAGTGACCCAAAATAGAATATAATATAGTAAATAGATTTAAAATACAAAGTGATGGGCTTTGTAAGAGACAAAAGACCCAAATATAATGAGTATAATGAGTTTATAAAAAAAAATGAATGGGTCTTGCGAAAGAAAAAAAACAAGTGACCCAAATAGAATATAATGTAGTAAATAGGTTTAAAATACAAAATGATGGGCTTTGCAAGAGACAAAGACCCACACTTTGAGGGGAGATGTTAGAGAAATTATCCAATTGTCCCACATTGATAAAATATGATACTATAAAAGAGTTTATAAGAAAGATAAGTACCTCTATTCATTGGGTTACCCTTTTGAGATTAGAGTATTCATGATTCTTATAAAATTCTACGGTCCCTTCGTCGGCAAAGCAACATAATATGGTAGTTTGCTGGATCCAAATTAACAAGAACGGCTATAGTCCATGAGCAATAAAGAAGAAAAAAGTTCAACCACATGCCATGTCCCTCGCAATAGCCAAAAAGCATGAGGCATACCTCATTCTCAGATAGAAGTGAAAGAAGAATTAGAATTTAGAAGGACTCTATCCGTGGTTGTGAGAATTTTTCTATACCACAAATATATATAGAATACTATACTACAAATATATATATATATATATATTATGGATATATCATAAAGTGAACATGATAGAGATAAATAAGAAAAATGAACGTGTAAGAGAGAAATATATTTTTTAAGATGTCAGATAATTTAAATTTATCTTGCTTTTAAAATGTATTTATTTTTTAATATATTTATTGTATATATTTTTTTTTCAATAGATAGGTTGAAATATATATATATATATTTTTTGTTGAGGTTAGTGTTATTGAAAATTCAAACTCTTTTATTTCGATCGATGCAAGATTTTTGTAATTTTTTATACAAGTAAATAGAAGTTTTATGCTTCAGTTCTAAAAATAGGATTTATGCTCTCCGTATAAAAAATATAGGTAGGACCCTGACTTTTCTTTATCCATATCATTACGCATAATATAATATGAAAAAGTTTTAGATTAATTTGAAAGTTTTTGGAAAAAAAAAAAGTATTAAATAAATAAATAGTTAAACAAAATAAAATAAGAGAGTTAAAAAAATTTAACAAAAACACCATTGAACGATTTGATTGACATAGAATAAATATATTAAAGAAAAAAGTATACTTTTATCAATTTAAAAAATTAACATTAAATATATTATAGAATTAGATAAAATAATTGTAACAATAATTCCACCTAAATAATCCTATACTTAGAAGTCTTAAACATAATTTTCATATAAGTAATATATATAATATAAGATGTCAATATTATTATACCTTAAAATAATAATTTATTAATGATAATTTTATTCAATAAAAATGATATTAATATGTAATTAATAATATTGATAAAATAAATATTTTATATATTTTTAATGTGATAATAAAAATATAATTATGACAATTTCATTATTCATAATACAATATAAAAAATTTAGATTGATTTGAAACTTTTTGAAAAAAAAAAAAGTATTAAATAAATAAATAAAAAAATTAAAAAAAAATTGCTATAATTTGATGACAATAATCTACTTTTTATATAAGATAAAGATACATATATTGAAGATGTTATTCATATTGAGAAGAGATAATTTAGCTGGTAGAATAGTTAGACTATATATATTAAATTATTAATTTAAGAAAAATATATATATATATAATAATTATTAAAACTTTTTTATGATGACGTTAGACAATCTCTTTCTTGAGAAAGCTTTTTTTTTTTTTTTTAAAAAGAGACGTTATTCATATTATGAAAATATTTGTTAGCTTATAAAAATAAAAATTCATGACGTAACGCTATAATATATATTTTTTTTTTTTTTGATAATGGACGTAACGCTATAATATTGAGTAAATAAAAACTATTATATTGCCAAGGCCCTGGTAGCCCAATGGCATTGTAACCGCCCTAATAAGGGGGAGCTCTCGAGTTCGAGGCTTGTATGTAGCAAAAAAAAAAAAAAAAAAAAACTATTATATTTATCACATTAATTTGAATAGTATAGGGTGGTGTACTGGTGTACATTCATGGATAAAAGGACGGTGAAGTTCAATTTTTTTTTTTAAAAAGTACAATTTATATTAGTATTTGTTTCGGGTGCAATATAAATCTATTATTTAAAAAAAAAGAGTTATAAAAATTTATTTTATAAAAACAATGTATTTCTAATACAACCACAAATAGAGTAGTAAAAATTTATTACTTAAACTTTTATATATTTTAATTTTTTTATAATAATTTTGTTCTTATTATTTAGTTTCGTTTCAAATTTTATTGTTTGATTTTTTTTTTTTGAAGTTGAATTTTAAATTAATCTCAAATTTTATAGTAAGATTAAAAATTAGAGAATAAAAAAAATATAAGTATTATTAATGTAGTTTAGCAAATAATTTAACAATTTCATAAAAAAAGATTTTTTGTTATTTTAAAGTTACTACAAAAAAAAAAAAACAATTTCATTTGTTTTCTATTTGCAATATTTAACGGGTCTAGGGTTCGAAACTCCGGTATCACAACAGAAAGAGAGAAAAATTAGGACGGCTGACCGACGAGGATTATGGACGACGAAGAATGGGCTGAAAGAATGGACATGGAACGTCCACTAGCTGAACTGTTGGATCTTAAGCGTGCGAAGAAAATTGCGGTGAAGAGAAGGCGAGCAACATCTTCAAAGTGTAAGGCATTGACAGCTGTTGTATCAGAAGAGAACAAAGACAACTCGACTGGCTCTGCAGAGGACACCAATGGCTTCAGAGTTCGTGTTTCGCTGTTCGATGAGTCGATTGAGAATTACTTCAGAGCTATGGACGCGATTTCTGAGCTTTGTGGAGAAGCAGATGAATCTGAACTCGACGAGAGAGAAATTCAACGGCTTAAATCGTCCATTACGTTCTTGAGGTAAGTTGGTTTCTATGTTTTTATTTATTCTTTCACAATGCCGACGAATTATAACTTTTACCTGATTCCGCTTTCTTTTGAAATTCTTGTTTGATTTTTATTCTTTTTATTAAAATTATTAGCGAGACAATACTAGGAATTTGTTATTGTTTCAGAGAATGGAAGCTTTTTAAGTATAAACCGAGAAACGTTAGACTTGCTACTGAAGTGGAGAGCCCTCAGAGGAAGAATGTTACCGATGAGATAAATTTGAGTCAATTTTCTTCAGCAACAGTTCCCAAGGTGCATAAAATTCTTCCTTGGTTTTATTTGTTTTTCTATTAATCAGGATTTTGTTTGTTTGTGGATTATGTGTTTGTTAATGCAAATTCTAAGCTAGCTGAACTGAACCTAAGTGAGAAGCTCAGATCGTTTGACATCTCTTGTAGACTAGTACTACTACCTATCACAATGTACTACTGTGATTTTTACCATCACTTACACGAGAGGACATCACTGATCAATAAGTTTGGGCCTTATTCATCATATTTTAAATTCACTATTGATTTCACTTATTATATTTTGAACTCTTCTAATCATTGTTTGACGTGCTAATGATGATACATACAGTAGCAGTAAATATTAGCAGTGGTAAATGGATTCTAGAGTGAATCTATATTTCTATTGTCTATCATAGCATCATCAGGAAATAGCAGTCTGCATGAACTTTGATTTTTGAGTTTGATTCTTTTTCTTTTTTGGGGCATTAATCATACCTTATTAGTATATTTGGTGTTATTGCAGAAGATTGATCTGTCTGGGGGAACAGCTTCTCCAGATCCAAGGTATTATTTTTGTTATTAACTTCCATTAGACAGAATGAAGGCAGACTTCATTGCTAACTTTATTGTCCTTAAGAATTATACTTGTTGCATGTTATATTTTAGTAGATTGTACTACTAAGATATTGTCATGTGTCATTTGAAGTTACTAGAAATTTCGAACAACATTGTAGTTCTTTTTACTGCCTGTTTAATATTTGACTCATATATCCCAATGTCCTCATCAGAGTCCTTGCTGCAGAGACTTCGTGATGTATGTTGGGGGGTCTGTTTGGGCGCTGGATTGGTGTCCCAGAGTCCATGAAACACATAACTCTCATGTTAAATCTGAGGTAATTGTTTTCTCTATTTTTTAATACCTTAAATGCAAGTTTGTATTACCTGTGTCTTTACTATGACTTGTTTTACTCAAAATTTCACCGGATAAATGATATGAACTTCAGTTACTGTAGAGGCTGCGCTTGATTGTACTTTTCTATTTGAAATATATAAAATACATGATCATTAGCCTTGTTTTCCTTCATGTAGGACTTACAATTGATTTCTCATGAGTGTGTTCAGTGGCTTGTAAACTGTCCTTTTTATACATCTTCTCTTTTGCATTGGTCATTTTTCTTTTAATATATGTTGCTGGCCAGGTAATCCAAGTTTTGTCATATGCCTTAAGCTGTGCAATGTTTATTGAGTTGCCCAACATCTGAGCAAAACTGTATTACCTGACTGCTTCTTTGTCTTGATATGTTAAGTATGAAGTGTTGTCTTCAATCATCAATTTCTGCTCTACTAGATTGAAGTTGTCATTTGAGAGGAGCAAAATCAAATATTATTCACGGTGAATTCTACATTATTATCTATCTCTCTATCAAATGATGAGTTTCTAATGTTGGAATGTTCTGATTCTGGTGCTAATATATTGCTTAATACCAGGTGTAGTTTATTTGAATTTAGTGAATGTGGGAAGCTTTCTTTTGGAAGAAAAGGTTTTGACTATGTTACAAAAAAATTCTCTATTTAACTATTATCAGAAAGTGGAGGACTATATGGTGATAGTATTTTAATGATTCTTTTCATCCTATAGTCCTCCACTTTCTGATCATAATTAAATAGATAATTTTTCTCAATACTTAGCCAAACCTTATCTTCTAAAAGAAAACTGCGCGTTCACTATTTTCAGATGTACATTTGATATTAAGCAATATATCATTAGCACCAAAATCAGAAAATGGTTGAGAAGAAAGCAAGAGGAGTTGTAATCGAATGGTTGGTTTAGGTTTTCAATTTTTTATTGTTTAAAATTTATTTGTTATTGTAAATTTAACAATATAAAAACATGGATGAAAGACACCATAAGTCTACTAACTATTAAAAGAGTACTAGAAGTATAAAACTTATAAAATTGTCAAAATTTTGTTTATTTGACGTCACTCATTGCATGCCATGTGGACAAATTTATGGCAATTTTAAAATTTTTGGACTTCTAGTGCCCTTTTCAATAGTTATTAGATTTCTAGTACTCACCTAAAAGTTAGTAGACTTTTTTGCCCATTCTTAATGCACTTTTGGTACATTTTTTCCTAAATTTTTTTTGCCTAAATGAAAGGAGTTCGTGAATTGAGGTTCCATTCCACCTATTCACATTTTATTTATTATTTGTACATTTAAGTTAAAAGTATAAATATACTAAATAAATTTTGGATATGGATGGGGACATCTTTATATATAATTGTCCCTGTCCTCGATAATTTGCCTAAATGTTTTTCTGGAATCGTTCCCATCCCCAAAAGTCACCAGGTGCTACCTAAACTGCTGGGTAGGATATCTGCAGGTAACCATAATTGCGGATAAAATGCTCATTTATATACACAATCTTCCTAAATTATCAAACATATTATATTAAATATTTAGAAAGTAAAAAAATATAAATTGTTAAACAAAATATATCAAATAAATATAAAGTATAAACATTAGAAACATTATTCACCTTAAAATATATATAAAATTTTCAAATAAAGCAAAATTGTGAAATAACAAAATATATCAAATAAATAAAAAGTAGAAAAACATTATTCACTTTAAATAAATATAAAATTATCAAATAAAGTAAAATATAAAATCGATACATTCTCACCGATTATTTGCTAAAACAATATAAATTGTCAAACAACATATATCAAATAAATAGAAAGTATAAAAAATGTATATTATCAATAAATACAAAACCACCAACTGTTTTTTTTTTACGTATGATATTGGCAAAATAGCAAATGAGGGCTGGATGGTCTTTTGATAGGATAAACATCAATAAAAACCCCAATCTTTGTATAAATATCAATTCAGTCCCAACAATTTTATTTTGCATCACTCGTGTAACTAAGGTATTAAATAATTTCAGTGGAACCCCAACTTATTAATGATAGCTGAAAATAATAAAATGATAAAAAATCATATCTTTTTTAGATAAAATAAAATGAAAATTTTAAATATCAGTAAATTACAATTTATAACTAATGAATCAAATAATATAACAATAACAAAAAAGTTTAAAATGGAATTATTATTAACAAAAAATTATCTTCCTAACCCAATCAAAATTTCTAATTGTTTAGATAACAAAATTTCTCTTCCGTCTTCTCCCCAAACTAAATTCAAAACTTTAACTCAAGAATATTAATTCAAAATTTTGATTTCAAAATGAATTTCTTCCTTCCAAAGCCTTTATATATTATTCTTATTTTATTCTTTTATTACTTTCCTTTTATGATTCTGATAAAAAAAATGATTTTATGATTTGGAAATATATCAAGAATACAAGATTAATTTTCTAACCCTATTCTCATCCCATTTGTGGTTAACGATGCCAAAATGGAGTTATGTGATACTATTTTTAAACTTGCGACCCCCTTGCTATTAGGTCAAACTTCAAAGAGGTTATTTATATTTACCTTTTTTATACTAGCTAGACATTAAATCTTGTGCGGGATAGTTTTCATGGATCATAAGGGCATACACTAAATACAAAAATTATGAATCTTATGAAACCTTTTTTTCCCAATTTGTCTTGATTTTATGCAAGAGTCCTCTGTTACTAGCTGGTCTTTTTAACTTTACCCTTCCCTAGTTATAATTAATTATTTTCTTACATGGTTTGTTATTATTCAAATTAATAAAATTCAAACCGTTGAAAGCTTATTAACTTACAAAAACCACCTTGTTTTTGATGTCTCCAGTTTATTGCTATTGCTGTCCATCCACCGGGGTCTTCTTATCACAAAATAGGTGTTCCACTTGCTGGCCGAGGTCTTATTCAGATATGGTGTCTTCTCAATGTCAGTGAGAAAGATAAAGAAATTTGCTCTCATATACAAAAGCCAAAAAGGGGAAGACCTAGGAAGAAAAAACCAATTGAAAAAAGGCCCAAAGGAAGACCTAGAAAAAATCCAAAGGAAGAAACTCTTAAAATCTTGGATAGCAGCAACCCGCATGACGAAGCTACTGCTGTTCAAGTTCTAGAGAACTCATCCCCCTTGCTTGCCATAGAAGGCATTCCTGAGGATACAGGAGGAACTCTTATACCACAAGAGTACATGTACAGTGAAACTTTACCTCATGGAAGAAGCATGGAAGATAAGGTAAGTGATAGGAGTCTGTAAATTATATGGCAATTGTTATTGCTGGTTTAATTAAGAAAAAAGATGTTGATTGTGGACAGGATCCTGTAATGAGCTACAATGATACAATTCAAGGTTCTTTGGAGGTTAGCTCAAGCAGTCGTTTGATTCCAAAAAATGTTGATTTGCCAAGAGTTGTGCTATGCCTAGCACATAATGGAAAGGTTGCATGGGATGTAAAATGGCAGCCTTCTAGTTTTCACAGTTCCAATTGCAAGCATCAGATGGGCTATCTTGCTGTAGTGTTAGGAAATGGATCTGTGGAAGTGTGAGACTCATGCTTCAAATGTCTTAAATTTATGCTTGAACAAAATTCTCTACTTGAATAACATTGCGATTTCTTTTATGCGTTGTTTATGGTACTCTTATGATTAGATCATTATTTATGATCTAGATTACTTTGGATGAAATATGTCCTGGTACAGATATCATTTTAAAGATATAAAGAACAGTGAAATTCACGTTAAGAATTTTATATTGCATTTGGATATTAAGAGATGATGATATCTCGATGTTTATAAAGAATAAATTTTGTTTGGGTCAAAATTTATAAACAACATATTTTAAATTTATTTTTATCTATAATAGACAAATAATAGAACCATTGACTCAGCTATATGAACATTAACCATGCTGCATTATTCACTCGTGAAGAAAATTTATTTCTTAACTTAGTATTAGATATAGCGAATTGGCTCATATGTGAGGTATTTTTGGTCAAACTTTCCCACCCACCTTGTACTGTAGGGGGTAACACAGATACTTGGAAAACATGTATCCATGGATGGGAAAGATGGCACCAGTTGGACTGGGGATGAGGAAAATGTTTGAATCCTGTAATTGTTGTAATTTAGCATGTGATGTAGCTCTGGCTTTCTTGTTGTTAACTACCTGGCATATGTTAGATGTGTAAATTATAATGCCATAAGTTTTAATAGGTATTTGTGAATGTCTATCACAGATGAAGCATGTTACATGAACTTTTGTTTGCATGATATCTGATAAGTCTTCTCATCATCTGGCCAAACACAGTTGGGAGGTTCCTCTTCCTCGTACCATGAAGGTTATATATTCCTCTTCACCTAGGGAAGGCACTGATCCTCGCTTCGTAAAATTGGAGGCTGTATTTAGATGCTCAATGTTGAAATCTGGCATATCACAGAGGTATTCATGAAAAGTTATTCACGTAAGAATTGACTTTACAAACTTATAACCATCTGAATATTGAAGAATATATTAGTGTTATTATATCCATATCTTTTGACATTTTTGTATTATTCTGAGATAGACACATCCTACACCATGGTCACGGCCTTGGCTCTACTGGATATATGGTCTGGAGATCTCCCAATCTTCCTTGTTATTTGATGTTGTCTAGTTCTGAAAACGATTCTTAAAATAAGATCTTGCTAGAATTGCAATTATACATTTCTGTCGATGTAGTTTTTTAATTTAATGGTTAGGTACATGTGGATTTAATGCCATTTTCAGTAAGGTTATGATTTTATATCTTTGATAGGATTCTGGCAGATCTTGCTAGAATTTGCCAACTCTGTCAATATAGATTTTTAATATACTGACTATGTAGTAAGGAGTGGATGGATCCTGTGCCTGTGTGTGGATCTCTTAATTTAATCTTCCCCGTGCATTTTTTGTGCTTGTTGTGTAGTTCAGTTTGTTTGATCTTCGTCAATCTTACTCCCTCTCTGTTAAGCAGCATCCCTCTTACAGTGGAGTGGTCAGCTGCCCAACCTCATGATTACTTGCTTGCTGGTTGTCATGATGGGACGGTAGTTACTCCATTACCTTTTCCTTGTGTCTTTGTGCAGATTTATTTTGTGTTGTGATAGAGATATTATATATTCAAGACAAGGATACATATTTACGTGAAGTTTTGTTTTTTATAGTAGCATGTGCTTAAGAGTTGCTTGGATTGTACAATTAAAATCTGTTAATCAATTCTCTGTTTTTTTGGTCTCATTCAGTATCTAGTTTGAGGTTATTCTTTTATATGTGGATGGTAATTAGTACTAAAGAAGTTTGCCAACATTCAGGTTGCTTTATGGAAGTTCTCAGCAACTACTTCATCAAAAGGTAATGCAAATACATCCGTTAGCCTTTTTTCCCCTTTATGTGTTAATATTACATCTTGTAATTCATGTAAAGCTTTATCCTTTTATTGTGCAGATTCAAGGCCTTTACTTTGTTTCAGTGCAGAAACAGTTCCCATCAGAGCAGTTGCCTGGGCTCCTATTGAAAGGTTATTGATGTTAGGAAAAAAATTTGTTTGGTTTTTTGTCAAGTATTTTTTTACATTATTCAACAGTTTCCTTTGGTACAAATTTGGGGCCTTTTTCTGTGTGTTGGTGAGGAGTCAATATATCAAAACCATATCACAGAATTCAACAACTTCATTGTTAATTTGGCCTTTTGATCTTTGAATTAATGGAAGAAAGAGCCAAAGGGGAAACCCTGATGGAGAACTGATTCTTCACCCAAAATGTTGAAAGGATATGAAACCGATAATGTATATCAAGTTGAATTTCTATTTTTAGTTTCAAGTCTGCTAATGTACTGGCTACTTGATTATAAATCATTCAAATCTGATTCTTTTCATCTTTTTTTTTTTTGCTTGTGTTAATACCTAAATATGCATTTTTAACTTTAGCAGCCTGATTACTTTTAATTCATTTTTGACAATATGTAAAGATTTATGTTTCTCTTCATAGGAGTAAATTGCATTCGTACTTGATTATGGTTGAAGAAACATATCAAATTCTAAGGGCAGCTAATTTCTAAAAAAATGAAGAGGTACCATATCTAATAACTCTATCTGGGAAATTCAGGGATTCAGAAAGTGCGAATGTCATACTAACAGCTGGACATGGGGGCCTAAAATTTTGGGATCTTCGGTAAGAGTATCATTCCACATTCTTTTCTTCGTTATTCTTTTGTTTATGTTTCCCAATCCTTGTTTATTTTCATTTTGCTTGTTGCAAAGTATCTTTGATTATAGATGACATTTATAAACAAGTTTCTATGACAGAAATGTTATAATTTTCACTTTAAAGAGATTTATTCAAAATTCCTACTGATTCCAGCAGGAAAGAAAGTGAATGTGAGTGTTGTATTGAAATGCTTCTGCATTATAGCATCTGAGTAAAATGAAATTCAGTCTTATAAATCTTGATGCTTTGGTGACTTATCCACGCTGATCATATGGGAATGGAAGTTGTTCTAATACTTTGGTGGAGTACTGCTACGGAGTTACTCAAGTTGATGTTTATTTATTGTCAATTCTGCTTGAGCATATAGAGATCTAGTAATGTTATGTCATTGGAGTCCAAACTATAGACGCCAAAGTCTTATGTCCTATTATAGTCATGTCATTGGAGAGACCTTACATAAAAAATTGATTATTGTGGAGAGAAATTTTATCATTTTCAAATGATTGGTAATATATGTTGTTGCAACATTTAATATATGTGTGATCTTAGTGCATATTTGCGTAGGATGCTTTTCTGTGGGGAGAGAGATCTCAGTGTTATTTGACTGCATATATAGCAAAAGGCTGCTTGGATTAATTTCATATCATTTATTGCCAGCTTCTTTCTACCTTAGTAAATCTTTAATTTCAAGAAATTCTCATTCTTCAGTAAAAACAATCTTATATCTGTATCACCATCATGTATGTTACTATTTGGTTGAGAAAATATACTAATTTCTATGCCAAGCATCAATGTTTAAATGAAGCCTTGAGGCATATCTTGTTTTCCGCTCACTATGGAATTCTCATCCTAAGCGTATGTCTTGTACTTCTGCATTAAAGCAAAAGAAAAAAATGAAAACTATATTTTCAGCCCAAGTAGTGAGTTTTTTCTTGACATGAGAACCCCATCTGCATCTACTAGCAGTATAAGATTAAATGTTGCATTTGAATTTCATATTATTTGCCTAATTTTCAGTTTGCTTTTGTGTTCCAGTGCGTACTGTTACTGTCTCTGTATCACTGTATGTCAATTATATCACGGGGCATTTATTAATCATTATTTTGACATTAAGTACTATTCAACCTTAATCGAATAAAACATGCTATTCACAATTCATTACTTGTTTTCAAATTAATTTCATTCGTGCTGTGCTGCCACTGCATTTTATACTGGAAAACTAAAACGGTTTATATTCTTAGTGATCCATTTCATCCTATATGGGCCCTTCATCCTGTGCCACGAATCATATACAGTGTGGACTGGCTTCCAAATCCAAGGTACTATACAAATGTTGTGTGCTGAATGCACACAATTTGTTGGCATAATTTCTTTTCTAATTCTCTGGTATTGAAACAATTTTTTTTATAGATGTGTTATTTTATCCTTTGATGATGGAACAATGAGAATCCTCAGCTTGGTGAAGTCTGCATCTGACATCCCTGTCACTGGAAAATCATTTGCTGGAACAAAACAACAAGGGTTGCATACTTTTTACTGTTCATCATCATTTGCTATTTGGAGCGTGCAAGTTTCACGACAAACTGGTACTTCCCTTTTGCTTTGGCATTCCTGTGTTATGAATTGCACGTGTCTGCTAGCTTTGATCAGGGTTAAATCCGAGGTTAATACGTAGTAGCTATTGTAAGTGTCCAGGCTGATGACCTGCATTTCTTAATACATAGACGACTCATATTTTAGGATCACAACCAAAAAAGCAACTTGTTTTCATGTCCAAACATTATGGTCCTCGGGTGAGATCATCAGTTTGTCCATTGTGGTCAATCATTATTTTATTGGTAGTTTAAAGTTGTTTATTTGAGGTTCTGTAACTTATAATTTCCGAAAGGTTTTGCCACTGCCTCATTTTTTTTTTTGCACGAATGTAATTCCACAACCCATCCTAAGAAGTTGGTTTAGTATTGTTTTAGAGTAGCACTTCCAATCTAATAATTTTGGTTTCTCCTTTTCTGGGTTTATTTTTCAATTGCAATAATGGGTAATTTACCTTACATATAAGCAGCATTGTCTGCTTTTCCATTCAGTCGCATGCTCTGGTGTTCCTTTATATTTTAATCGACTGCAAAACAGGGAGAATTTCAATTCAGTTTTGACTGCCATGAGTAGGTTTTATGATCTCACCCATTTATTATAGCTTCCTACTAGGTCAGTAAATGTTTGAATAACGTTTGATTATACAGAAGTGCAGAAAACTTTGCTAATATATGGTATGAACCAATTTAATTCTGAGAAGAATATCAAATATTGATTAATTGATGATTTTTTTCTGAATTCATTCTTAATCAGGTCTGGTTGCATATTGTGGCACTGATGGAAATGTTGCTCGTTTCCAGGTAGGTTCAACTTGTACTGAAGCCTTTTAATCTCTATTGTGTTCATACTTGACCATGATTCCATTACTCAAGGGAGTTATGATTCTTTTTTGGAGTTTGTTTAATGCTATGCAAAATACACACTTAAGTTGTGGTTAGTGGGGAAATTTTGTATAGCACTCATCTATTAGATGATCCAGATAATGTAGTATTTTGATTTTGATGCAAAAAGTAGGGGACGATCAATATGTTACTGAAGAAACTTAAGTGGTCTACAATTCGTAATCATACTCATGAAGTTCATTCTTTGATATTATGTTAAATAACACTCGCACGTGATATGAAGAGAATTTAGAATTGCTTGTTAAGCATGATATCTTGGAACTGCTATTCTAACTCTAAGCTGCTTCGCTTTCGTTAAATTGACATGAATTTGTTGCAGCTTACTACTAGAGCGGTGGATGTAGATTTTTTAAGAAATAGGGCCCCACATTTTTTATGCGGATCACTAACAGAAGAAGGGTCGATTATAACCATGAACACTCCAATACCAGACACTCCTTTACCGTTCAAGAAGCCACTCACATTTGGAGAGACGCAACCGACCAAGGCACAGCTCTCATCCGGCAGAAAACATGTTAAGAAGTCAAATGATGGGATTGGAGAAAGTGTTACCCAAGAGAATGTACCATTAGGTAAGCTTTTTTATGCATTTCATGAGCACCTCGTTAATTTCTTATTGTATCTTGTATGCAACTTTAACAAGTTTCAAATTCTCTTCAGCTTTGTGCTATGGCAATGATGCTGAAGCAGTGTTGGAACCTGAAGAAAATCTGACCTCGCTTAAGAAGAAAGGAAAACCAAACTCTGGAGTCAGTAAAAGGAAGAAGGCAGATAAAGACCGAGCATTGGTATACCCAAACGAAGTGCTGAGTACACAGAAAACTGAAAATGACAGAGAGGACGATGAGAATAAATTTGAAGTCATCCCTCCGAAAGCTGTAGCAATGCACAGAGTGAGATGGAACATGAACAAGGGTAGTGAGAAATGGTTGTGCTATGGAGGGGCAGCTGGAATTGTACGCTGTCAAGAGATTCTTCTGTCTGATACCGAAAAAAAATTGGCCATGAAAAGATAAAGATTGGTTAATGGTCTTTACCATGCAACTCAGCTACTGTACTAGAAAGTCACTTTCACGACAAGGAATTGAATGAAATATTAACGGGCAAGTACTAGTGCACTACTGATGCTGAAAACAAATATATTTTCATTTTTATGTCAGTGACAATAATAACCTAGTTGAAGATGCTTTGTGCCACAATTATATATTCGCTCCAAAATAAATTAATTTTGCTATATGACAAATTAGTGTCTGTTAAAATATATGTACAAGGTAAATATCAACATTCTCGCAGTTTGCTTAAATATCAAGTTGCTTCTAAAATTTCATTTAGGTATCAATCGCATCTTTAAGATTTGTAATGATATCAATGAAGGTTTATTTTATTTAAGTGAACAATTTTGTATTAACTAGTCGTAAAGAAAAGCTATAAATAAGAAAAAAACTAATACAATAATTACCATTGAAACGTAAAATAAATTTATAATATATAGATCAACTTGAATACCGATCCATTTTGCTTTAAATTTACAGACGCTAAGAGTAAAAGGAAGAATGAGCATATATACTAATACAATAATAGACTTAGAATTTATGTTGATGGGTAATTATCACTCACCTCTTCAAGGTTTTGTGAATTATCAATTGCCTCAAAAATTTAACAAATATCAAAGAATGACAAAATGTTAATATTAATTAATTGTTAAATATAACAATTTAATGGTATTTTTGTAAATAATTGAGCAGTTTTAAGCAACTATATGACAAAATTTAAAAGAATTGAACAAATTAACATAAATTAGAAAATAAAAGTGAAAGTATAACCCTTAAATGGAAAGAGAAAATAAAATCTAAACCTATCATTTTCTTTCCCCTTTCACTAATTAATGCATTTCTTTCCCCTGTCATTTTTATTATTATTATTATTATTTATGTCTAAAGAACGTATATTGTTCCGCTTAATTAAACTTAGCCTTCACCGTAGATGCAATAGAAATTTTAAAATTCTATGACCAGTTTGATTTTATATTTTCTCTATATAAGCATCCTTGAAACTAGGAAAAAAAGATAGAATTTTTCAACACACCTGTGCATGTTTATAATGTTCATGAGTGAGAGTGTTTACCTAAATAGTACTGTTTGGTTATTACTTAATACATTCATTAATTAAGACCAAGCTGTGGAATAAATCTACTCACCTTGAGTAAGATCCAAAATTGAATCCACAGAACTCTCGGTTTCAATCACTAGACCACCTTATATTTTTTGTTCGTCAGTCAAACGCTCACTCATTTCAATCTCACACTCTTGGCATTTTTTTTCGCGAAGAAAGTCAGAGAAAAGATAACTACGTGTTTACAACATACTAGCAGTTATGTAATGATCTCTTTTATCTATTTAAACAGCAAAAAAAGCATTTCTTTAACAAGTAGTTGCCTAAATAAAAGCCATATTTTGCAATACAATGAGGACGTTTCAAAATCTAATAATTTTTGCTTTAAGTGTTCATTTTATAGTAACATTATTGGTTCGTGGAACAAATGTCCAGGAAAGAAAGGTATCAATCTGATCATCTCATTAGGGTTACCAATATTATAATACATATTTCAAGTTCACTTAAATATCTCTTCTTTTTTTTCACTTCATGATGTACCCATTTTGTGATTAAATTTTTATAATAAAGTTGGAAAGAGAAAGCTGATTAATTTACTGTGTGTGATTGTTTAATTGTAGCCCTACATTGTGTACTTGGGACACTTGCCAGATGCAGCTGACAAGTCTTTTATAAAAAGCTACCACCACTACCTGCTTTTGGAGGCAATTGGAGAGTAATGATCTTTCTTTCCATGCAAATTACTTGGGTTTTGTTTCAAACAAAAGAAAATGTTCATGAATATTAGTTAAACATGCGGCTTAGAGTTAAAATCTCATTTATATTTTACAAATGTATTAGTTGAGTTGTATAAAAAAATTCAAAAGTTATTATAGGCATAATTTTTAATTATTTAAAGCTCGATCACAATTATAATCATTATTTTTAATATAAGACAAATTATTTTTATTATTTTATTCATAATGGTAAATCTTAGCAAACTCTAAAAATAATTATTCAATATAGTGATTATTTTTTTATGAAGTACAATGTTATTAGATGAAATATTAGATTAGTGATAGATATTATTGTATAGTTAAGAAATTTTATGAATTAAAATAATCTATAAAAAAATAGAATAGGTGATAAAAAAAATCATTATTAATGTCAATTAAATTCACATTTGGTTATATATATATATATATATATATATATATATATATATATATTCTCCTTGTATGGATGATTTAAATTATGAGTTGTTTTTTAATTTTATAATAAAATAATTTAATCATATATTTTACAATTTTATCATTTTGTGGACAAATAAATTGCAATTCTATATTAAAAAACTAAATTTTGCTGCGAATGGAAAGTAGTCATTTTTTAATCCTAAAATATTACAAAAATAAATTGTACTTGTTTAAATTTATCTTTAAATTTTATTGAATAAAGTAAAGAAGATGATTACTAATAAGTCATTTTAGGCAAAATATTAGCCTTGAAGGCCGATCATGCCTACAAAATAACTACGCTCCTCCTCACAAGTGTAGCATTTTTTTTCAAATTTTTGGCATTGACATTACCAAAAAAAAAATCATGTAAGTTGTATTTTACCCTTACTTTTCCCCCCTTTTTCTCTTTTCATAATTTTTTGTAGTGAGACACTAGCTAATGCATCAAGAATTCATAGTTATGTAAAGAGTTTCAATGGATTTGCAGCAAATCTGTTACCACATGAGGCTGAGAAGCTATCAGGTATATAAATGGGTATTGTTATTTTCATAAAATAAAAAACTAGTTATTTTTAGAAAATTTGAATGTTATGTTGTTAAGCTAAATTTTAAATTTGCTATGACATTAGTTATTCTTCGATAAACACCATATAAATTTAGGAAAGATATATTCATTCATAAACTTAATTGTTAATTTTTAGTTTTTGACATTAATAATGTGCAGGTAAAGAGAGTGTTGTATCAGTGTTTCGAAATCAAATACGCAATCTACACACAACAAGGTCATGGGACTTTATTGGATTACCGGAAAAATCGAAAAGGAACTTACATGTAGAGAGTAATATCATAGTTGGGGTGTTGGACACAGGTTTGTAAATAAAATTAAGTCTCTTTTTCAATAATTCCTTAGTTTTGATAATGCATTTTAATTATTATTAGGAATTTGGATGGGTTGTCCCAGTTTCAACGATGAAGGTTATGGACCTATTCCTTCTAAATGGAAAGGAAAATGTGAAAAGGGAGGAAATTTCACAGGCTGCAACAAGTATCTCTCTCTCTCTTTCTCTCTTAGTCAACTTTAAACTTTAAAACATACGATCAAGTTATGTTTGAATTGAACTTTACCATTTCATATGAATTTTCTAAAATTATGAAAACATGAATTATGACTAGATAAAATAATTTTGGATTATGCCAAAATTGATCAATTTAATTTGTATAATATGAGCAGGAAGGTGATTGGTGCAAAATACTTCAATTTGATCAATGCAAATCATGAAAAAGATTCAAGTCCAACAGATGAAGAAGGTCATGGATCACACACATCATCAACAATTGCAGGTGCAGCCATAAAGGATGCAAGCCTGTATGGATTAGCGAAAGGGACGGTACGCGGAGGCGTGCCATCAGCAAGAATTGCAATGTACAAAGTGTGTTGGGATAATGGCTGCTCTGACATTGATTTATTGGCTGCATTTGATGAAGCCATTGCTGATGGAGTTGATATCATATCAGTGTCTATAGGAGGTCCTTCAATGGACTTTTTACATGACCCTATTGCCCTTGGATCTTTCCATGCTATAAACAAAAACATTCTCACTTCTTGCTCAGGTGGGAATGATGGTCCTTATTCACATACTATTCAGAATGTTGCTCCTTGGATCTTTACTGTGGCTGCTAGTAGCATTGATAGGAAGTTCTCTACTTTGCTCAAATTGGGAAATGGAAAAACTATTTCTGTAAGTTTTCTTTCTCTCTCTCCCCAAAATCTCAATTTTTGGACATTTTTACTAAAATCTTAAAAAACTCACTATTTATAATTTCATGTTAATTTAGCACTGTAATTGTTGACACATGAGTTCTAGAACACACCCTAATAATTATTACACTAAGGTCTCAATTCGTTAAAATTATAAAACTAAATCCACCCAAAACCCCAGCAGGAACTACTCTTTTTCTCTCATAAACAAATTGCACAGTTAAGATATTGCTGATATAAATTATGAAAATTGATGTTTTGTTAGGGAATATCAATTAACACCTTTTCACCAAAGAAACAGATGTATCCACTAACTGATGGAACCCATGCAGCCAATAAAAGTTCAGACTACTATGGGAATGCAAGGTATGTATGAATCTTTAGTACCAGTACTAGCCAATGAAATGAAACTTGATTCATCAACTAGAGCAAGTCTAAGTTATAGATGGATATTAATTTCAAGAAGTTTTCTAAAAGAATGAACAAGTTTGAATATGTGGTTATTGCAGTGCTTGTGAATATTGGTGTTTAAGAAAGGACAAGATTGAAGGAAGGATAGTGTATTGCTTAGGAAATTATGCACAAGATACCACCATTAAGGAATATGAAGGAGCCGGAACTATAATGACACTCGACACTAATGAAGATACTGCCTTCACTACTGCTACTCCTGGGGTTTCTGTTCTTATCAAAGACGGCAAAAATATTGCTCACTATATCAATACCACCAAGTATGATTTATTTACATTCAATTCTTAAAAGTGGTTTTAAAAAGAAAACACTTTCAGAAATAGGCACACAAAAAGTTGGCTTTCTGAGCTCTGAAAACACTTAAAGTAAATTAATAGTATCCTTAACCTTTCTTTTTAAGCAAATTAAGATCTTAAAGGAATAAAATTTCAGGCATCCTCAAGCAGTCATACACAAGACAAAAACTGTCAAAATTAAGAATGCACCATTCATTGCTACTTTCTCATCAAGAGGACCAAACATAATCAACAGGAACATCCTCAAGGTAAAAAATAAAGTTTTGGCTCTCTTTGTCTAAATTTCATCTATGTGCCTAAATTGTTAAACTTTGACGGACAGCCTGATATAGCTGCACCAGGGTTAGACATATTAGCTGGTTTTTCAAAACTGCCAAGCATAACTCTTAGTCCAGAAGATACAAGGCACTCTGTCTTCAATGTACTTTCGGGAACATCCATGGCTTGCCCTCATGTAGCTGCCGCTGCTGCCTATGTCAAGTCTTTCCACCCTGACTGGTCACCCGCCGCAATCAAGTCTGCTCTCATGACCACAGGTATGCTCAAAGCAAATCTCAGCCTCCCATGATTCCTTTAAAAAGACAAAACACCCATTGATTGAAAAATGAAAAGGGAAAGAATTTTGGTATTCAGATGTTTGATTTGACTGTTAGTATGGAATGCATTCCAGTGTTTATCTAACTCATTTGTTCATTTATTTGGTTCAGCCACACCAATGAAAACCCAAGGGCCTGAAGCAGAACTAGGCTCAGGAGCAGGACAAATAAAACCAACAAATGCAGTACACCCAGGACTTATATATGATTTGTCAATGAGCTCCTATATTAGATTCTTATGCAAAGAAGGCTACAATGGAACCACAATTAGCTTACTTATTGGTGCCAAGAAGAAATATAACTGCTCAGATTTTAAGCCTGCAGAAGGAACTGATGGGCTTAACTACCCTACAATGCATACCCAACTTATAACTCCAAACTCTACCATTTCAGCAGTCTTTGATAGAATTGTGACTAATGTAGGGTATAGTAATTCATTTTATAAGGTAAATGTGGTTACACCAAAGGGTCTTTCTGTCAAAGTTTTCCCAACTACTTTGAAATTCACTAAACTTCATCAGAAGCTATCCTTCAAGGTTGTGGTAAAGGGTGGTCCAATGCCAAATGGAACACAAGTACTATCTGCTTTGCTTGAATGGAGTGATTCAAAGCATAGTGTTAAGAGCCCAATTGTCATCTATAGGCCCTTAATGTAGCTAGATTTTTCTTCCCCTTATTTAGCTAGTATGTTGTACTTCTGTAATAGCTGGGTATCACTTTGTTTTATTGGTTCAATTTTTTGGTCATGAGTAATTAGACATCCATTAATTTTTTTAGATCAAAAGTTCAAAAGGGTTCGGTTCAAGTCTTTTTGGGACACATTTTCAAAATTTCTCACTAGCTCTTCTCGGATGCTTTTTGGCCCTCCGATGGATCGTCAGCAACTATTCAATGATCAAGCAAGATCATAAGATGTCCTATACTTTTGAAGTTAAAAAAAATTGGAATTAAATTCTTAAAAACTCATTTTAATGTTCGTAAACTATGCAAGCTTCTGTAAATCTATTTTTGAAGAATGCACCACTTTATTCAAACCAGAAAATGTTACGAGTTGGAGATAAATCAGAGAATATTGATGATACTAGACCACACATAATTGGAAAAATTTATTAAAATAGACTCCGTTTCCTGCATAATGATTCTCAAGTTACCGAAAGGACTTAAAAAAGCTACTTCGGTAAATTTAGATCTCGCTCTACTCCTCTTTTGTTGCGTTTTCCCAACTCAGTCTAGCAAAATTGCAGCTTGGTTCTTCATCCGCTTGTCGTCAGAATGTTATGGCTAAAATCTGATTATTGGCCCATATAAAACAAATGGGCTTCAATAATTTCAACCTCCTTCACAATCTTAAAATTAGATGGAAGAAAGCCTCAAATGTCTAGTCTAGTTTGCCAGCTGAACCATGTTCTTCAATCTTCAATATCTTTTAATAGTTGCAGTTGAAGCCCTGTGCTCGAAACTTCAATCTCCAAATTATGTATTAAAAGATAACTAGGTATATATTTCTTAACAAACTGGGCTTCAAACTCAAAACTGCATCTGACATTGACGGCCATGAATGTTCTTTAGCTTTGTTAGTGTTTTCCTCCTCTTTCTTGCCTCAGCTGCAGCAATTGCATTTGCTACTTTCTTATTCTGATAGATGATTGATTCAAAATTTCTATCTGGCATAACACCGAAACTGTGACAGATGTTTGGAGATGTTATGTGTGGAGTACAATGTAATTGAAATCGGTTTTCATGCTTGATGGAAGAACCAGGGGACACACATTTTACTGGTTTGAAAGTTTGTTCAATAGCTTTTTCTTTGGAGTGAGATCCTGCACATAGTTCTCCCTCATCTTCAGCAGAACCAGTTGGGATTTCATTAAGATCACGAGTGATGAACCCAGAAGCTTCTGTTTTAACCTTGATGGGCAAAAGGGACAGCTGGTTCTCTGTGGCAGTTCTAGAAGATGAACTAGCACTGCATTGGTGGTTGCTCGAGGAAGCTTCTTCTGTTTCATTTTTTGGCAATACGGCTGGCTGAGATTGGGGCCCATTCACATGATTGGGATGAGGAAAGAACAAAGGACATGGCACGATATAAACAGGACCTCTAGATCCATTAACATTCATGGGGTTATCTTGTTTCCAGGAAGAATCAGGCCTACTAGCTGGCAAAGCAACATCAGCTTGCATCATGGTTGCATTTTGTGGTACCTGTGCTTGGATAGCGTTAGGAGATTGAGAGACGGAGGGCCAGAAAACTGTTGTATATGGCAGGTGGTTATACAGAAAGAGTGAGCAGTTTGTTGGTAGAGCTGAAGATATCTGAGCACAAGCAGGCTTATGGCAGTTCAGATTTTCCCCCGCCTCAGCCTTTATTACCTTAGCCATCTGTAAAGCAGCAGAACAAGTCAGGCACATAGCAATTCTTAAAAGATGAAGCACGCCTTTGACATTTGTTGTCATACATAACTTACCTTATCTTTTAGGTGTTTGTTTGTAGTCTCCAATAGCTGGAAGTCTTTCATTGCCAGCTCCATTTCCTTTCAATAGAAATGCCATAATATGTCATCATAGTTGCTTAACGATTTTAGTAATTTAAGAACTTCAATTAAAGAAAACAATGGCTGGTAAATATAAAACCATAATTTGTAAGTTTTCTCATATCTATCTTTGTGCAAGAAAGAGAGGGAGGGGAAGAGAGAACAAAAAGCAGCTCTATAAGAACAGATTGGCAGACTACTGCTCACCTTCTTTAAATTTTCATTCTCCCATGCCAAATCAGCTGCTTTTCTCGTTAACTCCTCACATAGAGCCTGTAAATGATTGCTAAAACATAATAACCATGAAAGTACTCTACAACACAAGAACCACTAAAACATGGAAGTATATCAGCAACAGTGGACAGCATTAAGGACCTATTTGTGTCTATAATATGAACAGTGAACTTTACGTCTGATTAAGTACTTAAGTGTATCTCATATGAACTAGAAGCTTAGACCATACTAATAAAACACATATATCCTCAGAAATCATATAAAGATTTGTAATGCATTCATTGTCTAAGTCACATGTGATGCAATCATGTGTGGTCTATTTTTTTATAAGACTAATACAGATGGTTTCAACATAAAGGAAGATCTAAAAGATGGCATAAATAAACCATATGTTTAGTCTTTCATGTTTAAAGGTACTGAAATCTATATTGAGGAGAAAGTTTGAACATATTTGAATGTAGCAAACAGGGCAATTGCAACAATGAACATAAACCAAAATCAGAAATAAATAAAAAATGTAGGTTCAAATAGCATAAACACATTACCTGCCTCCGACGAATAGTTTGCCTCGCTGACTCTCTGTTGGCCAAAACCCTGCGTATTCTTCGTGCTTCCTTTTCTTCCTAACGGCAAAGTGCAACTTGAATGAGAAGAATCACACAAAACAGATGTCAAGGAACAAGACTGAAACTAACTATACCTCAGTCAAATTTCGTCTTGAATTGCCACAGCGCAATGACGAGTAACTCGAAGCACGTAGTACACTTTTATTGGGCAATTCTGGATCCTGCTCAACCTTCAAATCATTTTTCTTAGAGTCCTGTCTGGTGTTCGGGGATTCTGCAAGTACACTCCTGCACACCTTTTCAGTTGGCTGATTACTTACTATTGCTTTATCCTGTTATAAACAAAAATATATTTCATGTCCTGCACACAATAGTGCGACTTGGTAATATAGCATGACTATATAGCCAAAGGGCATATTTGTTTTTACAGGAGAGTAAACTAAACATATGTGATAGAAAGTACATAAAATAGTACAGCAAAAAACATAGAAGCAAGAGAGGAAGTTCAAAATAAAGTAGGTCGAAATACATGCTGAATTGTAAGAATCATCCACCTAGTTATATCACGACCATGAATTCATTTAGTTGCCATTTTGATATTATTCTCAATCCTGTAAGTGAATCCACTCTCCAAATTTTCTTTGCTGCTGCCAAATTCTGCAACCAATTTCTCCATGCTGTGTATTACTGTCATCGTCACTATCATTTACGGGCTTGCATTCTGGTTCGTGGTCACTGAGGTTAATAATTTCAATCAGATCGACTATCTTGATTCTAGACTACCTAACCCAATTGAGAAGCCTATAGTTTCTTTGAGAAATTTACACAAATAGTCACCCATGAAACTCTGAGAAACAAAAATTGCACCCTCACAAACAATTCAGCAGTGTGAAATGTGCTATTCTTATCGTTGTAATTTTTTCGACTATAGATTTGTTGTTTTCCCATTTTCTTTTCCATAACGAAAAATGATGAATAGAGGAGAATTAAAAAAAAAAAGTAGGATCGCGAAAATAAGGGCCATGAAGGAAGGTCCATCCTATAATGGGAAATTTTATTTCAACCCCTTGTTTTTAGATGACCTTAGTTTCTAGAATCCAGATATGCAGGTATCTCAATGGAAAAGTTTCTCAAAGTAATAAATGGCTTTGTTTAAGAAGAAAGAAGATGCTTCCTAAGAAATTACACAAATTCAAAGTTTTTTACTCTAAAATAACACTAAATTAAATACACTAGTCATGTATCATAATCATAATTTACCCAACCAAAACTAGTCGCTGGGAAAGTGAAACCCCTTTGTCATCTCTTTTACTTTTATTACTTTATCTGTACATTTTCCCCAATAATCTTGGACAGAGCAAAATCAAACAGAAAAACAGAGACACAAATTAAATGAGTAGTAGTAAGTAACCTCATTAGCGAGGTGCAAAGTCTGAGAGACCGAGTCAGCAAGGTTCAAACTCAAGTCACAAGAAGGAAACTCGCTTTTGACTCGTTTGCCAGCACGCCTTCCCTTGAGACCCCAATTGCCGCAAGAAGTATCGCGAATGCCGAAATGCGCCAAATCAGCTAGAGCCTCAGCCGCCTCAAGCTCTTTCTCCACCATCCGATCCGATCCACCACACAATCTCTCCGGTGTCGATTCCGATGTTGAAGACGACACCGACGAGCTCGACCCTGAAAATCGTTCCGAAACCATAGAGAAACAAACAGAAAATAGAAGAATCGCTTTGTTACAAAGACTAAGCAGCAAAGTGTGTTGAGTTGTTGCTTGCAAGAGTATGACAGAGAGAGTATATGATTGTGTTGCCAATGGCTATAAGGCAAAGGGTCAGAACTTCGAGGAGATTGTAAGTAAATGCCACTTGTCGAATCTGCTCAAGTCTCGACATCTTTGCTAACAAGCACCCATGTATCTCTTCTCGCCACGTTTCAGTTTCGCCACATAGGATGAATTGCATATGTGAGGCTTCGCACGTAGCAATGAGCATTACGGTGTCTCTTTAAGTAATTTGACACGTGTTCGTGTGTTTCTAGTACACGCGTGATAAGGTTCGTTTTTAGGAGTTCAGAGAATACGTGGAAAGTTAGGGACCAGAGACTTGCCATGATCTATCTCAAGGAGTGAAATTGTGAAAAGAAACAACATGTTTGAGACGGAGATTTTACTGGTATACTGAACATTCATTTCTTTTGTAATTAGTGTTAATATGGTATTTTAGGTTAACAAAAGTAGAATTAATACAATTATATTTTTAATGAATATAAATATTTAAATAAAAGAGCAAATTGATGCAAAATATATTTCAAATAACATTTCAATCGTGGTTATGTGGTTATTGCCTAATTGGTTTAATTTTAGTTTCTTATTGTATAGCTTTAGAAGTGGTATATGACTATATGAGTAACGAAAATTGAAATATTTTTAAATAATGTGACGGTATATTTTTAAATTGTAAATTTTGTACTATTGGCTCGGTTTCGTTTGCATAATAAAATTAATTCTTAAAAATTAAAAATTGATCTTATTCAATCAAAATTAGCTATAAAACTAATATAAATTGAGCCATTAATATTTTTTAAAGTCAAATTATATTTTGGTATAGTTTAAATCTATAACTTAAAATGAGACAATAATAAATCTTACCATTAGACTATTAAAACTAATTTGAATTAGGTTGGATAAATTAGTTTTGAGTTTTTTTTTTTATTTTCTAAAAATAATTATTACATTAAATTTTATGTTTTAAATATTATTTAATTTTAAAAGAATTTGTATTTTTTTCAAAATAATAAATCAACAAAAAAAAAAACATGTATTGCAATTTTATACTCTAAATAGCATAGAAATTAAAATAAAATTTTAGTATTTAATTTTCTGTCAATTAAACTTGATTACATGTATAAAGAAGTGATTAATTTGGACATAATCATGTAATTAGACTTGCATGTGTTTTATATATATATTTATGTTTTTAATGAACTGTAGGTGACCGGTGTTAATAACTGGACATGTGTTTATATATACCTTATATACAAATATAATCCAATTAATCAAATAGAAATTATAAGACAAATTTCAATACTTTCAATTTTTTAAATCTTTATTTAATAAAATTACAAATTAAATAAAATATATTACGATTAGGTTAGATCCGTTTGGGATTTTAATATTGATAATTGATCCAACTTATATTATATTAATTTTATAGTTTTTGGATTCAATTTAACTCGATAAATAAAAAAAAATTAAATAATAAAAGCTAGATTGGTTTCAATTAAATGAATTGATTTGAATAGGATAAATTTTTAACACACCTATTAAAAGAAAAAGATTAATATATCTTAAATTTAAAATAAATTATAAATAATGTGATACATTTTTATTAATAAATATAGCTAAATTCATATAACAATAACTAGTGTAAAATAATAACGTATTTATAAAAGTGGCGGAAATGTTTGGATGTATACACTAAAACTTCAAATATATTGAACTATGTTGTCTAACATTTTTATTGATGGTTTGTATTTTTAATTTTGTGCCTATTTTTATACTCGTATTATTTATATTATGACTCTGAGTTTATATTATCTTTAAAAAAAAATTAATTATTTCTTTAATTTTTAAAATAACTTAGGTGTAAAAATAGGTGATATAAACACTTTTCTAAGATTTTTGTAGTTGTATTAAGAATTGTCCTTGGAAATATTAGATGCCTAAAAGCACAAATAACTTTGAAACAAAATAAAAATTAAGTTGGGTATGAAAGCAGAAATGGCCCATTGTTAGGCTTTAAATAAAAAAATGTTAAGCTATAAAAACTAAACTATTGAACCTTCCAAGTAATGTTTTTTTTTTAATGTAACCCGCATTCCACAATATGTTATAGTTCAATGTTCTGTGACAAGGCTTATCATTTATGCCCGATGCTATTAGATAAAAAATGTCCACAATGTGTCGAAAGCGATTTTTTAACTACACGTGCTGGGCTCATAATCATAATAAATAAACATATAAATAAATTTTATTTTTAACTTGATAAAACATATATTTATTTTATTTTAATACTAAAAATATATATTTATTTACGTTATAAAAAAAAATAAACATATTTTTTCCTGGGAGTAATTAAAAATAAAATTTTATATATAAAAAAATTCATATCATATAATTAAACATAAATAAATAAAAAGCTATAGTCTCATATTTGTTAGTTATGCCAACAAATACCACGTTAAAAACCTAATTAGTAGTAAATTTTGACCAGCCACATTTCTTTAAGTGTTCCCTAATTCTAATCCCAACTCACTAAAATGATTTTTTTTTTTTTATCACAATATAAATACAGATGTTGAGATGGGTTACTCCTAACCATTTGGAACCCACTCCCAACAATAACAATGGTGGAAGACATTCATCCCCAGCATTATGGATACATATCCCAGATGGACATTTAACTATAGCGAAAACGTGGTAGTGATGATGTGAAGCAAGATAAAGATAAATCATAGGATCATCCTTCAAAAGTTCAGATTAAAGTAAAAGCTGCTAACGTATTTACATTCTCTAAGCATTCACCAGTGAGATACAACAGAATTCATGATAAAAAATGAAGTTCAACCAGCATTACGGTTGCTACCTCCATTGTTGATATCTGTGGTGGAATACGAGGTAGGTGATGCAAGCCCACTGATCTGCCTGAAAGATGGTGGTGTTCTTGGCGTTCTTGGAGACAGGTTAACAAATTCCAAGGCCTGAACTCTAACTTCTTCCGGATAGTCAGCAACACAACCAATTCTCGGCCCAGCCCCAGTTGTCCATTTGAGAGAAAGCTGATTCCCCAACTGAAAGGATTTGGCTGCCTTCTTGGAATTGATTCTTAGCAATATTTTGCTTTTAGGCACCTGAGCTCTTGGACTCTGAAGACCCCCAGAAAGAGTCCTTTTATATTCGTTCTTGGTCTTGTTTTGAGGAGAATCGGTAGATTCAGAGGAGGAGATTTTCTCCACTTCATCAGGAATTTCAACTTCAGAAGTTTGAACCTCAGTTGTAATTCTAACTGCACTAAACTTGCCATCATCATAACTATCAGAATCTTCATTTGCCTTGTTTATCTGAAAAGAAAATACAAGGACATACTATCAGTAAAAAATTTCCTTAAGGTTAACATTTTGAGTTTTCAACCATACATTGGAAGACCATAACAATTTAAGCCCATCATGATTTTTGACATTCACTAAACTGCAACTGTAATTTGAATTTGAGGAAAGCAACTTGAGGGCAGACAAACATTCCTTTTATCTTGTCCCATTGTTTTTAACTAATTATATTACCTGGACTTCATTAAGGTTCACCTCATTTTCCTTGAGAAATAATAAAAAGACGTCAAGCCTGTCATCTGTTGGCCGATAATGTCCGCTGTATGCAGAGATGGACTGCAAAATTAAGGTTTCCATGCATTACAAAACATATAGTAAGATACTGACTAAGAATTGCCAATAGGTTGCTCATTAATG
Source organism: Elaeagnus macrophylla (assembly GCA_029378325.1). Classification (NCBI taxonomy): domain Eukaryota; kingdom Viridiplantae; phylum Streptophyta; class Magnoliopsida; order Rosales; family Elaeagnaceae; genus Elaeagnus; species Elaeagnus macrophylla. The sequence goes on along the minus strand of CM055648.1, from coordinate 22,660,455 downwards.
CAGTTAATATTATATTTTGTAAAAAAATTGATAATATACAATAAAAGGGGAACTCCTATTTCGAAAAAAGGTGATAAAGCTCTCATTAAGAGGATAGTTTTTGTAAGGTTTATGAGTATTGACAATTTTCGTGGACAAAATGCTTGATTGTAATCTAGCATAAGCATCCACCGTTTAATCAGATGATACATAATGATGGAGTTACCAAGCTTGCAATGCTCATATGACAGATAAAATATTCTCTCATGCATATATCCTCACACAATTGAGCACTACACTTAGTATGAATCGCAACGAAAAGAATCTGTGTAAATGTTGGTCGATCGATCGATCGAATAGTCGATCAATCGAGTATAGACCGACTTCAATCTAGCTGCTCTCGAGTTTGAAATTGCATAATTAGATCGATCGAGCATTGGCTAGATAGATCGATCTTTGGCTAAATCGATTGAGCCTATTTTTCAGTTCTACTACAACTCTGTTTTTAATTCGGCCCATATGTTACTTTTACCAATTTGACTCATTTAATGTTGAATGCAAAATCCTTATATGAGTAAAATTGTTGTGAAAGTAGAATTTTTGTATAAGTAGAATTCTTGTGAAAGCAAAATCCTGGTATGAGTAGAATTGTTGTGAAAACAAAATCCCAATATGAATAAAATTGTTGTGAAAGTAGAATCCTTATATGAGTACAATAAGCTAGATCGATTGAGCCTATTTTTTCAGTTCTACTACAACTCTGTTTTTAATTCGGCCCATATGTTACTTTTACCAATTTGACTCATTTAATGTTGAATGCAAAATCCTTATATAAGTAGAATTGTTGTGAAAGTATAATCCTTATATGAGTAAAATTATTGTGAAAGCAAAATCCTGGTATGAGTAGAATTGTTGTGAAAGCAAAATTCTAGTATGAATAAAATTGTTGTGAAAGTAGAATTGTTGTTAATAGAATTGTTGTGAAAGTAGAGTCCTTGTTTAAGTAGAATTGTTGTGAAAACAAAATCCTAACATGAGTAGAATTGTTGTGAAAGGTAAATCTTGATATGAGTAGAGTTGTACGCTATTATTAATCCTCTTTCAAGTCAAATTGGACTCTATACAAGTAACGCTTGTTTGTGCAACATACACACCCACACCAAAATAATATTTTCTACAACTGATTGAGTTTTTAAAGAAAAATCTTATTTTCTTCATCTATTAATCTTAAGCACTTTCTTGTTTTAATTGTTCAAACATATTGTGTGGTTGTGTTTGAATAATTCATGTGACTAATTGTTTTTCATGATATTTAGATTTGCATGACCGTTCTAGAGTTTGCTAGCTGATTTATTCTTTACATCGTATGCTATTGAATCTGCTAGTTAAGATTTTTCATTGTTGAATCTGCTCCGGGACACATTTTGCACTTCTGTTATTTGTGCTAACGTTTCAGGTACTGCGGTGACATGTTCGGTATTTCGTGTGACTCGAAATTACCGAAGTTGACGGGTTCGATTGATCTTGTGGGACTCAAGTAGATCAGAACGTTGGTCTGAATCCAGACACCTAACTTGTGGAGGCTATGAAAGGAGCGACGGCTCGTAAGTAAATTACATAAGGGGATCTATCTGTGAAGAGTAATCTAGGACCTGTGGTTGTAATTGAACATTGATTTTCATAGTGGATAGTTAGGTGGTCTGGTGGACCGATGGTTTTCCTCTTAGGTCATTGGAGTGATCTAAGTTGTTTTCACCTAAAAATCTCGTGTGTTATTCTTTAATTCCGTATTTTATTTTTTACACGCGATTGCATGTCTGGCCGTTGTAATTAGGTTATATAATTAATATTTGTTAAAATTGAAAATAACATATTCACCCCCCCCTAGGTATATTTGATCTGTAACTAAAAACTTTCAATTTTAAACAGGTCGTCCAAAAGTGTTTTATTATAGCCAACATTACGAATAAAAATGATGTATCAACTCAACACAAAAAAAGAGAACATGCATGTTACCGTATCATGAACACTATCACAAAAACCATGGAAGTGTGAAGCAATAAATAAATTCAATTCAACACTTTCAACTGTATAAATTCCACAAAAACTATACCTTTAAAGTTCCATGCTCTGCCTCCAGCCTCCCTGCAGCTAATGTTGCTCCTCCAGCCAAGAAGCTAGAGTGGTGGAACATTCCTTTCTTTTTCTAGAAGGTACTTACATGGCATTATTAATTGTGGAATAAAAAAAAAATCCAGTATTAGAAAAAAGAAGAAGTTTTGTGTTCTTTGAATCTTACCTGACCAGCATAAAGCCTCTTTGAAGTGCTCATAACAAATATATACTTGGCTGCTTGTGATCCTTTCTTTGTATCAAGGAGATCCCCTGTTAGTTTGTGGATAATTTTCCCTTCAATTACCACGTATTCGTAACATTCCCTCTCTTGCTATATACATAGAAAGTAGTAGCCACAGAAGAAGAGGGAGGGAAAGGGAGAGGGAGAGGGGAAAAGAGCCATGTATTAGTATAACTAGAAGGGGTGTTCAAAATGTTTGTGGAAGTTCGGTAAAAGTACTTTGAACTGATTGGTAAAACAACTTACAGGTCCCAGATACTTGATGCACTGTGTCCTTAGCTTTGAGCTTGGACAATCTTTGAGATCGAGATCTTTTCCATCTCCTACGTCCAGCCTGCACAGAATATAAGCAATTATTCACCAACTGCCTCAACCAAGCCATCAGAAGCAATTAGCTTTTTTCATCTTTTATATTTGATTATATTTTACGATGGCAAAGGAGGCACAATATTTTTTGCTTGGATCTTATCAAACCAACTGAAGATACCATAAGAACTACCCGCAGTTACACACGAAATACCACATTATTATTTTCTTAGAATGTATTCCTCTGTTCTGTTTTGATATCTTGTAAAAGTGCTTCATAACCAAACAAGAAAATTTTGTCAAAAGTATTTCAGCTCAAAAATCACATTTTGCGCTTCCTAACACTTCATTTTGAAAGCAATTTCTACGAGAAATATAATTCACAAATGTAAAACAATTGTTGCACAAGAGTTATGCGTACAGAACACCAAAGGTGAATGACATAATAGAAACAATACTTCTTTTTTTTACTCATTCAAGAAAATACACAGGTTTAAAAATGGTAAATTTCCAATTACCAGTAAAAGAATGGCAGGCCAGCATCCGTTTTACACCATTCTTCATAGTACAAATGCAAGTTATGACCGTACCGATGCCTTGGATCAATCTACATTTCAAAAATCGATCAAGTAAATACAAACACAAGCCATATTTCAAATAAGTGATTATAAAAAGTGAGAGAGCCATTACAGCTTCAATCCAATGTTGAAAAGCCAATTTTTGTGCTTTTGCATCTTTGGATAACCCTTTTCCCACCTGCTCAAAATTAAGTCCAAATTTGCATCTAACAATTGTTAGTCCCTTCAAAGCAAACCTCCACAGTCTGTTTCTGAATAAAAAGTCAACCAAACGACAAGAAAACAAAAACCCACAACAAAATCCCAAACAGTAACAAAAAATTATATCTAGAAAAAGAAAAGGAAAAAAAGAAGCAAAGCATTTCTACCTTAGAAGCGTTCAAGCTAATACGATTCCACCGTGAAGCCGCAGTTTCAGGTTTACAGAAATTGAAGAAAGAAATAGTACTGTGATTCAGTCTTGCATAGTCTATCGCTTGCCACCTTCACAGAAAATTGAAGGGGATATTAAAAAAAAAAAAGCAAAAAGATATTTTTCAGTAATTTTCGTCGCAACCCAGAACAGATTAGCACGTGTATAGAGTATAGTACGCTCCACTTCCAATATATCCGTATAACTCCCGTACGGATATGTATAAGGAATAGCATAAATACGTATATAATAACGATACAAGAGAAAGAGACAAAGAGAAAACAGGCCACAATTAGAACCTACCAGAGCTCTTCAGCAACGATGGCAGAGTCCGCCAATCTACGACGTGTACGGTAACTCCTATAAACCTTTTGCAGCTTTACCACAGCATTCGACTCGGACTGTTGACTCAACGACGCTATGACGTCCGACTCGGTCGATTTTTCGGCAATGGGATCAATAGCCGGCGATGAAGTAGTAAAACAAGCAGTAGGCATCTTTGGGACTTCTTCGCATGTCTGGTTAGCAGCGGTGGCAGAATGTTGACCCACCGTCGAGTCGGAATCGGGCATGAAGGAGCTCCGAGTTTCGCTGGAATATAATTCCATGCCGATATGAGAGAAAGATAATGGAGACTTTGACTGGTGGTCGAAATCGGAGGAGGGCTGGGTCTGAGTTTGAACCTCCATAAAAGACTGAGTCAATGAATGAACGAAAGTACCGGGTGAATTCTCACGAAGCTTGTACCAAAGAAATAAGAGAGAGGAAACAAAATCCTAGAGTAACGAAACCCAGTGGACTGAGGAGACACCACAACTCAAGACTTGTGCTGAGACTAAGAAAGTCTACGAGCGAGACAGAGTTGGAATTTAAGATGGATCTTTTTTTTTTCTTTTGCTAAATGGAACTTGAGATGGATTTGTTATTTAATCGGATACCTGTATAAAATTAAAAAAAATAGTAATCTCAAAATTTATTATAATAAAAATAATACTATTTATATTTAAATAATATATATTTTACAATTAAAAACTTAAATTTTACAATATATTTTTAACCCAAGTATAATTATATGATATTCAAATTAAAAATTAATAATTTAAATTTGTTTAATATTAAACATTATTTAATTGAATATTATTTAATATTATTAAATTTATTATAAATTTTAAAAATATTATTTTTAATAACTTTTTAATTTTGTTTTAGTATAATTTTTATACTAAAATAATATAATTTTTACAATATTTTTAATTTTCAATTTTATAATTAAAATTTTTAATAATTTTTTTAAGTTTTAAAAATAAAAAATTTAAGTATATTTAACTAAAATTTTTAAAGACTCTTTAAAAATTTAAGAGTATTTAATTATGATTTTATATAGGTCTTTAAAAATTATTAAAAAAAAATAGGTGTATTTAATTATAACTTTACATAAGTTTAAAAAATAAAGTATATTCAAAAAGTTGTTAATTTGAAAAGAAAAAAAATAATTGATGCATTTTTATGAATTTTTTAGCTAAAATTTTATGTTAAAAAATATCTACTCATTTTTTTTCTCTACCTCAAATATTTTTTCTTTATATATATATATATATATCATATATTTATTTACATAGTTTTATTTTTAACTCATATAAAAAAAAAAAAACATATATTATTTTTCTTATAATGTAAAACAATATATATTTTACGTAAAAAAAATTATTCTCGTAAAAAATCATATATTTATTATTTTACATTATAAAAAAAATAACATAAGTTTTTTTCAAGGTGGTTTAAAGTAAAATTTTATATATAAATGAATTATGTCATATAATTAAACTAAAATTTATATAAAAAATTAATAAAAATATTAAATTTATAATTTGTTAAAATTCTAATATCATTAATATCATAATAAAAATTATATTATTTACAAAAGTATAATATTATCTCTCAATAAGTCGGTACAAATCTGTTATATCTCTTAATAAGTCACCAAAATCTATACCGAAGTTTTAAGTTAAATTTTTAGGGATATAATCTGCATTTTGAAAATATTTTTTTTACCAAAATTTATGTCAATAATTATTTTTTGTTCATAAAGAATAGTTTCAATAATATATTTTTAATATTTAATTTTTATTTATTTATTATTTTAAACCATAAATTATTTATTTAAAAAATAATTAATAATTTATAGTTATTTATTTCACTCTAAAGAATTTTATTTTAATTCATATGAAAATAGTGAGATTCTAAATTACATAAACCGTAGTTATGTTGAAATTTATATCATCAACAACATAATAATTTTATATGTAAGGAGGTTAATTGTTAATATAATTGAATAATATATATGAAATTATAGATTTAAGAAATAAAAAAATATATAATAATTATTAAAATTTCTTTCACAACATTATCTAATATTAATTATTGTCTGGTATTCTTATTATTAATGTTAATTTAAATAAATGAAAAAAAAAAAAAAAGAGTTACTTCATTTCTCTTTCAGGAAGCTGTTTTCTGTTATAACAAAGAAAAACATTGATTATGATTCTAAATGTCGACTATAATAAAGGTATGGAAAGGTGTGAAGCAATTTATTTTGTCAATATCCTAAGGCTTTATATCATAAATAATATTAAAAAAAATCCAAAAATGAATAACTTGTAGCTTAAAATATTAAGTGAATAAAAATTTAAATATTAAAAAGATAATATTGAAACTTTTTGTTGTAAAAAGATGACTTATTATTTAGATATTTAGTATCGTTACTTTTAATAAAAAAAATAAATATTTTTTTAAACATCAATTTTATCCGTAAAAATTTTGTTTAAAATTTTCATATGAATTTTGGGGACCTTATAGTAGATATGTACTATTATATTATAAGAAACGAATTAAAATATATTTTTATTAAAAATAATAAACTTTTGCCATCTTTATACATTTTTCTTATGCTAAAAGTATATTTTTACATTGTTCATTGCACTAAAATGGTGCATAATTTTGGCGCATATGTGGATACAAATATGATTATTAATTAGATTTGTTAGAATAAACAAGACTGTTAGATGTATAACAAATAAGTAATTCAATGGTGCTGGCAATTATTTTTCGTCATATTTTCACAATTCATTGGTGTATATATGTCAAGTAACTATTAAGTAATTCAATAGTGCTGCCAATTATATTTTCGTCACATTAAGTCACTCTATAAATTATATATAATTAAATTAACTCTAAAATAATATATTAATTATATATAATATATGTATATATATATATACATATTTTTTTTAATAATAAATTATATATAATATATACATATGTACGAATATTATAACTATTTTGAGTGATAGCACAAATTCTTTAGTTATGCCAAGTTAAAGTTATTTAATTTATTTGTTATTTTTTTATAGTAATTTAATTATTTTTATTTTAAAAAAAGTGATAGCACAAAAATAAATAGCTAATTTTTTTTCTTCATATTTTTCTAAAAAAAAAAGTATAAGATTAGTCCTAAAATTATACTTAAAAATGCATTTAAGTCTTGAAATTGTTACCTTAAATATTACAAGTCTTATTATTTTTTTTAATGAGCTAAATTAGTCCTAAGAATCTAATAACGTTAGTTTATTTTGTTAAAAATAAAAATTACTCTATTGATGATTAAAAAATAAGATAATTAAATAGTTGTTAATTTTTTTTTATTATAATTTTATTTTTTTAAGTCATAACTAAATAACAAGTTAAATAAAGGGAAAAAAAAAAGGACAAAAAGGAAAACTAATAGAACACATTCTCTATTTCTTTTTCTCATTTTTAGGCAAACACATTCATAAAATTGATCGAAAGATTGTAGGTAAAAACTGTTTCAATTTAGTTAATATTTAGTTTGAATATTAGTAGAATGTAAATTTATAATATTTTAGTTAAATAGTGATATTTTCAGTCTACATGTGATAGATTTTAAAAATATAATGTTAAATTATTGCATATTTTAGAAATGTACTATTAAGCTCAAATAGTTAGAGTTATAAAATTTAACTCAATTTTTGTTAGGTTGAATTTGTGATGTTGTAGTTAGAGTCATTTTGTAATAAAATTCAATAAATATATAGTGAATTATATTTTTCTCTATGTTTATAATCCTTTTTAATTTTTTATTATTATTCAATTGTATTAAATTGTTTAATTTAAATAGCATACTCATAAGATAACATATTCTTAAAAATTGAAAATATAAAATTTATAATCAAATTGTCTTAAAAAAATTAGTAAAAGGCTTTAATTCTTAAAGCTCAATTGCACCAAAATATGAGTAAATTTTTTTTATCTTACAAATACTTTTTAAAAAGAATATCAATATTAATTTTTTAACAAAATTTTAAAACTAAGACTAATTGTGTTTTTTTTTTTATGATTATTATAAATTATTGGACTTAAGAACCCAACGTAAGAATTTTAGGAATAAATTGCTTTTTTTAAGCACCATTTTTTCTAATATAATGAGATATTAATTTTATTGATTATCTTGAGGGAGACAATAATAATTATAAAATTAATAAAATAAAATAAAATTTAAAATTTAATTAATTGTTCTTTTACTGTCATTTTTTTTTTCCCTAACAAAGTTACTATTTTTTTTCTAGAATTCTCTGTCTTAATTACTAGGTGCGTATTTAGAGAGAAGGGTAGCTAGGTAGGTTTACCGGGAAATAGACGGGCCAAATTAATGCTTTTATTTATTTACGTGGGATCTCGTAGCTACTTGCTATTGGAGAGAAATCAAAGCCCCTAAATTTACATGTTTATATTTATAATATATTACATATTAAAATAATTTTAAAACAAAATTTTATTTTAATTTTATTTATAAAATTTATGTTACTCAACATACCGTAATTAATATAAATATATAATCAAATTTACTTACATATAGCGTTACTTTTATCCATGGAGAAATAGTTTAGTGACTTGATAAATGTTAAATTCTTACAAAGATTTATATTTACACTTAAATATTAGATAATTTTCTCGAAAATAAGTTTTTCTATTTTTAAAATTATTTTTGTACTTAATACACTATAATTAAAGTGCGTGTAGATATGAGTTTAGATACTAAATAACAAATATAATATGTATTAAATTAATTTCAAAATAATATGTCAACTATAAATAACATATACATATAATATTTATATACGCTACACATTTACAGAATATGTACACTTTATATACAAATAACATATTATTTTGATATTAATTTAATTAAAAAAATGTTATTAGTCACTAATAAATAAAGTAATGACTCTTTCACTACTTAAATGTCAAAAATTGATCGGATATATGTCATTAAATTATGTGTTGTATTTATTGTTTGATTCATATTTTGACAAATCATTTCACCTAAGTTATTAAATTATGTAATGTTGTCTAGCATTATTTATTGATTCATTTACAAATTAATATGTTATTATAAAATTTTAATTTAATTTTTAAATATGTTATTTTTACTATTTTTTATTATTTTATTTTTTAATTCATTAGTTTTTAAAATGACATTAATTGCACGAATTTTAGATGCTATGGGTTAAAATGCACCATGGTGATGTTAACGTCATACACATTGTAAATATAAACTAAACTTGGAACACATTTTTAATCCATGTAAAGCTATCTTTTGATATCTAATATCTACTCTAAGTATGCTCGTTTGGCCTAATACTTTTTTTTTTCAATCTTATATTATTTTTTTGGGTCGCTTTATTTTATGCGAGTTTTGTAGAGTCAATGTTCATCATGAGCTAGAAGGTCAAAGATTTTATAAATTCACGTAGATTGTACATTAATGGAGCTTTAAACTAGTATTTATTTTATGACAACTAGAATACATTAGAACGATGAAATCAAAATTTGTCTCAAGAGACACCATGTGCTTTATAATAAAAATTGACAATTTTTATAGCAAAATAACAAATTGTAATAATTTACAGTGTCGGTGTTGGAAAGTGTGTTAATTATTGTTCATTCTGAGCTGTACAAAAGCTAGTGTGTGTTTCACGTGTAAGGTTAAGACTTTTTTTACCCTTGCTAAACTTAACACATGTACGAATCAGTTATAGTATATCAAATAATATATCAATTAATTATTAAATATAAAATTAAAAATAAAAAAAAATAATTATAAATTAATGTATGTATAAAATTATAATAAAAAAATATTACTACATTATAAATGATGATTTTAATTTACAAAAAATTAAATATGATACTATTTAACTTGTACAAGTAAAATGTACCAGTTTTATAGTTTTTAATAATATAAATTATATTATTTTTATAAAATTAATTCTTAAGTCATGTTTTAATGATTGATTAAAAAATTAAGTTAAATTATGTCTTTATTGATCATATTATTAAATTTATGAAAATATTTCTAAAATAATAATTTTAGTATGGTTATTAGGCAATGATAAATGATTAAAAATAATCTTATAAAATTATTTACATGACTATATATAAAATCTGATCCAATTTTTAAACTAACAAAAAAAAAAAAGGATTTTAATTATAATTTTATAAAAGCAATAAAATCAATTTACTAAAATTGCGGGACTTGTGCTTTGTAACGCCCTTTACTCTATTCTTTAATGTAAATTCTACTTATTTAAATATTTTAAAATATTTTTAATTAAATTGTGGTTATATAAATATATAAAATATTTGAGATTCGGCTTACAGAGTATGTGACTAATTTCCAATGCAGTTCATTCAAAAAAAAAAAAAAAAAACTACATGGGCTGTAGCCTCGCCTAAACTTTTTGAAAAAAAATTAACTACATATATAATGTATTTTCAAAAAATAATAAGTGATATATGTATTTTTTTTTATTCTTCTTTATGGGTTGTAGTTTGAATAAATTTTTAAAATTAAATTTGATTTAAATATGTAACTTTAAAATACTTCAAAATAAAGAGAAGTAAACTTTACGATTACACTTCTAAGTAAACCATAAATAATATGTTAAATATTTATATTGCAGTTTGAATTTAACTCAAATGCAACTTAATTGATCAACTTATAGATGTCTCATATAGCAAATTCATTCTATAAAAAAATAATTTAGAAACCATGAAAAAGTAAAATGATAATAAAGTGTTTCATTGGTCCTCATATTATTAAACTCTATTTAATTTTATCATCATACAAAATATTCATTCAATTTCATCATATACTATTAACTATTAATTTTTATTCAATTTCATTACCACAAAAAAATTATCTTAATTTAATTTTCAAACTATATTAACAATTTATCCAAATATATATTCGTCTAAATTGTTTACTTATGAACATTTGTGTACCTTACATTCCTTCACCATAGGTTAGTGGTTATCAAAATAAATATTTCTTTTTTTTAAATAAATTTAATAGGTTAGATCAACTCATGTAAATCTAAAGATTCAAAATATTAATATGTAAGTATGTAACTTATTGATGATGTAAGTTAGAAAGTACCATTCATTTGTATGGAAATTTTGTATGGGGTGAAATTTCATACATATTAACAAAAAGAGGATGAATTAAGATACAAATTAATGATTTTTTTTTTTTTCCTTTTCTTTTTCTAAATAGCTTCGTTTTTTATAATTTGATCAATTTTTCCTAGCTAGTAATAACACATCTCAAAATTACAACTTTTTATCAAATTATTCACACAATAAAGGCCAAAAGATTCTCATTTTATAACTTCAATAAGAGACCAAAAATGAGGTTCCGACGAATGTTGTCAGTGATCTTGTCAAAATTTCGAAGACCATCATTAAAATTGCTAAATATAAGGTTTTACATTTAACCTAAAAAAATAACATAAGGCCTTACATCTAGAGAATAAGTAACAAGTTACATATATAAGGCCTTATACCAGCAGTGGTCACCGGTAGTGGGATCGCTGGCAACTGTCACTAAAACTCCTGTGGTGTTGCTTGCAACTCTGCTGATGATGGTTATCGGAGATCTTGTAGAGTCTAATATTATTATTATTTTTATTAAATTTATATAAGAATGGCATTTTAATTTTTATGGGTACGAAATTATGAGTTTTAATATAAATTTTGCTAATTCAGAAAAAAAAAAAAAATTATCAAAAATATAAAAAATGTCTCAATATTATGTGAAATTGTAGATTTTCTCCTCATTAAAGTACCTCTTAGTACGATCAATAAGGGACCATACAGTGACTATTTGGGCTTGGAAAACGTCTGCTTGCAATATTGTATCAATACTCTTTTTTATTATTATGACTCTTCAGTAGATTACAGCAATGGGATAGTTGTTGTGCACAATAAACAATTGATTATTCACATAAAAAAAAAAAATGGACTAGTCAACCTTTTTTTCACTATTATAAAAATACTTATGGGCAGTGGCCCGGGGGCAGAGAGGGTAGTTGTATAATTTTATTGTGCTCTCTCGTTTCATGGAAGATCTAGTGTTGTAAATTACAATTTGAAATAATCAACCTGCGCATGACGACGTTGTTGTACTAAAAATGATAATTTAGATAGACCATATTTAAAGTTAAATTTTTATAATAATATTTTACTATTGTCGCATGTAGAATGCGATAAGACAGAAGGTATAGGAAGTTCTTGTTTGTCTTTGGATTGCCTCAACGCCTCACATTAAATTTATATTTGCATGTCTTACACCAACATCTTAATATTAATAAGAGATAACATAATAAATTAATCATTAATATATCCTGAGAGTTCAACAATTAAACATCTTAATATTAACAAGAGATAACATAATAAATTAATCATTAATATATCCTGAGAGTTCAACAATTAAATTTAAATGATATAGATATTTAAGGAATCGTGCGCACTTATTGTACGGGCAGTAAAATGATAAAACAAATAACAGCTCACACATAAAAGTAAATAAAAAAATAGAATAAAAAAATAAATATTTTTAAATTATAATATGATCTTTAATATTATAACATATATCAAAGATATAATGATTATATTAATTCATATAGCATAGCAATAAAATACAATAATATAATATGGTAAATTTACTTAGACTCAATTCTAAAGTGGTAATATTTATAGGTTGTTTAAGGTAACTACTCAATAGTTAAATTTATTTCATAAAAATAAATAATTATACAAACTCGATAATGTAAACATCAATACTTTTATCGTTCGAAATCACCCATTTTAACTGTCACCATAACTACTTTGATCCGCACTGAATCTGTCTCATCTTCAGAGTCACACCACCATCTAGTGTAATACTAGTACATGTAATCAATATGCATGAACAATATATAATTTTTATCTATAAATGATTTTAGGAAAAAATATACACCTTGAAATAACAATACAAAAAAGCACTCGATATATTATTATTATGACAATTTAGTTCAATAAAATAATTTAATAAATTATATCATCACTTCGTATCTCAATACAAAAAAATATTCGATGTATTGAGACTAAAAAAATTATACCTCATATTAATAACACAAAAATACACTTGATGTATTGTTAATACAGTAACTCCGTTTGGTAAAATATTTAACCAATTCCTCCACCACCACCACCCAGTATTTTAATGTGGAAAAACACTTAATGTATTGAGAATACGAAAATATTGTTTAAAATATATTTATCTCCAAAAATATCCAATTAATATTTTTCTCACTTCTAAATCACTATTACAGATCAACAATCAATATATTAATGATACGATATACGTAAAATATTTTGTCAAAGCTCAAGAAAATATTTTTTATAAAATTAAAATTTTACACAATACAAAAATTAACTCAAAAAATTGTATAGAGAAAAATAAGTGAAAAGATATATTTAATAAAGAAAGAGGAGTATTAAGTGAGAATGTGTATTTAATAAAAAAAAATTGAGTTATTTATAGCTAATTTTTTAACTTTTGGTATCCTCTTCGATTCCTCGCCACGTACCTCGTCATATACTTCCACAAGACCTCATTGACCACCCAATGAGCCCCTCGCAAGATATCAACAAGGTCTATCGAACCACAAATTTACCATGTGCATACTCCCAGACCACTCATCGACCATCTAGGCAAGCCTCCTACAAGGACCCCTACGAGCCACTAACAACTTATTTTTTCAATTAAAAATTTAATCATTTAAAAATTCACAAACTACAGCAAATTGTAAAAATCATATACAAATAAAAATAACTTAATCATGCATACTACATGCTCTTAACCATCATGTAGTATGTATAACATGCGAACATAAAAATATTAAAATTTACGTGAGTGTACGTAATACTAATCACAAGTAAAGTACTGTATAAAAAGATGGACAAAAATAAAATAAATAGACTCTATATTTTGCAAATAAAAACTTCAACAAAGATTTAAAGAAACTTAAAAACTTTCACACATTTTTGCATTAAAAACATAAGTTGTATGAGTTAATATTGAGAAGAGTAATTTAATTAAGAGAGGATGATTATATAAGTCTTATTTTTTTTAAAATGATATTTAATTTTATATTTATTTTTTTGATAATTTAATTTTATTATTATGAAAAATATGATTATATAAGATTAAATAATTATTTGTTATGTTTTTATTTTAAAAAAAATCCTTTCGATTATAATTTATTTAAATTTAAATAATATTTATCTAATTTAATTAAAAATAATAAAAATATTAATTATCATTATTTAATAAAAATAATATTAAAATGTTAAAAAAAAAAGCATAAAATATAATGATCATTTTTATAATTAATATCGGACCTTAAGAGTATTTTTTTTTTTTCCTTTAATTGAATACTTAATCCAATTAAATTAGGATATCTTCTTATCAGAGTAGTTCTTTCTAAAATAAAGTATACTTTAAGAGTTATTCAAGTTGTTTTTACATCAAAGTATAATGTGTATTTATCATTTAATTTTGCCTGCCATTGCATGTTGGTGGTTATCAATCACCATCGCATCAATGATTCAGTATTTTCTTTTTTATAAATCTCACAAATAAGAGAGTCACGAGTACTTTATAAATAAACTATTATATTTTCTTAAATAGTTGAAAATTATTTGCCATGTTTAAATCAAAAATATTTACTTTAAATTAGTGACGATAATGATTTAATAATTCATATTAAAAAGTTAATAATTCAACCAAAAAAAAATCTATATATCCCTTAAGACTCAAATAACTTTCAATCTAAACAGTCATTTACACACCTCTTCTTTAATAAATCTAATTTATGTGATAGATATACTATAAAACTTGTAAAAGGTATTATCAAAGCTCAAATAGCTAGATTTAGGTGATGTAAACATTTACGTAGGTAACATCCTAGTGAAGATAGAGATAATTTAATTAGTAACGTAATTAAATTATATGTACGAAATTATGAATTTAAAGAACAAA
This sequence comes from Elaeagnus macrophylla, assembly GCA_029378325.1. Lineage (NCBI taxonomy): Eukaryota > Viridiplantae > Streptophyta > Magnoliopsida > Rosales > Elaeagnaceae > Elaeagnus > Elaeagnus macrophylla. Next base: position 22,645,384 of record CM055648.1, on the reverse strand, counting down.
AAAATTATAATTACGCATAAAAATTTACTTAACAACAATTTTAAATATTAATTATTATTGATACTATCAAAATAAAGTATTAATTCAAATAAATGATAATTAATAGACATTATACCATCTCTTTCGAAAAAAAAATCTATTAAAAAAAAAAAACCATCCTAGTGAAGATATGGTCCTCCACTACTTTAGTACTCGCGTGGTCAAAACCCATAATATATAAAACATATTTGTTAATCGGGATTAAATTAAAGATCTTATCGTATATTCTTTATATAATTAAATATTTAATTACAAAATTAAATAATATTATACAAAATAAAAAATAATAAAATTATATAAAAAATTTATACTATTAAAATGTATATGATAATAAATTTAGTCTATTAAAATTTTTAATTATAAAATTATATGTCTTGATTTTTTATTTCATATCAAATTAAAAATAATAATTTTTTTACTTTTGAAATGTAATAGAAAGAAAATATTAATTTAAATTTTTATAATAAAATTATTTTTATATGTAATAAAACTACATAAAATAAATTAAATATTATTTTAAATATAAATTATTTTATTAAAATATATATCTATCAATTTTATCCGATTGTAATTATTATCAAACAATGTACAGATTAATTATTATACAATTCATTTTAATATGACTTTTTTTTAACTTATTCGATACGGTACACTAAATATACACTTAATATTTTGGGTTACAAGACACAATTGTAAAAATAAATGTTTGTTTGTTCACCATTTTTATTTCTTGTCGTAATTTCAGATTAATATTCTAAATACTATTGTTTTAAGCATTATTTATCTTGAATATTGTTAAAAGTTTAGCATATTATAACATAATCGTTGGTGTTGCACATTACATGAAATAAAAGACTTCACTAAGTCTCTAAAGCATAATTGAATTTGCATTCTCTCTCGCATGACTTCCAACATTAATGCATATGAACATTATTAAGATTTAACTTGAATGTGAGCTCAACGATAAATTCCTAAAGTTTTCCTTTTCAGCAAATATTCATAATTTTTCCTAACATGACCATAATTGTATCTATTAATCTCACAAAAGTTAGACAGATAGGCCCAACTTACTTCAATATTCTAAAGTCTTCAAATCTAAAAGTAAAGCCGCTTTAACTATATACATATATACATATATATTATATGCTTTTTTTTTTTAAATAAGTACAGTTCAGCTAAACTTTATCTAATTATAATAATTAAATTGAAATTATGTTAAATTTATAAAATTATCTAAAAAGAAAGGTAGAAAGAACATGAGGAATTAATAAAGAACAATAAAACATAATAAAGACAGCATTTTTGTTATATTTTTAAATTATTATTAATCTTTACCAAACATATATTAATATTCCTCTAAAATTAACGTATTCTTTTTCAGGGGTCATTGTCTGGCTGCTATCGTTTAGTCACGCCTCGTGCAATTGACACTGAATAATAATATTATTAATATTTTATTTCTATTATTGTCCTGCCATTCAACAAAAATAAATAAATAAATAATAAAACAAAATTGAAGAGAAATAGCGTATATTACATGGTTTGAGCTTTATTTATAAATATTATCATATTATTGCGAGCATCTTCAGAACGTGTTTATATTATAAAAAAACATGTAGCGTTTGGTTTTTAGTGTGGATCATTTGTCTTATTTAACAAGTTTGGTCATTATAGTTGAAACTTGAAACTATCACTATTCTTCCTTCAATTAATTTGTATCGGTTGTTAGACTGTATGTTTAAAGAGATAAAGATGCTTCAGATATTTGGTAATTTTTATTAAATGAATATATTAATTTTGTACTTATTGTATTAAGTATTAGATATTCTATAAATTTTTAAAATATTTTATAATGTTAGGTACTATAAATTCTATTATTATAAAAAATAAAAAATCTTTATATATATATTTTTAAAATGAGTACTTCTAATCTAAGCAAAGTATTAAAGCTGAGGATTTATAATGCATAATTTTCATAAGTAAAAGAATTATAGGTATTCAATTAAAAAATTATAGAACAAAAATACTCATTTGTACATGACAACAGAACTACTATAATATTTTTTAAAAATTATAAGACATTTAGTATTCTATATAATAATTATGAATAAAATTATTTAAATGAAATAATTATATGACATGCTTCCTATGTTTAAATAGGCACGTACGTCATTTATTTAAATGTTATATAAACATAATTGTTGTTAATAGAAATGTTATAATTTAAAAAAAAGACATATATTGGACATTTAACATATCATGTTGTTTGATAGTCTCTATATTTTGGGAAATATTTCTGACCGTTCAAAAATGCACCAAAGAAAATACAAAAATGCACCGTTTAAAATATTTCTGACCGTTCAAAAATGCACCAAAGAAAATACAAAACACGATAAAATCACTTGTGGAGCTTCAAGCTACAATATATGTTTGCCATTTTTTCCTTTGGGTGTAATATTAAATGTTGACACCTCACACCAGAATGCTTTATAGTTGTTGGAGAGTAATTACTTGCACATCATTACAAATTGAATAATTGGAGATGCATGACAATAAATGAGAATTCAATAGAGTATATGAAATATTAATTATTTTTAAAATATATTCTATATTAATTAAATTAATTATTTTTATAATTAATTTTAAATAAATTCTGTCAAAGTTTATAAAAAAATTGAGTATTTTAATTTTAAAATATTAAGACACTTGTACTTTTTATAAATTATTTTATAATATTATCTTTTATTAATATGAAATAATTTCTCTAATATCTTTCTTAAAGTGTGAGTCTTTGTTATTTGTAAAGTTTATCGTTTTGTATTTTTAATCAATTTATTATATTTCATTTTATTTGTATTATTTGTTTTTTTCTTTTTTCGCAAAACCCTTTTTTATTTTTTGCTATATGAAATCTAAAATTTTTAACCTATTGATCGATTAAAGCTTCGATAGTATATAAAAATTCATAAAAATTATAAATATTCTAATATTAAAAAATTAATCTAAAAAATAGAGATATTTATATTTTTTATAATATTATTTTTTATTAACGTATAATAATTTTTCTAACATACTAGCGTCAACCTTTGTACACTAGCAATTGAAACTATTCATTAGTTAAATTGTGTGTTTTTCATTTAAATTAAAAGTTATATGATATTGTTAATATTATTTTAAAAAATTAAAAGTTATAACTTTTAATAATATCTGACACACGGGTATTAACTTAAGGGCAAAATTAAATGTATGTAGCATTTTTCAAGTATAGTATTGCTATAACTTTTATGAATACCTGAGTTCTTTTTGAAGTAGGCGTTGTTTTTCATATGAAAGTCAATGAAAATCATAACTGACATAAATTTGCATTCAAACAACAAAACAGCATATTTAATTTATGGTAATTATAATTCGTAATAAAAATTATTTAAAATATTATTATATTTAATTTAATTATATTTAATAATAAAATATGAATAAATTATAGCAATAGCAATAATTTTTATTATGCATATAATTCTTCAAAATATGCTATTATATTTTATTTTATTTTTATAATTTATATAATTTTTTTTTTCTTTTTATCACTTTTAATAAAAAAAAAATTATCTTTTAATTTTACTTCATTTATAATTTTATAATCTTTATTTTAATATTATTATTTATTTTGATTACACTACTTAAATAAATATTGTAATAATAATACTATTTTCTTTACATTCAATTCTATTACAACTATCATTTTCATTACTTTTATGTTAAACGATCCAAACGTAATCTAAAATCATACTATCTCCTATGATGTCAGTGTCTAGCTAAATTCTAACAGCTAATGAACACGAATTCATAACATACAACACAACTCAAAACTAAAACTAGTAATTAATGGGGACGTTGATATAACAATTTCAGCCATAATAACAAGAGTAAAATTTAAAATTGCCATTTCCTGGCGACAAAAAAATACTACTAATAATTGACAAAGACAAGGTAGAAAAAGAGAGCAAATGACAGAAAATGTGAGTAAAAGATAATTAAAACATTATATATGTCATGGTGGAACATACAACAACACTTCAAAAATGGAACAGATGACATAGTTCTATTAATGAGAAATTATTCATTAATTTTGTTCTAAATTCATTACAACTTGATCACATATTTGGAGTGAGTTGACCAACTCTCTAAGTTATAGTACTGATGTCAAGTCGAATCCAAAACAACATAATTAAGTTTGAATCCGAACACCTCATATATACCAAACCTAACAACAGGAACAGAAGAATGAATGACAAGTAGCACATTAAACAAGACTTTGCCAGTCCCTTCTCTTAATTACGTGCTACTGAAGCATTAAGTTGGGTGGATGAATAGCTACCATCCCAAAACAAGCAGTGAGCCATATACCACATGCACTTGCTAACGCCTGAACTATAAAATTTCATCATGATAAGGATGAAGCCCAAGCCCAAGACGCGCACAAGCTTGACGAAATGCCATCGCTTCTGCCTTCTGAACAAGTTCCCCATAATTTGTGTCAGTTATTGAAGCAGTTCCTTTACACTCCCTAAATGTCTGCAACAAAAAAGAACATATAAACGGTGACTAATACAATTAGAAAGCTTCTTTTGGATCACTAGCCAATTTCTTATTTTTCTTGACATGATTGTAATTTATATAAAGCACTAGTTTTGATGATTTCATTAAACAAAGAAGGGACCAAGAGAACAAGTTATACTAAGGTTTTGTCTAAGTTGATAACGATCTTAATCCATTTACTTAATTTTCCTCTACAGACAAATGCATCTTGACGTTAATATCAAGGACATATGAATAAAACAGAAAAGCCAAACCTCTGCATGAGTCCCATAGAGCTTTACACGATATACAACTGATACAGACTTTCCATCAGCAGAATAGGTGATGCTCCGAACCTCACCAGACCATTCTACAATACATTTTAGGCAAAAAAAGACCATCATGAAAGCATGAAGAAATCAAGTTATAGTACCTGTGTTCACTTTGGGAATTATCTACAACATACCTGGAGCATGCACGTTCATCTTTCTGTTGACAACGTGCCTGTAACAAATTAGATGACACTTAATAATAACTTCTAATAACAATCTCTGCTTTCTGACATGCATTGTGAAATTGCAAGCTTAATAAGGATAATTTGAAAGGCCAACATGGTAACCAAATTAAGTTTTATCAACAAGTACACATCTTAAAGGTCATAAACAGAACTTCTATAGTTCTATTCATGCATCCTATTTGCCTATTCAACACACTAAATGGTTGCAACCTCAAATTGATAACCTTTAGTCAGGTATTTATTATCTGAGTTATAAATTTGCCTCATTTTTGTGTTCCTTTGCTTCAGAATTAGTCAAGTTAACTTCCACCTCTCAAGAGTTTGCCAAGCTATATAGTAAACTTAGTAACTTCTTAAAGGCCCAAAATAAAATATCAAAGAGAGTGTATTAAGTTTCGTAGAGTCCATAAATAACCTAAGGTCCAAAGGGATAAGTCAATGAGCAGTTAGGACCATGGTAACTGTAAATTCATCCATAATCAATATGCAACTCTTGTCATTTTAACTACAAAATGCTCTCAAACTTATAATAAAGTAACGCTGCAAATATCATAACTATCAAGATTTGTAGGTATAGATTATATCCAGCTAATATGTTATTTTGGGTTGTAGATTTATATCAATCCCTAAGGACATGGGAACATTTAACTATGTTGCTGGAATTGTAAAGGTAAGTTCTTTTTTACTTTGTTTCTCTTTAATTCATCAGGTGATTTAGCAGTGCTGAATGTGATATATATACATATTTTCTTTGAAGGATGTTTTGGATGGTGCTGGCTTTCCAGCTGTGGTAACAGCTCACTTTGTACCCATAGAGGGTCAGCAACGTCCTCAGACAACCATTTTAATAAAATTTGCTGAACAGGTAAATAATACTATATTCCTTCTGACATTCAGATTATTGCAATATACTGAAGATCCCCATGCATCAGCATGACCTAAAAGCATATACGGTTGAAGTTAAGTTTTGGCTATAATTAGCGTTCATGATACCAGTTGCCATTCCTTATAAATTCCTTTGAAGGGCTTAATTATTTTGACTCTGCCTCTATCCCCACCCTATTGCCCACTGATCATGAATGAACATGCAGAAATACATGAAGTTTTTTACTCCCTGCATATTTCTAGAGTCTTATGGCTCGTTTGGTATGCCATATCATATAGGATAAATGTAATTGTATTGGACAGATTCCTATAGAATTGTACTGCACTGAGTTTATACAGTGTTTGGTAAGTGTTCGGACTAAAGTCTAATAGACTATACAGTGTTTGGTGAAAACGACTAGTCAAAAGAGGGAGCAGTGCAGAGAACAGTAATTTGTGACATCACTGCACGAATAGAGGCAACAGTAGGAAGGTTTTATCCTCAGGTTGATGCCTAAAAAATGTAGGTCTTAATCAGTATAAACAGGAGCAATAAAGGCTCGAGTCAAGAGAACACTAACACCATATGCTTACAGAGGGATACTCGGAAAAACTTGGACCAACTCCAAGACCCATGGCAAAGGGAGCCACAAATAGGAGTACCTATGTTAGGAAAGAGGCTTAGAAAATGTGGCAGTTCACCTAGGTAGCATCCATAGAGGGAAACAAGGAAAAACCTGTCTATTCATGGTGAAAATAACCTTATTTACTCTCTCTTGGTAATTTAGGCAAAATCTATTTGTTTCTACCGTGATTGTGATGTTCCCTATATGCATGTTACAAGGAAAGAAATCATAATAGCCAAGAAAAATAGATATATAATAAACGATAAAAATGAAGAATCACATGATTACCTTGAAAACCAATATTGATCCTTAGTTTGATGGAAGTAGCTAATAACAGTGAAAGTGTGTTTACCCAGGACAAAAAAGAAACCATTTGGTTGGTATTAAGAGCACTCTAGAAAAAGGCTTGAAACTAGAAGATAAAATTGGTAAAAGCTACAAGGATTTTGTACTTAAGGAGCAACTTGTTGGGGAAAGATTGGAGAAGATTAGGCATGTTGTTAGAGAAGATGGGTTTAGACCATCAAGTTAACAAGTTGAAACATAATAAGCATGTAGGGATGGCAATTTGACCCCACAGCTCAGTGCCCATGGGAACCTGACTTGTTTCTGTTGCTTTGATGCAAAACAGCTGGGGTTCACTACCCATTTTTAGAGTACCAATTTGGTTTAGTTTGGTTCGTATTTTAACCATTTTGTTATATATTTTTCGCATATTTTATCAATTTTTAGACTGAATTATGGTTCAAAATGAGTAAACAGTTTAGTCACTGACCCGTAGGTAATACCTGATCTAAAATGTATCCAAATTTTCAAAAAATAGTTCAGTTCAGTTCAGTGACTCAAAGTGTGAGTCTTTTGTGACTGGTATTTTCACTAAAGCAAGTATCATGACATATCTGCTTAACATAATGGGTGGTGAGGCACATACTACATATACTCTACATGGGACTCTGGTCATTATTCGTGGACAAGAATACATGGTTAAAGAGATTGTCATCACTAAATGTGGGAAACCTTTGCTGCTGGAAAGGTTACCCCTTCTGCCCTTTCTCTAAAACAAACTTGAAAGAAGTAAACAAGACAAGGTGTGCGGTCGTCAGTCACTAAGATCATCATTAACCCCTTGCATACAAAATGTTCATATATATAACTAAACCAAGGAAAGGAAAAGGTTACTTCCGGATCAAGGATAATAAATAAAATTGCAATTTTTTCTCGTACCAAAAAAAAACATGTTTACTGTTTCCATGTTGTTCTAAGGCTTATGAACGAACCCAAATACAAGCAAATCAGCGTAGAGTTCATGAACATAAAAAAAAAAAAAAAAGTAACAATAAATACCCAATAATGATTAGCACAAGAGAAACCCGAAAAGCCTAAACTTGCACTGTTGCAGTGGAAAAAATAAGAAAAGGATTGAGGAAAAAAGGAGGAAAGTGAAATGGGAAATAAAGGGAAAGAAGGAGTACCAAGGAATGTGTTTGTAGGAAAACCCATTTTTATGGCGAACCTTAACGATAGAATCGGGGACTTTCTTTCTGAGTTGCTTAACTATTTTAGAAAGAGGCCTGCGGATTCCAGAACTCGCTACCGATTCTCGAAATGATGAAGAAGACAACTTGGCGTAGGGACGTATGGAGCTTAGAGCAAAGTTGAGCGAACTAGGGCATGATTGAGCGATGAATTTCAAGGTTTTTGCCATGCCTGACTGTTGTGGGTAAAGACAAACTTTTGAGAACTATTATGGCGGAGTTAGGATTTGAGAAATTCATAATTTTATTTCAAAGACATCCACTAAATATAAAAATATTATAATAAAAAATAAAAATAAAAATGAAATGATAAATATACCTCCAAGCTCGTATATTCTTCTTCAGTACCATCAATCGAGTATCATACTATCACCTGCTGTTAGCTAAAGATCACCTGCAGAGGACTACTTTCGAGCATCTCTGCAAATCAATTTTTGCAACTATTTTTTATTTGTTAAATTTTGGATATTTTACATGTACGGAAAGAGCTGAGGATTATAAATATTTTACGCGAAGGAGGATGAATAATAGGTAATGTTCAATATAGCTACCGAATCTAACTAAAACGTTTGATCGGACCTATTGAGCCTCCATAATTTGCACTAAAATGTCCATATGCTGTATGGTTTGATAAAATTAAAAAAAAAAAAAAGTACGAAACGTTCGGTAAACCTAACGAACCATTGTATATTTGCAGGAAAAAAAATTATATATAATTGTTTTGTATCTTCACTATCTTTAAAAAATTTCATTTTTTTATATCTTTGATATATCTATATTTTAATTTTAATATTTTTAATATTTTAAGCTCAAAATATTAAGATTTAGAATTATTGATAATAAATATGGAGGTAGAGATCATTGAAAAAAAAAAGTAGAATGTATAGAATTTTTCTTAAAAGAATGTTTTTTTTTTTAAAGTATGAAATGTGGGGGTGTGATATATTATTTAATTTTAAGAAAAAGAAATATTTCATTACATTTTTAAACATTTATTATTTAGTTGGATGTTTTGAAATAAAATTTAAAATTTTTATAGATTTTAAATATCTATAAATTTAAAAAAGATTTATCAATTTTTGAAGATTATTGTAAATTTTAATAAAATGTTTTGATTTATAGTGAAATTTTTATAAATTTATAAATAAATAAAAAATTAGGGGCGAAGAAAATAATAAATATAATTTTTTTATTTTTTATTTATAATTTTAACTAAAAATTTATAAAAATTAATTAATTTTTGAAGTATTTTAAAATTAATGATTTTTTGAATAATACTAAATTTTTTTACAAATATGTTATTAAATACACTTAAATTTTTAAAAATTTCTATAAAATTATAATTAACGGCATATTTGTTACATTATGCTAAATATCATGACTGTATAATTTATATACAATTATACATTTAATTATGAAATCAGACTATATCGTACAATATAAAAATAATAAGGTTATGTAGAAATTTTATATGACCAAAGGTCGTGGGCCTAAATCGTACTGGACAATTAACTTTATCTGTCAAAATTTTTAATTATAAAATTATATATCTCAATTTTTTCTTTTATTTCAAATTAAAAATAATTTTTTTATTTTTAAAAATCTAATAAAATATATAAAAAAAAATTAAATACTAATTTAAATAATATTTTATTATAAAAAATTATTTTAATAAAATATATATAATTAATTTAATTTGACTATATTATACAACTTTTTACTAAATACTGCATAAATTAATTATAATATAATTCAATACAGTTTAATCTAATACAATTATATTTAACTTATCAAACATAGAACACATAAATACTCCTAAGTTTTTAAAAAAAATTAAACTTTTTAAATAAATATTTCTAAATTTTAAAACTTAAAAAAAAAAAAAAAATTCATTAAACATTTTAATTAAATACTGTTACGTATTGGTCCGCTTCTCAAGGTATTATACTATTTTGTGAAAGGACGGACCTCTTGCTTTTCAGCTGTCCCATAATTTCAACTTTCAAGGCCGAAACATACCTTCAAGTGTCAGTTTATGCTTAGAGAAATTAGGTTGGGCTTGGCCCGCTTCGGCTTCACTGTAGTAGTTTCCTCGGAAAAACTCAAAAAATTTCCAACTTCCATTCTTGTTTTGTAAATGGTTTTTTTTTTTTCGATTTGACAACAACCGATGAATCATGATATTATTGAAATATCAAGTAATACTATGTTTTGAATCCAAGGCCAATGACCTTACTCATAATACGAGGAAAACAAACTTTTCTTTGGAATAAAAAGCAAACAGATTTCTGAAGAGAGAGACTCTGATGACTGAAAAATTCAACCACAGGTGAGAGAGCAACTAGAGGATAATGTTGGGAGTAATATACTACTCTTCATAATGACAATGTTGATTAGTAGGATATTTCATATTTGAATCATCTGTGGCTTATAATGGATAAGTTGTTAAAGAAAGACAAAAAAAAAAAATTGACTAAAGGTGTCACACTCCTTTGAGTAAATCAGCTCTTAAACTTTCAAAATTGAGTTAACATACAAAATGAAAGGACCAAAACTAGACCGAACCGAGCTCTATCCCACTTTTTTAGTGCAAGTTTTGCACCAAAAATTGCTCCAAAAATGTTTTTTACATGATGATAGTACTGTCTTATATTTGGCGTGACACAATTCACATACTATTTTTTAAAATAAATTTAATTTTTTTAAATATACTTTTAGTGTGATATTTAGTGTAGTAGGCTGAAAATGAAAAAAGATAATGTAGATTTTGCACTAAAATAGAGCAAAAGTTGCACCAAAAGAAAAATAAAATGAATATTCTATGTTAGTGTGATATTTAGTATAGTGTGTTAGAGATGGAAAAAATAATGCAAAAGTTGCACTAAAATAAAGCTATGGATTGAAGATGCTCCTCATACATACATACAAAACCTAACAACAGGATCAGATGATTGAATGACAACTAGCACATTAAACAAGACTTTACCACTCGTCCACTGATCCCTTCTCTTAATTACGTGCTACTGAAGCATTAAGTTGGGTGGATGAATACAAAACTTAGTTACCATCCCAAAACAAACAGTCAGCCATATAACATAATTCAGTGTCCTTGCAGGAACTTAAAGAGTCAAACCTGCAAAGCACATGCACTTGCTAATGCCTGAACTAAGAAATTTCCTCACCATAAAGATGAAGCCCAAGCCCAAGACGTGCACAAGCTCGACGAAATGCCATTGCTTCTGCCTTCTGAACAGGTTCCCCATAACTTGTGTCAGCTGCTGAAGCAGTTCCTGTAGACTCCCTATATATCTGCAACAAGAAAGAACATATAAACGATGACTAATACAATTAGAAAGCTTCTTTTGGATCACTAGCCAATTTCTTGACATCATTGTAATTTATATGAAGCACTAGTTCGGATGATTTCATTACAATTATTATAGAGAGGACAAAGAAGGGACCAAGAAAACAAATTATACCAAGGTTTTGTCTAAGTTGATGATTTTCTTAATCCATTTACTTAATTTTCCTCTACGGACTAATGCATCATGACCTTAATAACAAGAAAATAGAAATAAAATAGAAAAGCCAAACCTGTGCATCAGTCCCATAGAGCGTTACACGATATACAACTGATACAGACTTTCCATCAGCAGAATGGTTGATGCTCTGAACCTCACCAGACCATTCTACAATAAATTTTAGGCAAAAAAAAAAAAAGTAATCATGAAAGCATGAAGAAATCAAGTTATAGTACTCGTGTTCATTTTGGAAATTATCTACAACATACCTGGAGCATGTTCGTTCATCATTCTGTTGACAACGTGCCTGTAACAGATTAGATAACACTTAATAATAACTTCTAATAACAATCTCTGCTTTCTGACATGCATTGTGAAATTGCAAGCTTAACAAGGATAATTTGAAAGGCCAACATGGTAACCAAATTAAATTTTATCAACAAGTACAAATCTTAAAGGTCATAAACAGAACTTCTATAGTTCTATTCATGCATCCTATTTGCCTATTCAACACACTAAATGGTTGCATCTCAAGTTGATAGCCTTTAGTCAGGTATTTATTGTCTGAGTTATAAATTTGCCTCATTTTTGTGTCCCTTGGCTTCAGAATTACTCAAGTTACCTTCCATTTCTCAAGAGTTTGCCAAGCAAAGGCCAAAAATAAAAAATCAAAGAGGGTGTATTAAGTTTCGTAGAGTCCACAAATAACCTAAGGTCCAAAAGGACAAGTCAATGAGCATTGAGGCCCATGTTAATTGTAAAGTTATCAAGAATCAATATGCTACTCTTGTCATTTTAACTCTAAAAGTGTGCGCCTTTTGTGACTTGTATTTTCACTAAAGCAAGTATCATAACATATCTGCTTAACATAATGGGTGGTGATACACATGCTACATATACTCTAGATGGGCCTCTTGTTATTTTACGTGGGCAAGCTGAAACAAAGGGAAAGAAATAGTACCAAGGAATGTGTTTGCAGGAAAATCCATTTTCAAGGCGAACCTTAATGAAAGAATCGGGGACTTTCTTGCTGAGTTGCTTAAGTATTGCAGAAAGAGGCCTGCGGATTCCAGAGCTAGCTACGACGTCTTCTTTCTCGGGTTCTGCCTCTCTGCCTGCCGATTCTCGAAATGATGAAGAAGGCAACTTGGCGAAGGGACGTATGGAGCTTAGAGCAAAGTTGAGTGATTTGAATGAAAAACTAGGGCGTGATCGAGCGATGAATTTCAAGGTTTTGGCCATGACTGACTGTGAAGACTGTGTAAAGACTAAAACTTAAATCGTATTGGCTCCCTTCTCAAGTTATTATACAATTTTGTGAAAGGACGGACCTCTGCTTTTCAGCTGTCCCATAATTTCAACCCGAAATATACGTTCAAGTGTCCGTTTAGGCTTAGAGAAAGAAGATTGGGCTTGGCCCGCTTTGGCTTCACCGTAATGGTTTTCTCGGAAACTCAAATAAAATCTCCGACTTCCCTTCCTGTTTTTTTTTTTTTTATCAAATGTGTGATTTTTTTTTCTATGTTCGATTTGGTAACAACCCATGAATCCAAAGCTAATATCAAGTAATACTAAGTTTTGAATCCAAAGTCAATGACCTGATTCCAAAATTTGAGGAAAAACAAACTTTTCGTTGGAATAAAAACCAAATAGATTTCTGAAGAAAAATACTCTCAATAGCATTTGATGATCAAAAAATTCAGCCTCAAGTAAGAAAGAACAACTAGCGAAATGTGGGGCGTAATATACTAATCTTTTCATAATGACAATGTTGATTGGTGACATATTTCATATTTGAATCATCCATTACTAATAATGAATAATTTGTTATAGAAAGACAAAAAGTTCAACTAAAAGTGTCGCATCTTTGAGTACATCAGCTCCTAAACTTTCAAAAAAAAAAAAAAAATCAAAACTAGATACACTACTAACATTCTTTATAGGTTTTTCTTTTCAACCAATTATAGTTTTTAATAGAACACACAAATCATTACGAGCCTAATGACACGAGACAATTCCAACTAAACACAAGACCTATAATAACCCCAACATCAGCAGCCAATTTTAGCATCTTAAAAAGTCAAATACTAACATACACAGCAACCTGGCTAGTATTCAAATGCTATAAAGGAATTCCAAATGCTCACCAACGTAATCCAACAGCTAACAAGCAAAGACATCATATCCTCACAAGCATGCATAAGATAACTACCAAGCTCAAGAATAACAAAATAAAATAGAAAACCCAACAACAGTTATTATCTAATGCCAGAAAACAAGGAAAAACTCAACTCAACAACATGACCAACAACAGTTATTCAAAACACAAGACACAGACAAATACACAAAAACAAAATCAACAATCAATCAAGAAAAACACATCCTTCTGCTAACATCATCCAGCAACAGCTCAACCAAAGCAAACAGCACATCCATAACTATAACCATCACTGAGTAAGATCAATCAACATTTGCTCAAGATCCTTCTGACCATGGCCTGCTCTAGTAACCTCTGTATCCACAGCATCTATACCACCATTGATGTTGCAATCCTCCATCTTAGCAAATTTACCAGTCTTCACCCCAGCATCTACTACATTCTTACCATCAAATTTACCCCTTCCAGAGTTAGACCAAATCCCCAAGATTGAAGCTAATAAAAATATAGAGAGAAATGGAGGCAGAAGCAGTAGGCTTCCAGCAAAGAAACAAAAAATAAGAGCAGTGAGAACGAAAGAGAATACTGAAGAAAGAAAGGAACCAACACAAGGTTGGGAGGGAAATACCAACAAGCTCTAGAGCTTCAAAAAGAAGTGTTCGAAAAGGGAGATATTCTCACTTATGAAGTTTATTGAAATAAAAAAATTGGCAACAACAACAAACAAAAAAAGAAACAGTATAGAAAAAATGGAGCAGCAAAGAAGTTGGGGAAACAGAGAATAGAAGAATTTGGATTGAAAATGGAGGAGAAAAGAGATGAGGGGAAGAGAAGCAAAAATCCTACGTTTGAAGGACACAAAACATTCTTCATATGATTGAACCTCCCCATTGGACAGTTATCTAAAGTCTAAACTTCTTATTTATGTTCAAGAAAACAAGTATTCCGAGCTCATGTTGCAGAGAAAAAAAACACCATCGATTTAAGAAATTAGAAATTAGAAAGTCGAAAATTTCATTTTTTAGAATTGGCTGTAAGAAGAGAACACAGTCAATTATTTATTGTACTTCAATCACACAGAAATCTCCGGGATCCATACACAAGAATAATATCTCTTTTGAGTAAACCAAAACATACAAAAGCAAAGTAATCTTCACACAATCAACTATTAGGAAACATCCACAGGAAGTGTGATAACTATCTAGGAATCTTCTAACAGTGATCCATTCATTACGGTCCCTCCTGAATATGTAAAGTTCAGATCTTGCTGGCAAAGGACAGACCTTCCTTTGAGAGCTGATCTAAACCCTCAATTGGAGGCTGAACTCTTGCAACTTTTGCAATAGCCTTGTTTTCTTCAGCAGTTCCACTTTCCAGAAAAGCTCCAACAACCTTGCCATCTTTAATCCAGTATGAACCAAACTTGGGCTTAGCTGATAAAGGATTGTTGTCTCCGAAAAGCACAGTCTCACCAACATTGTCACCATAAAACTGCCATGATAAATCAAAAGAGCGGGAGTAAAAGTACGGAAGGTAGTCATACTCCTCAATCGATTTTCCGTCCTCACTAGCCTTGATGGACTGTCAAAACAAGATAAGGGTTCAACTCCTATTCAGCATAAAAAGGTCTGACCAAAAAGATAGAGTGCGAAATATAGAAAGCATGGTGCAATAAGGTAAGAAAATGAAGTGCATACCTTTACAGCCTGCTCGGCAGATTTACGAGCATGGTCAACATGTTCAACTCTTCTAGTTTCATTGTATATTTTCATGGGGAAAGTAGCTACATCACCCACGGCATATACACCAGGAACACTGGTTTTGAAAAAGGCATCAGTCTGCACATAAGTGAACATAGAACCTGGTGTCATATTACTGATTTCATAAAATATTTACTTACCAAGAATGCTCTATCATTTGTAAAAGATTAACTGTTAACATTGAACCATATAATATTACAGGAATCATTGAGCAGCAAGTTCCTCAAAATACAGTAAAATGCACGTGCAGTTATGACCAGATTAGGATTAAAAACAGAAGAAACAAAAAATAGATCTCACAGCATTAGAAAATCAGGGTCACAATCTAAATTATTGGATATGAATACAGATTGAAGAATATATTCCAGAATTTTTGGCAATGCACAAACCTTGATTCCACCTTTCTCCTCTTCAACCTGTCCCTTAAATAATGTTGTAAGGGGTCTTGCTCCGACACCAACAATAACAATGTCAGCTTCTAAAACAGTTCCATCCTTCAATTTCACTTCCTTCACCTGTATGATGGGCCAAAAATCAGCAGACAAGTTAAATTTCAAAAATCATCAGAATATATAGAAACCAGAAAGCTGAAAACAATCAGTATTTACCTCTTCATTTGAATCAACTGTAAACCCAACTGCCACTGTTCCCTTGATAATTCTAATTCCTTTATTTGCATAATAACCCTCATAGAAAGATGCAATATCAGAAGTGAAGAGCCGCGGCACTGCAAAATGTAAGGCATTATCAGGGACCAAGGATGTCTAGATGACCATCAAAGAACTAGGGGGAGGGTAGTCTCAGATTTTATAATAAAACCATCAACAAAATTTGTAGGGAAAAAATATAAGCTGAGTATCAACTTACTGCACCATGGTTCAGGGTAAACCATGCTAACTTCTAAGTTATTAATTTTTAGAACTGCACTGAGCTCAAGACCAATATATCCTCCACCAACAACAACAGCCTTGCCACCCTGTTTTGCTTTAATAGCTTCTACCAGCTTATCAGCATCATCAATTTCTCTCAAGTAGAAAATGTTTTTGGCATCAGCTCCTTGAACACCAAAGTCAGACAACCTTATAACCTAAAAAGCAAACTAAGAGGTCACTATACATAAAAAGATTGAGTAGACAACAGAAAACACTTTTGTGGAAAATCACAGAGATGCTTACGGAAGAACCAGTGGCAATAATCAGAATCTGGTATTTGAAGGATTCCCCAGCTGTACTTACAAGAGTCTTTCCCTTTAGGTCCGCTTTAACTATTTCAGTGCTTAGAATCAATTCTATACCTGAAATCATCAAGTGAATTACTATAAGCAATGAGCAATAAGAACATAATTACCTATTTGGAGTGGATTGCTTATTCAGTTTAGGTCATTTTGTTTAAAGAACTCATAGAAAAGACAAAGTCGTTATGCCTAAAGGAAGTTTACCTTTCTCCTTGTACCAATCAGGAACCAATCTCTCTCCTCCACTTCCAACACAAGTATGGAATCCTGGAAGTCTTGCTGGAGCTGCAGAAAACAAATAATCATAAGGTGAGTTCTATGATTGCGAATGTTAAGAACAAAAACCATGAGTTTTCCCTCGTAATGAATCAAAAAGCCAGTGACATGAAGGAAACCAACAAAGTTATGAGTGAACGTAATTATTATCTTACACTCAGGAAACAGATAGGCCTTGCTGAGTGCAGGACGCTCGTAAGGAGCCACCTGGAATCAAATGAAGGCTTAAAATAAGCAAGCAACATGGAGACTGTCATTCAGAAAATACTACCTATTAAAGGTCTTTAATATTAGAATAACCTTTTATTTTCTTTTTTCTCTTTAATTATGATTATTGTTTTGGTTGTCAACAGGTGTTATGCTATCAGCGCATAGTCAGTCTAATTAGGATTTATACATAAGTATGCTATTGATGAAATACAAACTTAAAGACCACTGCCAAGAAATGTCAACAATTAGACAGACTACTACACGTGAAACAAATTAAAAATTACAGAAAGCACTGCCTCAAAATCATATTTAACAGGAAACAAAAACAAATGTATGCACATCTACAGAAAGCATACCGCTTCCTTGGAAATAATTGCTAGCTCGCCTGGGTTAAGCCCTTGTTTTACAAACTCCCTGGCTGCATATCCCTACAAATCCAGAGAAAAAAGTGTATAACAACAGGTAATGCAGTATCTTTTATCTTAAATAAAACATCGATAAATCATAAAAATTGTTGATTTCTTAGGAGTTACTTGTTTCTTATTAAAAATGTCAATCAACAGGGTTAGAAGAAGCATTAAATAATCCAGGAAAATTCACATTCTGTCACGCCTGAAAGCAGGCTAATTCATCTCAACAAAAAACATATATTTAGTATACAAAATAAGAGAGTTTAAACAAAACAGTTCAAACAACTCTAGCAGTACCAAAACGTTGTCATGAAGCTAATTACTCTACTATGAATGGTCCATAGAACTGGCAAGAGCTACTTGTAAAAAAGATAATAAAGCAGCAGAATATATTTCTAATTTGCTAACTACCTCTTCTTTGCTTCAATTAATAGTCTTTAATCTTTATAATATACAGCATAAGAGGGAAATTCAACAACCTTTCGTCGTTGTTCTCAAGCACTTGTTGGTTTTTATGAATTAGCGTCTTATGAAACAAGGCCGTCAAGCATTTTGTAAGAATTTTCATTTATAATTCGAAGAAAATCATCTATTAGGGTTGAATCGCTGCTAAAAATCGTGATGTCAGTGAAAATTCCATTCTTCTAGGTTGAATTATCATTCACATAACCAGTCAATTATCCATCGTTTTTATCCCAATAAATTTGAGAAACATAAAGGAGTATTAGTTAATAATGCAATCTCAATAAGTACATAACTGAGATAAAATATCCTAAACGGGGAAAATCAATGTATGCAATAACGCTCATCTACATCAAGAAAACATAACGTTCTGAAAAATCTATAACTGAACAAAACTAAGCTCATATTCAAAATTATACACAAAGAATAGAGCATCAAAGCAACGAAATTCAACAATAATCACATTAATTGACGAAAATTATAAGAAACGAATGGGAAAAACTGTGACTCAAATTTGATTTGAATCGATGAACAACAAACTTACAGCTGCGACTCCACCGCCAACAATAACGTAGTTGAAGCTCTTCTCTGCCATTGAAATCAGATGGATCAGAAAGTAGACACTTTTGCTATGCTCTGCTATGCTATGTTCTGTGAGAGACGAGAAAATGCGATGATGAAATATGAGCCGAGTGATTGGTCAGATATTTATAGGCGCTCCTCATTGGACTGATGTACAGCCTTTAATGTAAACGGAATATTTCCACGTAGCTAAATTTATGAAGTTTTTCGCATCTGACTAGGCAATCGCCCCGACAATAGTCAATACTCAATAGCCCATAATTTGTGAGGTCTTTTATGCAAAAAAAAAAAAGATATTACTTTTATCTCTAGAATTTATTTATACGATACAGAAGCCTTGTTCACTTTTTAACTTCTGGAGTATATACCTTAGGTAATAATCGGTGCGTTTTGAGTTACTTTGAGTTTACAATTTAAATTAAATTGATACAATTTTATAACAAAGATAAATTCGAATTCGAATATAAATAAGTTAATTTAAATTTGCTTAATTTAACTTAAATTATATATATATATATATATATATATATATATATAATATATATATTGTTAAATATACATATTTATCAAAAAATAAAGAGTTCAAATAAATTAAAATATCACACGAAAATAAGACTTTGACTATTACATAATATATAATTTTAAGACAATAAAGTAATTGAAAAGAAAATAACACAATACAGACTGATAAAATATTTAAAATTTTACTATAAAGACTAATATCAAATAAATTTAAAGATATAAACTTTATAATAGTAATTGGAATTAAATATGAGTATATTTTTTTGCTTTAAAAAATAGGGATAGATATAAATACTAAAAGCATAAACATCAAATAATATAACATAGTAATATAGCAAAATAAATAAATTATAATTATTTATTCTCAATCAATTTATTTTTCAAAGTCTAAGAAATAATATCAAAAATTATTATAACAACTATTGACTCCTATAGAGTTTCAGATACTTGATATAAAATGATATAATTGTGATAACAGAAGGAAGAAAATATTAATGTATAACATATTTTCTTTCATATCTCTCTTTAATAAGTAAGTAATGATAAAAATCATAATAATTAATATACAACATATTTTCTTTCACATCTCTTTTTAATAAGCAAGAGATAATAAAGATTATTAATAATGTTAAAATTTATTAAATATTGACAAAGAAAAATTTTAGTAAAATATAAAATATTATTTCAGACACATATTCATTCACTTATGCACACAGTGAAATAGATATAGTATGAACACATGAGATATTTGTTAGATATATATATACTTATAAGAACTAGTTGTACAAGTGTCTAAAAATGTAAAATGTATTAAAAATACATGAATTTATATAAAATATGATGAGGTTATAAAATACAAAATTTTTATTCATGTACGTATAAGATGACTTTCAAATATAATTAGTACTCACATAATATTGATTTATATGTAATTATTGATATAAATAAATGAATAGTACTTATTTTTTATAAAAGTATTAATTTTAAATGTCATATAATTCATATGCATGTGCTATTAAAGAATTGTAAATGATTAAATGAATTTTATCATATATATAGTTTATGTTTTCACATATTTTATGAGTTTGTTATAGATACAAATTATGTTAATTTCTTAAAAATATGACAAATATAAATAATTATCTTAAAGATAAATAAATTTGTATTGAATTAATTTTTATAGATAAAACATATATACATGTTATATATTCAGTTATTATTTGGTTACATTATATAAAAATTGTTTCATATTATTCTTCATTTTATAACCAATTGACATCATTTAATAAGATAATTGATACTCATTATATTTATTGATATTGATGAATATTATCAAAGCATATACGTATGTTGAATATTATGGAAGAATAAAATGATAAGTTTTATTATAAATTAGATATAATAACTATCATCATTACTATAGAATGTTTTATAAGTGCAATATTTTTTATTAATTTTGTAATGATTAATAAAATAAGTTATTTTGTAGAAGAACATGTACCTTGCAAATTAGTATCTAAATGTAACATGTTATCGAAGTAAACACATTTGGTTTACAACTATAAACTTGTACTACATATGAAGTAAAATAACGACTAAGTAGGCTCACTCGCCATGAGTTATTACATTTACTTTAATATTTGAGAGATTGTTATAGTAATGTTTAAATGTGCTAATTAAAATGATATCTTATATTGAACGATTGTCATCATCAAGATGAACACATTTGTATACGCGTTATACTCTTTTTTTTCTACGATTTTGTCCCATTGGATTTTCCTATAAAGTTTTTAATGAGTCAACTTAAGCATATTGTATAGAAATAATGTACTCTTTTTTTCTTGCTAATTTTTTTATCCCATTGAATTTTTCTAGCAAAATTTTTAATAATGCATATTCTCAATGCATTTGACATTCAAGGGAGTATTATAATTTAGATATCAAATCTTAAATATGATTTATATATCTTATGGTTATATTTATTTCAAATAAAAATTTATCTTTATTGTATCATAAATTTATATTTAATTAGATATTTAATATCTATCATACATTATATTCAAAATTCATATTATATGTTATAAATTTTATAAATATAAATTTTAACAGTATATTATAAACATAAGAATCAATCCTAATTATTTATTCTATTTATTTTCTCTTTACTTTTTCTCTCTTTTATATATTTTTTTAATTTTATAACAATTCCTACAATTTATTACCTTAATTTTACTTTTTCTTCTTTTTTTTTTTTTTTTCTCTAAAATATTACCTTTTATTTTTAGAAAAAATATGACTTATTTTTTAAAAGATATCTCCAACCATCATTTTTTTTATTATTATTAATAACAATTTATTCGATAATAGACAACAAGCTATAACTCAATAGTATGAAGCACATTTTAATATGTAAAAGGTCTTGAGTTCATGTCTAAAATACGTGTGTGTTAGTAGTATAATTATTATTTTTAAATATATTAAATAATAATAACATTGTACTATAATTAATTATAAATATATAAATAAAAAAATTATATTTTTTATTGGTCTTATTCACCCATCATGGATAGGTTAAAAAAATTCATTAAGATTTTCAAATATTGAAATATACTTGTCAATAAAAAAAGTTATTTAAAATTATTAGTTTTTTATAGAAAAAATAATTAAGTTACTAGCTTTGTATCCCAGTTTATAAATTGTTTAAAGTGTGCAACAATGGACAAGAATAAATAGAAAGACGTAAAAAAAGAAAGAAAGAAAAACTGTAATAGCATTCAAATTTTTAATAAGATTAACAAAAATATATAACTATTTATACCATCTATAAAAATATAAATCATACTTACAATAATTTTGGATAAAAAATCATTAAAATTTAAAATAATTACATGTCTTACATTTTATTCTATTTTAAATTTTGTAAAGAAAAAAAAGATGAAATTTATTTAACATTGCTTATCCTCTCCATTTTTATATGCATGTTTAAGGAATTTTGTATAATAATAAATCTTTTATTAGCTCATAGACTTATTATTAACATTTTATTCTTTCTTTATTTTCTTTTTCATTTATCATTCTATTACAAAAATGTCAATTATGTGGTAAAATTTAAACAAGAGAGAAAAAAAAAATTCAAAAATATATATAACAATTTAAGTGCATGACAAATATTTTTACTAGTAAAATAACAAGTAAAAACCCTTGACCTCTTGAAAATCCATTTATTAAAAATGTTAAGAACACTCTTTAATACACTCTTTTATAATTGGTATGTTTAATTTGCTTTTCAAAATATACGTTTTTTCAAATAAAATATACATATTTTGAAAACTTCATTAACACATGTCAAATTAAAAAATGAGAGAGTATATTAAGGAATATATAAAAAGGAAGCACCACTATATGTCTATATATTACAAAATTATGAAAAATACAAATACTTTATCACAATTTTATTTAACACAATTTTGTAGGCTCAATTATACTATTAGATCAAACTCTGCTGTATCATTTGAAATCTATCACAAATTTATGATATTTATAATTTTCTTATAAAAAGTGTACTTAGCATTCATCATCTATCTATTATTTAATTATTTATTTTTCGGTATACAAATAATTTAATTATTTAACTGATTTTATTTTAATATTTTTTAGTAAAAAAAATACAAGTTTATTTTTTTAATACTAAAAAATATATGTTTATTTACATTATAAAAAATAAACATATATTTTTTCTTAAAAAATTTAAAAATAAAATTATATGTAAAAAAAAATTATGTCATACCATTGTACCTTTATTTATTTTTTCACTTGTAATTATGCAAAATTTTAGATTATCTACGTCCTAGTTCCTACTATGCCATATAATAATGTACAATGGATCATAGTAAGCTTCCTCTAAAATAAATTTCTCACTTTATTTATTTTTATTTTCTAATTAAAAAGAAATAGTATGATTCACTTATGTATGCAATTTTAACAAATGCACCCTTTTTACCCATATATTTAACTTTGAGTCTAACGTACAACTTTATTATTAGTGTATGATTATTACAGTTAACTATATTGGTGGATTCTATCAAAAAAAAAAAAACTATATAGGTGGGTAAAAAGTTAATATATAAATAAATAAAATATGTAATTCTTGTTAACCAGTAGGTATCTAGGGAAAAAATTCTCCATGTATCTAAAGAGTTAAACATTTAGGTGATATTTTTTTCAATCTTTTTGAATATATTTATATTTTAAATATTTTTATATCACAATTTAATAAATATATTAATTTATATGACATAATTTAATTAATTATTATTAATTTTTATAATTATTTTATTATTTTATATTTAATTAATTAATAATTTATTACTTATTATATATAATAATTTAATATATATTGTAATATTAATTTATTCAAATATTATGTAGAATTATTTTGAAAGTACAGCTTGTCGCTCACATGGTTGCTTACAATTATTTTAATGGAAAAGTCATGTGCATTTTGAATAAATATTTTTTATTTATCCTTCTTTATATTTTTTTATGAAAAGTCACTTACATTTCAACCTTCTAGATGTGCCTAGGGTGAGCAACAGGAAGTTGCTACCATAGAGCTTGCAGACATAAGTATTTTAGATATTTAGCATTTTAGATGTTAGATACATCGATTTAATTATCATATTTAATGGATTTTTATTAATGAATAATTTTACTGTTATTTTGTTATTCTATATCTTAATTTTATATTTAATAAATAATCACACATTATATATCCATTTAATTTATATAATATCATTTTCTAACGATATATTTATTATATAATATTAAATATATTAACTATATAATTTTTATATAGTCATACATTTGGCTGTAAAATCAAATTGTATTATACAGTATAAAAATAGTACAATTATGTTTATATTTCGTACGATCAAGATATATGGGTCCAAACCGTATTAGATATTTATCTTAATTTTTAATTATAAAATTATGTATTTTAACTTTTTATTTCATCTTAAATTTAAAATAATATTTTTTTATTTTTAAAAATGTATTAAAAATATAAAAAAATTAAATATTAATTTAAATAAATTTTATAATAATAAATATTATTTTAAATATAAATTATTTTATTAAAATATATATAATTAATTTTATACGCTATATTATATAATTTATTATTAATTATTATATAAATTAATTATAATTTAATTTAATTTAATATAATTATATTTACATATTTAATATAATACACTAAATATATTATAAATATTTTATATTATACACGGTCAATTTTCAAAATAAGCACGATACAAATAATATTAAAAAAACATGACTAAAGTATAAAGTGTTGACCATATCTCATATGATGTGGCCAGATAACTATAGTTAGGCTATGAGGTGGCCAATTGTATTATTATTATTATTATTATTATTATTATTTTTTCACAGGTGACTATCTGATTTAGATTACAAAATAAGCATTAGATAATTTTTTATTAAATATAATTATATAAATTTAATTATATTTATTAATAATATTATATTATAATACTTATAATTTATCACAAATAAATAAATTTTTTCTTACAAAATAGTATTAACAAAGAATTAAAAAAAATAGATGATCATACTTTTTGGTCTGACGGCTATCAAAAGTACCTTCTTCGTAATTATATAATTGCTCAAAAATAATTTAGGTAGATAAGTTTTTAATTATAAATTAAATTTTATTAAAATATAAGGTGTTACTCAATTTATATTTATAATATGTTTAAGTGGTCTTTAATGATAAAGTGGAGCTATAATTTTTTTATACTTAAATTTATATAATATAATTTAATTAATTTACGTTAATAATTATTATATATTTTTAATTTTATATTGAATTAATAATTAATATATTATTTAAATAATCAATAAATTCATATTGACTGCTATTATGGATATAGCGGAATTAATTAGTGATGGGAAATTACGAGGTGTATAATACAAACCAGTTGACTAGTTGATCAGCAAACCTAAATCACGATGTTAATGTGATTTCGACGAAAAGAAAATTTGACTAGTACAAAGAGGCTAAGATATTTCTCTAACATCAAACACAATTATAAAAAATAATAATTAATAAGCAATTAAAACAATCGAAGGAGGTGAGTCAATCCAATCCAGCAACCTGTAACTTCTATTTTCTTTATAACAATTTTGTAAAAATTGTCCATGTCGGTAGCTCTCACTTTTTCATAAAGAACAAGTTAGTAAAAGAAGTAAGCCGAATAAAATTTCAACTATGCCCAACTACACCTCAGTGACAATCAAAGTGATGAAGGCATAGCTTTGAAGAACATGTTAGCATTTTCTTTTGGGGTCAAATATGATAGTATTAGATTTTAGATAAAAATTGTGAAATGGCCCTCTTTGCCCTTGAAAATTGAAGCATGTGTTGATCAGTTATCTCTTTCGTTATTATTTTGACAGTAATTGTTTGAATGGAAGTTCTTAGAAAAGGTTAGGGATTAATATGTTCTTTGTAATAGATAGGGGATTAAAGTTTTATTTTAATAAAACATAAGGGACCTAAATCTCCCTTCATCACGGGATAGCCCAGATGGTTGGGCGCCTGTGCTAAGCACCAGTCCTCTGTCCTCACACGGCAGGGCGCAGGTTCGAAGTTTGGGGGGGCGCGCTATAAGTTCGGCCCTCGGGTATGTGTGGGTGTGGCCTTTGTGCACTACCACCGATCGAACTTGATGCTCTGCCGAGTCGACTGCAAGTCCGCTGGTGCCGCTGGCTCTTTACCGTGGCGTACACTGCGGCCGATGAATCTGGTGTGTGGAGGTGTGTGGCGATGATGCCCTATCCAACCTATCCAGGGGAGGTCTATTGAGATCAAAAAAAAAAAAAATCTCCCTTCATCCTAAAAAAGAAAGAAAGATATTTATCAATATAAAATATAGTAATAATTTTGCTATGAGTTATGTGACAGATAATTATTCCGATATATGTTATTAAAATTTGTATCGTATTTATTGTTTTATATATACTTTGACTAATTATAACTTGATATGTACTTGGTGGTGTTTGAGATATTTATTAATATTAGTTTAAACCCATAAACTTATTGATATATTAAATAACTGATTAATATTACATGTTTATTAGGATCTAAAGGTCTCAAGGTGTTGACGAAGTGAAGGAGACGACCCTGTAACGCCCATATAAGGATAACCTCTTCCGATTACGAAGTGAAGAGGACGACCTCAACACACAAAGAAGGGGACGACCCTGCAACGCCCATATAAGGATAACCTCGTCCGATTACGAAGTGAAGAGGACGACCTCAACACACTAAGAAGGGGACGACCCTGCAACGCCCATATAAGGACAACCTCGTCCGATTACGAAGTGAAGAGGACGACCTCAACACACAAAGAAAGGGACGACCCTGCGGCACCCCGATAAGGATAACCTCGTCCGATTACGAAGACGAAAA
The DNA here is from genome assembly GCA_029378325.1 of Elaeagnus macrophylla. Taxonomy (NCBI): domain Eukaryota; kingdom Viridiplantae; phylum Streptophyta; class Magnoliopsida; order Rosales; family Elaeagnaceae; genus Elaeagnus; species Elaeagnus macrophylla. The sequence continues at coordinate 22,618,601 of CM055648.1, read as the reverse complement.
GACTCAAAAAAATGATAACGTGGAAAGGATGACGTGTAATCATTCGAGTGATTAAATAGTTTTATTTATTTATAATTATTAATATTTCTGACATCCTTTCTAGTCAACCTATCCCATCAAAACAGGGATAGATATTTATTGTATCTATATATACATGAACATACAACTAAATGAGGGATAGAAAAAAGAAGATAGTGATTTCTAGAGCGAGAAAATTCTCTAAAACAGGTGGTATATATCACTATTTGTTAAGTAATATTATATGTATTAAATAATGTGTTAATTATTGATCAACTATAAAATTAATAATGTGATTATGGAGTAATTGTATAACCACTTTCTAACAGGTAGTTTATTAAATTATAATATATTAATTATTATATGTATTAAATTATCATAAAAAATATTTTTGAATATATTATATCAAACTCTTACTGCCCTTGTTAAATATAAAAGCATCATGAAAGAAAGGCTGAGAGGAAATAATTTTTTTAAATTTGGAAGCGGTGTGAATTACTTAGATTATAAAAGGTATATTGTTTTAGTTATATTAATGAAAAAAGATATCAATTAACAAAAAAATATATATATTATTTTAATATTTTTTTAAAAATATTATTTTTTTTAATGTTCAATAATTAAATGCGTTAAAACTTAAGTTATTAATATAAATAAAAGTAAAATTTAATATAAAATTATTTTAAAAAATTCAACAATAATATTTTAATAAAAAAATGATTTAAATATTTTTTTATTTTTAAAAAACAAAATATTAATATAAAAATTGTGATAGTTAGCAAATATAAATAAATATTTTGTGAAGAAAATTATATTAACTGTCACTTTATTATTATTAAATAATTAGTTTGAATTAATTTTAATCACTTAACAAACAAAATTTACTAGAAAATTTATTAAAATAACATTATTTATATTTAATTGCCCCTTTTTTTCAAAATCTAGGGATTAAAAATTATCTTTTACAATATGTAGAACTCAAGGTACCCTAATGCTTAATCTAATGAACTCGGATAACTATTACTTGGATGACTCTTTTCTGTAAATATAAAAATATATAAATATATATATATTATATATATATACACATAAACATGACATGTGAGTCGGGTTGAAATGGGTAAATCTGTTTACAATCCATCAAGTTTTGCCTAATTTAAGCATAACATACTTAATAAATGAGTAAAAATGTATTAATTTATATATGACACAACTAGTTTAATAATGAGTGATGAGCTATAAGGTAATTATTGAATTGATTGTACGTGAGTCGAGTCATGTATAACTTTTCTTATTTAACCTCATCTTGAAACTAATTTATTTAGAATATATTTAATAACAATTTTAATTTATTATTTATAATTAAATAATTAATTTTATAATTTTTAATTATTTTATAAAAATAATTACAAAAATTTATATTTAGTGACTTTCAATTAAAAAAATAAAAAAAAATTATCTTTAAGTTGTTTGGTAAGGCTTTTATTTTTTGATTTTTTTTAAATAACATTATAAATAAATAAATTTTTTTTCCATACAAATTATAAATTTTTAATCATTTTCTTCCGGTATTTATATATAAAAAAGTTATAAGATTTGATTTACTCCCTAAAAAAAATATTTTGTTAAAATAAAAAATGAAAAATTAGAAATTAGAAATTAGAAATCTAATTTAAAGATTTATGAATCAGCTCATATTTTAGTAGTAATTTTTTAAAAATATAAAAATTAAAATTATAAATCATTATCAAATATAGTTGATTAAAAAATTACATAAAAAAATTAAAAATTAAAATTATTATCAAATAAATTTAATAAATAATAATTAAGCACGCATTTGTACCTATTACATTTACGGCCATACACGCAAGTGCAAGACGCAAGACTAGGCTTGCAATAAATTCAAAGTTATTATTTGCGGATAACTTGGTAATAAAAATTGGGCTGGTTAGAAGACAAAGTTTTTATTTTATGAGTCAAGACATTACTTATGGAAAAGGTGGGCTACTTTAGAAACATCAAGGCCCATACAAATTTTTGCTCTGCCCAAAGTTTATAATGGAATGGAATCAAAATCTTTTATTTCCCTATTCTATTGAAAACATTTATTATGTTTTTTATTTTATTAGTTAAAAAAACGTGTATTATATATAAATTATTTTATTTGTTTAATTTTTTTATTTAGTTAATTTGTAAAAAATATTTGAAATAAATATGAAATTATTTTTTTAAGCTTTTAAATTAATTGTGAAAAATGAATAAAAAAAATTAATTGTGAAGGTAAAATAATATAAAGAGTTCTTGTTAGATGTGATAATCATCATATAATTAGTGTTCTTATTAGATATAATCTATATTTCGTTATCATGTTTAGAGTCTTTGTTGAATAGCTTAAAATATATGAATAATTTTATCCAAAAAATATTATACATGATTTAGACTTTTATATATAGTATATATTTTTAAATAACACTCACAAATATATAATTAAGGAGTTTTACATGAAACCCTCTCAATACCCATATACAATTATAGTACCAAAAGATTAGTTATAAAAAATACATATAGTAAAAACTAATTATAAAAATTTATCAACGAGTAGGATTGGGTTTGGCATCCCTATTCTCATGCTAAATGCTTGTAGGGGATGGGAGGATGGGAGAGGAGGGAGGATTCTTCATTAAAGTTTCAGAGAATTTGTTTTGAAGAGATTAAGTGTTCCCCAATTACGAGTAATATATGTGCATTTTCTTTTTCAAATTAACAATAATTATGTTGAAAAATAAAATAAATATAAAATCATGTTTATAGGTATTAAATATAATTAATTATTTTATTTTATGGTTGTTCAAAGTCATAATAAAGTGTATTTTACATTTTAATGTTGTATTTTTTTTTAAGTAAATATAAAAAAATTCAGGTTTAGGATTAGATGGGACGGGGAGAGTAATTCCCCAAGTATCCCACAAAATGATCTTCTCAATCAGGTTATCTCATCGGTGAATAACTCAAATTTTTTTACAACTACTCACACAGTATAAAAAATTGACAACACTACATATTATATTATTTTTGGATTAGGAGCACTTTAACTTTGTAATATTTTTTGGGTCAATTTACTTATTTTTTTTACAACAAAATAACAACAAGGGCATTTTCAATTGTTATTTTCCATTTACAAGGGCATGTAACTTATGCCAATATATATACTAATTTTTTTTTTTAATGACTAAATTGATAGTAAATAAACATAAAAAAAAAAAAAAAAGATTAAAGTGTTCTAAATTTAGAAAGAGCATAATTAACGGTATTTTTGACAAAGGAAACCGGTATTACGTACAAAGGGATTAATCAAAACTCAGTTTATAAACTTAAACAATAGGACAATATCTAAAATTAACAAAAGACTCAGAGGAGTAAAATTGTGTACAATTTGATTAACACGTCTACGACAATGCACATCTAAAAGATTTTGGTCCAACGTACATGGGTTACTTGACGCAACTTAATCAAATGATATATAGTATTTTTTTTAACAATAAAAAAAACTTTAATTGCTAGGTTGCAAACTATCGTATGATCTCAATTCATCAATTTTGTGAAATATAACACTTGATTTTTTCTTTTTTGAAAATTGAGAATAGCAAGCTTATGTTTTTTTGTTTTTGTGTTTTTGGGGGTTCAAATAGCAAGCTTATGTTGCTGATGATAAGGAATATACATGCTCCTAATAATCACATGTGCCCAAGTAAAACTTAATGAGCAAGTAAAAAGTCTTGGCAAGCAAGGAAAATACATGTGCTCAAGTCTTGGTGAGCAAGGAAAACCCATGTGCTCAAATAAACTTAATGAGCAAGTAAAAAGTCTTGGTGAGTAAGGAAAACACATGTGCACAAGTCTTGGTGAGCAAGGAAAACCCATGTGCTCAAATAAACTTAATGAGCAAGGAAAACACATGTGCTCAAGTAAACTTAATGAGCAAGGAAAAGTTGAGCAAGTAATCAAGTCTTGCTGAACAAGGAAATAATAAGACTTAGTGAACAAGTATTTTTGTCTTATAAATAGCTAAGAAAAGCTACATTGTAGACAACCAAGTCTTTTACAATTCAATGAATTTTTAAAGTTTAGTTTATCTTCTTCCTTTTTGTTATACTTCAAATTTATTCACAAAATCGTTCATGGTATCAGAGCTTTGAAGCTTTGGTAGCTTCTCAATATGACTGACCCTCAAAAAGACCCAAATCCAATAATACCTCCATCCAAGCAAAATCCACAAGATGTCTTCTCTTTCCATAATTTGTTAGTCACAATCAAATTAGATAATAGTAATTTCATTATATGGAAGCATCAAATACTCAAAATTCTTCGAAGCCTAGAACTAGATGGTCATGTTCTTCAAGAAAACCCAAATCAATTGCAGTCAAATGGAACACCTAATCCAGATTTTAAGAGATGGAAGAGACAAGATGAGATGCTAGGATGCTGGTTAATGAGCTGTATGACCGATGAAATTTTAAAACAAGTTGCTGGCTTTGACACTTCACGAGAAGCATGGTGTATGTTGGAGAAAAATTATGCATCAAGATCAAGAGCTAGAATGATACAATTGAAGGAAGAACTACAACATTTGAAGAAAGGTAATCTTACTATAAATGACTATGTGCTTCAAGTTAAAGTACTATGTGATGAATTGCAATCTGCTGGTTGCACTGTTACAGAAGAAGAAAAATTAATGTATGTCTTGGGTGGTTTGGATGAAAATTTTGATAGTATTTTTTCAACCATAACTGAGAAGATGATAACTGAACGTATTACTATTGATGATGCCAAAGCCTTAATGCTCAGTCATGAAAGTAGACTTGAGCGAAGAAAAACTACACTCATTTCACCTCTGCCCAGTGTTCATTTGGCTGTGAAAGATTCTGAACATGATACTCAAGCAGATCCAAAGGGATTTGATAGCTTGTCACAACGCCAAAATATCAATGATCAGCAGAACATTAGACATTCACAAAATCACTATGATCCAAATCAGTTTACAGGAAGAGGTCGTGGTATTGGAAGAGGAAGATTCACCAACAGACCACAATGTCAACTGTGTGGCCGTATGGGTCATTTAGCGTCCACTTGCTGACATCGTTTTGATAGAAACTTTACTCCTACTCAAGGAACTCCAAGTTCACAACCATCACAAAATACACAATATCCACGAGGACCTCATCATTCCCAAATGCAAGCTATGTATGCAAATTCTCATCCATCTTCTACATCACCAAACTTCATTCCATCACCAATTGTTGGACCTATTTCACCTTTTTCCACTTATCAACCATCTTCTTATACTCAAGTTGCTCAACCAACTTTTCAGCCACATTATAACTTACCTTATCCTCCACCTCCTCAACAGCATAATGCAAGTTGGTTTCCTGATTCAGGTGCTAGCAACCATGTAACCTCAGATCCCAGTAACTTGGCCATGTCACAACCTTACTCAGGTAATCAAAAACTCATCATAGGTAATGGTTCTCAGTTATCTATTTCTAGAGTTGGATCTAATGTTTTTGAGTCACCTTATGCTTATAATCGTACTCTTCACATGAATAATATGCTTTTAGTTCCTAACATTGCTAAAAATCTATTGAGTGTATCACAGTTTGCTAGAGACAATGTTGTTTTCTTTGAGTTTCATTCTAACTGTTGTTATGTTAAGGATCAACACACGGGGAAGGTCCTCCTTCAGGGAACCCTCAATAATGGTCTCTATCAGTTTGATCTCACACTTCTTCATGTTTCTTCCACACAAGACAAGGCATCTTCTTCTTCATCCACTAGCACTAATCTTCCACAGAACCAACCTGCTGCTTTTGCTGCTCAAACTACAGATCTGCTCCTATGGCATTTTAGACTTGGACATGCATCCTTAGGCACTACTAAGAAAGTGTTGTCTAAATGTAAAATACCTGTCTCTAGTGAACAATCTGTCTATCCTATAGTCTGCTCAGCTTGTCAACTTGGTAAGAGTCATAACTTACCTTATTTTCCTTCTTATCATAAAGTGAATGCACCCCTTGAAATAGTTTATTCTGATGTATGGGTTTCACCTGTTACTTCTATTAATGGACATCAATATTACATACATTTTACTGATGCATTTTCTCGTTATACTTGGATATATTTTTTGAAATCCAAATCTGCTGCCTATAATGCATTCTTACAATTTAAAGCACAAGCTGAATTGCAAACCAATTGCAAACTTAAAACACTTCATAGTGATTGGGGTGGTGAGTTTCAAGCACTCACAACTCTTCTTAATCAATCTGGTATCATTCATCACACATCCTGTCCTCATTCACACCAACAGAATGGTGTTGCTGAAAGGAAACACAGGCATATCTCAGAATTGGGTCTATCAATGTTGTTTCATGCTTCAATGCCACTCTGTTATTGGGATGGGGCATTCTTTTCAAGTGTTTTCATTATTAATCGATTGCCTAGTAGTGTGCTAGATGACATATCACCTTTAGAAAAATTATTTCAGCTTGTACCTGACTACTCTTTTCTCAAAGTTTTTGGATGTGAATGTTATCCTTGTCTTCGTCCTTACAACACTCACAAACTTGAACCACGATCACAATCATGTACTTTCCTTGGTTACAGTCCTCGTCATAAAGGTTATAAGTGCTTATCACACACTGGTAGACTATACATTAGTCGTAATGTAGTGTTTAATGAAAATATATTTCCCTTTGCATCACAGTCTTCTAAATTCATTCCTCCTGTTCCAAAAAATTTGAATACTGTTTTACCTGTCCTTTCCAAACCTTCTCATAGGTCCACATCTGATATTCCTCACACTCTACATAGTCCTTGTTTGTCTCCTATTGTTTTATCTCCACCTTCTTCCTCTAGTTTACATTCTCCTTCTAATTCTCCACTATCTCAGTCTTCACAGTCTAATACTCAGTCTGAACACACGGAACCAAATTTTACCTCCTCTTCCATTCCTATTGTTCAACCTGAGCCAACTGTTCCTGTTACATCTCAAAATAACCATCCTATGCTTACAAGATCTAAAATGGGAATTTTTAAACCAAAAGCATATCTAGCAAACACTGTTAGTTTAATGGAAACTGAACCTGCTTCTGTCAAGCAAGCTCTAAATTGTCCTACTTGGAAAGAGTCTATGGAAGTTGAGTACAATGCTCTTCTTACAAATCAGACATGGGACTTGGTACCTCCTCCAAAGGACAGGAAGATCATTGGTAGTAAATGGATTTTTAGAATCAAAAGGCTGCCTACAGGAAAGGTTGATAAAAGAAAATCTAGGTTGGTTGCTAAGGGATATGATCAACAACCTGGTTTTGATTTTTCAGAAACATTCAGTCCCGTTGTGAAGCAAGTGACTATCAGGACTATTATCACTGTGGCTTTAAGTAAAGGTTGGAAACTACATCAATTGGACATAAATAATGCTTTTTTAAATGGAAAACTGCATGAAGAAGTTTATATGACACAACCTCCAGGTTTTCAACATCCAGATTATCCTAACCATGTTTGTAGATTACAAAAAGCCATTTATGGTCTCAAACAAGCTCCCAGAGCTTGGTTTGATACTCTCAGTTCTACTATGGTCACTATGGGATTCATTAAGTCCAAGGCTGACTCTTCCTTGTTTTTTAAAATTGGAAGTGTTTCAACTATTTACCTCTTAGTTTATGTTGATGATATCATCATTACAGGGAGTAGTGATCACGAAGTTCATTCCATTATTGCTATGCTTAATGATCAATTTGCTTTAAAATATATGGGAATACTTCATTATTTTTTGGGAATTGAGGTCAATACCTTGCCAAATGGTGATGTTTTACTTACTCAACAGAAGTACATTCGAGAGCTTCTTGCTAAAACAAAAATGGATCTTGCCAAGCCTATTGCTACTCCTATGGTTGCTAATTTTCCTTTATCTGCTACAGAAGGTACACCTTTTGTCAACCCTTCTTTGTATCGTAGTGTGGTAGGTGCCCTTCAATACATCACCATTACTAGGCCTGACTTGGCATTTGCTGTCAACAAAGCCTGTCAATTTATGGCAGCTCCTAAGGAACATCATTGGTATGCTGTTAAGTGTATACTACGCTATTTACAAGGAACAATTCATCATGGTTTAGTTTTTAAAACATCTACTACTCTTATTTTACAAGGCTTTGCTGATGCTGATTGGGGTGCTTGTCCAAATGATAGAAGATCTACTACTGGGATGGTCATTTTTCTAGGCGCTAATCCAATTTATTGGCAATCCAAGAAACAATCTTCTGTCTCTCGTTCAAGTACAGAAGCTGAGTACAGATCTCTTGCCAATACAGCCTCTGAAATACTTTGGATCAAAGCTCTTTTGCATGAAATTGGTGTTTCTATTCCACCATCACCTGTAATATGGTGTGACAATTTAAGCACCGTTCAGCTTGCTGCCAATCCTGTTCACCACTCCAAAATTAAACATGTTGAACTTGATCTATATTTTGTTAGAGAGCGTGTCTTAGCCAAAGAATTGTTGGTGCATCATCTTCCCTCCTTAGAACAACCTGCTGATCTTTTAACTAAAGCACTACCTGTTTCGTCTTTTCTTCCACTTCGCAGCAAACTTAGTGTCATGTGCATGCCACTAAGTTTGAGGGGGGGTGATAAGGAATATACATGCTCCTAATAATAACATGTGCCCAAGTAAAACTTAATGAGCAAGTAAAAAGTCTTGGCAAGCAAGGAAAATACATGTGCTCAAGTCTTGATGAGCAAGGAAAACCCATGTGCTCAAATAAACTTAATGAGCAAGTAAAACGTCTTGGTGAGTAAGGAAAACACATGTGCACAAGTCTTAGTGAGCAAGGAAAACCCATGTGCTCAAATAAACTTAATGAGCAAGGAAAACACATGTGCTCAAGTAAACTTAATGAGCAAGGAAAAGTTGAGCAAGTAATCAAGTCTTGGTGAACAAGGAAATAATAAGACTTAGTGAACAAGTATTTTTGTCTTATAAATAGCTAAGAAAAGCTACATTGTAGACAACCAAGTCTTTTACAATTCAATGAATTTTTAAAGTTTAGTTTATCTTCTTCCGTTTTGTTATACTTCAAATTTATTCACAAAATCGTTCAGCTGAAACATATTTAACTACAAATTTTTGAGATTGTTTTTACTAATATTGATCCAATTTTTTTACTTAAATAATACAATTTAACACCAAATTTTTTTGTTTTATTTATGTAATAAGAAAATATTTCAAAATACTTTTTATTCTCAATTTTTGAATACTCCAATTTCATCATATCTCTGATTGCAATCTTGTTGGATAGAGATGTAACATGTTACATTTAATTTTGTCTATGAATGTAACGTATTCTTACTAGAGTTATGACGAACTTATTAGAGTTAAAAATAGATATAATATGTTAAATATGAAGATAAATAAAATTGATATAATATATAAATATAAATATAGATGTAATTTGTGAATAGCAACAGTATCAAAACTTCTTGTTAGTTATCAAAATCAGACATGAGCAATTCGAAAGCTAAGATAAATAATTGAACTAAATCAAAACTAGAAGCTGAAAAATAACAAAGCCAATATTATCTCTAAAAGCAAGATATTCAAGATTAACTGACTGTAAATGAAGTCAGAGTGAGAATAAGAAAACAAACAGGTAGAAACCCATTTCAAAATTTCAAATGAAAATATATAATTGAGAAAAACTCGAGCTTTATTAGGTAGAAAATCACAAATCCAGTGAAAAAACTTAATGAAAAACGAAGAAAAAGAATAGCCCACCTAAGTCCTATAGTTAAGACATAGAGTCACTCCTTGCTGAGAACTATTATTATTTTAATTAATATATTTTAATTACATATATTTATAAAAATTTGCATCTAGTGACAAAAATGAAGTCTATAAGCTAAAAGTATAAGACTATTTTGTTTTATAAATATGTACGACTAAAATACTGAAGTTAAAATGTATAGAAGTAAAAAGCTCATTGTTACATACTCAAAACTATACATAATAGCATCTTTCACTTTATTTTCCACAATTTAATGCCAAATTAGAATCACAATGATAAATTTGTAAAAGTAATTAGCACCACTCGATTTTTTTTTTTTTGTTTGTGGCCAGTGAATTTTAACACTAATATTTTCAAGTATCGAATATGATACCTATACCTTATAATAAAGTATTATATATTAGACTATAAAGTCATGACAATACTATTTAAAATTTATAAAAATAAAAATAATTTTTTGTGTGTTTAAATCATATATTTTTTAAAATTAAAAAAATAACTATTATATCGTTTTTTTTAACTTTATTTAATTAAATGTCGTTTAAATTAAATTGTAATAATTTAAACCCATTTAATATTAAATGTCGTCTAATTGAATATCGTTAAATGTTATTGGGATATTATTTTTATTATTATAAATTTTTTAGAATATTATTTTGATAATTTTTCAAGTATTTTTTAATATTTTCTTGCTAGTTTCTTTAAAATAAAATAAAATTATATGTATTATTTTTATTGCATTAATAATTGATAGCAGCCATCCCTTTCGAGGAAAGTGGGAAGTTGGTTCCTTAGGACACCACAAAGAAAGAGACGGCTTCACGTCGTCTTTATCATTATTTAATTATTTTATACGCGTATATCTGGTCATGTCCCCTATTTTAGTATTTGATTTTTATTTCCAGTATTTTCGTACACAGATCACTATCAAATTTTTTTTCACCTACACAGATCTTTATGTCTTATATTACAAAAAGCGGTCCCATATATTTCTCAAAGAATAATAAGGACAATCACAAAGCTATTTATCAAACTAAGTTTTATATTTTATAAACCAAACCGGATATAAAAATACTCATTATTAATTAATTGTTAACATGGCAGGAAATTCAAATAAGAGGAAAAAACAAGTTTGAAAGACACGTATACATTTTTCTTCCTCTAATCTAATTTGCCTAGGTTCTTACTATTTATGCCAAATATTAATTTGGTAACCAAACTTTCAACTAGTTTAAGTTTTTTTTTTTTTTTGTCAGTAAAAAATAACAAAAATAAGAGCCTTAAATTTTAATAATAAAAATAGCACTTATTGTATTTAAATTATATATTTTTACTATTAAAAAAAATTTGTTATATTATTTTTCTTTAAACATCGTTCAAATTAAACTGTAATAATTTAAACCCGTTTAATATATTAGATATTATTATTATTATTATTATTATTATAAATTTTAAGGGTGTTATTTTTTTTAATTTCCCAAGTTTTGATTTTACTAGTTCGATTAATTTGGTCTAATATCTTTTATAATTAGATCAATTTATTTATTTAACTAATTTAGTGTTAATTTTATGTTTTTATTTATTTAATCAATCAAGTCATTTTCATGTATTTTTATTAGAGAAAATTAGTGAAAAAAACTGTGGGAGGACATGTTTCATTAATGGTTTAACTATGGTAATTAAAAAATATTGAATTTTACTTGTGTTAATTTTCTGTAAAAGAAATTTATAAAAATCATTATATTTATTAAATTAAAAAATGTAAGGTAATACACTAAATTAGTTAAATTTAAAAGTGATATGCTAAAAAAGGAAAAAAAAAATTAAAAATTGGTACCAAATTAGTTTGATAAATCATGGTAAAGAGTGTTTATGATAATTTGTGTAAATAATATGATATGTTATTAGGAATAACATATATTGAGTTAGTGTTTTGTTTTAAACTTTTTTATTTATTGCCATCCTTTTCAAACACGTCACATGAAGAAGTCACTTTACAATAATATCACTGCTAATAAATCAGGAGGAAGGCATTCACAAAATGAGACAACTTGTGAACAAAAAGATGAATACAGGATTCATGAATAAAAATATAGAAAATATTTATAAAAAAATAAAATAAGGAAATACTTAGATAGATGAAAATGAGTGGAAACAAAAGATGGACAAGGAAAACTTTATATTAATAAATAATTGACATGTTATTTGATATATATAATAATTTAATATATATAATTTTATTATTATAATATAATTGGTTAGGATTAGTAAGTTATTTTATAATTATTTTAATATTTTATTTTTTTAGTTGAATGTTTAACATCCAAACAACAATGAATTGATGTATTATTTTTAAATAGAAAAAATGAAAAAATAAAAATAAACACTCAAATTTTAACATATGTGTTTTTAATAGAATTATTTTTTCCTCAATGCTAGCGTACACCTCAGATCTTCTTCCTCCTGACATTTGTATTAATTGCTGACCAATTTCTCCATCGGAACTTGAAATATGAAAATTTTCCACAGTCCATACCGATTCAAAAATATTCTGACGAAAAGTTTATAAAGCTATAAAATACAAATCGAACAAAAATTGTTAACTATTACTCTTAAAATAAAATAAAATAAAATGAAGACAAAGTAAAAGTTTAATATTTGATAAATATTTTTACATATTTTCTATCATACCTTATGTTTCGGATAATAAATACATCATTTAAGCCAATTTTATTAACAGAGTAAAGTTTAAGTATTAATAAAATATCCTTAAATTTACTAAGAAACATAATCCTATTAACTAATTGGTTTAAATGATAGATTACATTACTCACGTAGAACTTAAAATTGTTAATATTTTTGCGATAACTTAAATTAAGAATATAAAACATTCAATAAAAAATAAATAAAAGTGTTATTACATTCAAAGGCACTTGTAGACGTGATAATAGTAGTCATGCCTTATTTGCTTAAATTAAACGGCCTTTTCTATAAAATAAAAATGAAAATAAAAATTGAACGTGATGTTTTTATTTTTATTTGTAATAATAACAATAATAAAGGTGTTTTGCTTGAGATTTGAGAAGGCGTCTTTATACTTTCATGGCTCGAATGTTGATTGCTGATCAGCCATAATGATGAAGAGGTAGAGCCAAAGCCATATTTTAAGCAGTCAGTCAAAAAAGCAATAAAACATACGAATTCCTTAATGACTCATGGGAAGCTTTTCTTCAAAGTAATTCTTTCTCGATTTCACAAAATAAATCACTCTTCTTGTTGTCTCCTCTGTAACCATCATGACTATAATGGAAAGCAATTAAAATAGTAAAACGATTATAGCATTTTTCTTGAATTAAAATAATTTACTACTTTTTCTATACTCCCAAAATTTCAACTTTTAAAATGTACGGCAAAAATTAACTTACCTCTAATTTTCTTTTATTTTCGTTGTGTTCATTTGTTTATGTTTATTAAAAAAAAAAAAACGTATAATTTTAGATCAATTAAAATAAAGTAGAGATATAAACTAGTAAAAATGCCTATTATTTTGACCTTTCATATTCTAGTTATATATTAATTAATATGAATTATTACATCAATTTAAATTAGAACTAACTAATTTATTGACTATAAAAGAAAAATAATTTTCTCTTGAATATTTTTTTAAAAAATTAATATAAATAGTAGGATTTCATTCTAAATAAAATTTTCAGTAATCACTCGTACTAGTTTCATGTTTATGATTATTTCACGATATAATTTAAGTCATATAAAAATCACAATTTAAATTAGGAATTTTTGACATGTAAAGAAAGTTTCACCCTATATTACTTAATATTGTTATTTAAAATTTTGAAAAAGGATGAATATTTTTATTACATATTTAACTTTTTTAAAATAATATTCTTTCAACATTTGTCCTTTTCTTGTTTGGTTTGTTATAAAATAAAACATTTGTCTTGGACAATAGCTTTGAATTTTTTGACAATAGCATTTGAAATTATCAATCTTTAAACAATTTTTTTTAGTGAAAAACTAAAAAACACTAAACACTAAAGCTAATTGCAAAAGTTATTGAATTAATCTGCATTGATTAAGTATTTTTTAAATTGAAGAAATTTAGTTTTTAATTTTATAATCTTTATTTTTCTTTCTACTTGCTTTTATAGTTGTTTTAATTATGTATTAAAAATTAGAGTAAACACGTTATTTTATGACAAGATGCAATTGATGATGTGTTGTAGTTGTTTTCAAGATTTTATATTTTAAACACTACATCTAATACAAATATTTTACTTATATAATACACTCGTATAAATTATAATAGGTTAAGTGACATAATTTTTTTAAAAGATAATTTTTAAAAATTAGTTACCACAAGATATATTATAAATAATACAAGTACAATTTAAATGCAAATGAAAAAAAAAAAAAAAATTAACATGAATTATAATATATAATATATCATAGAGTTGTAAAATGTGTTGTTTTATTTCATTTTACATTTTGTTTAGTGTCTTTAATAAACTCATGATATAATATTGTTTTGTTTTATTTAAATATATTCTCATTTTATTTAAATTATCTCCCAATTTGTCTAATTTTAAATATATATTATATTTTTTTTATTAAATTTACATTATAAATAATCATATATATATATATATATATATATATATATTAATTATCAATCATTAAGTTATTATTTTATTAAAAATTAATTGAGATGAAATAAAATAATTTTTGAAAATTAATGAATTATTTCATAAATTTCATTAATATTTAAGAATTATTTTTACCAAATTTTCTTTTCTTTGTTGAACGTGAGATTATTTTTACCAATTTGGATGAAATCAACGTAAGCAAGACAAAAGGACAAGAGTCAATAATAATGGCCAGCACTTTTTTTTTTCTAATTTTTTTATTTAATATAAGGTGGTCCCACGGCATATATGATTGGGCCGCGTACTTCAAAATAATCAGAGCCGGTATGGAAAGCGAAATAACATTGAAATCAGAAAAAATCTCAGAAAGGAAGCTCTTCTCCTCACATCTACATCCTCTCTCTCTCTCACTCAAATCTCAGCGCAAGGCTCAAACGCCCCTACCTAACCCTGTTGTATATCTAGGGTTTTTCTTGTTCCCCTCTGATTCCACTTCTTTTGCACCCTGCATCATTGTGTGTGGTGTCTGCACAATTCAAACTCGGTTCAGGTACTGTTCATAACCCCGATCTGGTTGCTTTGATTCCGATGCCTTGCTATGAATTTTTGCACCGTAAATGTTTGGGTATTACTTTGCTTAGATTTCGAGCTTGGGATCCTTTTAGAGTGACTTTAACTTTGAAATGGAGCTCAAGTTTCCATTTTTATTGCATTTTAGCTGGTTTGTATTTTTATTTACTTATTATGCCTCGTCTTTGTTCCCCTTTTCTTTAAGTTACCTAGTCATTATATTCTTCCGAGTTGATCCTGCTTTCTTTTGATTTTTTTTCGGAAGTTATCTGTATTTTGGGTAATAGCCTAGCAAATTTGCAACCAATCTCTCTCCTCCCCTTTATCTTTTTCAGATATTATTTCCTTCGATATCTGAAAAATACAGAGAAGATATAAGAAGTACCAGGCCTTGCTTGGTATCGTTTCTTTTCTTCTAATGCATTATAATAAGGAGGGAAGTTGTAGAGAAGAAGTCACTTGAAAATAGTTTGAATTGTTCTGCTGTCCATGTTTATTTATAGGAAAAAGGTAAGAAGTCTACTAACTAGAATCAAAGTGCACAAAAATCTATTAGCTTTTGCATAGGTATTAGAAGTCTCGTAACTATTAAAAAGGGCACTAGACTAACTTCTAAAAATGTCATAAATTTGTTTGCATTTTATGCAATTAGTGGCTCTACGGAAAAAAAATTCTGACAATTTTATAAATTTTGTACTTTTTGAGTTTCTTTTAATAATTTATTCAAAATTCATGAATTTTTGTGTTCTTTAACCATAATTAGTGGACTACTGCCTCCTTTCACCCTTATTTATAATTGTTGAATTAATCACCTTATTATGATGTTGCAGGTTGTAGCTACAAGATTTTCTCTTGACGTTGGAATATCTCTATCTCTGGAACTTGTAATAATTCGCTATTGGATTTGCAAACTCAGAATCTGGGTGTAAGAATCATCACCTGCTCAATTTGATGAATTAACTAGTTGTTCTAGTGTTATATTCTGGATGGAACCCTGCGTATCTTGAATTCGGTATAGAAATATACTCTTTTTGAATATTTATACTTTGCAGTTGAATGTAGTTTACACAGTTCCATTTTTCCTACTTGTTCTGGTTCATGGTTTTGAGTGCCTCATGAATTGTTTTATTGGTTATTATGTCAGGGTTTGGATCTTCAATTGTTTTAAGTGGTTAAAAGGTGCTGACACACCACAAAAGATTTATACGAGGAGTTCACAGTAGTGAATATCTCAGAACAGCATTGATTGAAATTTTCCCCTGTTAACTATTTTAAACTCGAAGTTATGATACAAAGTTCCTAATCTTCTCTAGTTCAGTTGGATAGCTTTGAACATAGTTATTGTTCCCTGTTATGGGTTCATTTCCGGGAAGTTTCGAAATCATTGAGGCATCAGAGGAACTGAGTTCTGGATCCAGTTGGGGTCATCAAAAGTTTCCTGTGTTAAAACTTGGATATAAGGATTCTCTAGAAGATGATATCAATAAGCTTTTTGAGGCAATTAATCTTAAAAGTCCTTCCAACAGCCTATCACGTCACGACAGGATCAGCCCTTTTAATAAACTTGCCTCTAAGAAGCCAATTACAATGCCTCGTTCTCCAGGGATTGGGAATTCTGAGTCACTTACACTGAAACAAGCGTTAAGGGAACTATCTCTTACTAAGGCATCTGAAATGGCTGCCATGAAACGGTTATCTAAGGTAATAGGTTCTTCTGGAGTTTCTGAAGCTGGAAGGATCAAGTCACTGTACAATGCAGTTGTAGTTGAAGCCAGAAATTCAGGCCCCTCCTTGGATATAGATAAAGGAAACATGGTGCAAATATCTTTAGTGCCTGAAGAAAGTGTATCAGAGGCTGTCGAGACGGTGCCTGAGCAACTTCAAATGTCCAAGATAAATTCATCAAACCCAAGTGCTCAATCTTCTTCCCGTTTTTCTGGTGCAGTTGCACAAAAAGATGTTGGGACCACAACAATGCAAAGTGGAAATTTTTCCACTTCAGGAATAAAGTCAGAAATGATGCACAAAGAAGAGAATTCACCTGAACCTTCCGTTCATTCCCCATCTTGTTCTGATCAGGGTGGTGACACTTTCCAATCTGTTGAAAAGGTTCCCACTCCAACCAAGTTAGTAAATAAGACATCAGCATCAAAGGTGCGTAAAGTCAGATTGCATACAGTGCCTTCTACATCTTGCACAACCAGTGGGAACAGAATTGGAAAATTCTCCAGAAATACATCACGCCTGGTAAAACCAATCAGCAGGAACAAGAATGTTGTTAAAAAGAAAATGAAGCAGGAATCAAATTCCATTGACTGCACATCTGACAAATACAATGAGGTAGATACCATGTTGGATCCTTGTACAAGTCAGCTGATTTGTCAGAGGTGCCGTTGTGCCTTGGACAGTGAGAATAAAGTAGTTGTTCAGGATCCATCTGTGGATGATCCAAGTAGTCTCAATGCCAAGATTAATTCAACTAATATCCCGGCAAATCCAAGCAAAGAAGGCAGTTCAGAAAGTTTTGATAGAAGTAAGGCCCTTGTGAAAGCAAAAAGTAATACAAAGTCTAGAGAAAAAGGAGAGTTCTCGCAAAGTTCAAAAGATAGCCCAGGTGAGTGTAGTAGCAGTACAACTACTAGTGATTTGAGTAATACAAGCAGGTCTAGTTGTGGCAACAGGCCTCACATGTCGAAGGATTTTAGGTGGGAAGCCATCCGTCATGTGCGGATGCAGAATGGAATCTTGGGCTTGAAACACTTTAATCTCTTAAAAAAGCTGGGATGTGGTGATATTGGTACTGTATATCTTGCTGAGTTGATTAGCACAAATTGCCTATTTGCGATAAAGGTCATGGACAATGAGTTCTTGGCAAGAAAGAAGAAGATGCCTAGGGCTCAGACAGAGAGACAAATACTGAGGATACTAGATCATCCCTTTCTTCCTACATTATATGCACAGTTTACATCAGATAATCTATCATGTTTAGTTATGGAGTATTGTCCTGGTGGAGATCTTCATGTCCTTCGTCAAAGACAGCCTGGCAGGAGCTTCTCTGAGCCAGCAGCAAGGTACATTATTTTGAAAATTGTTTTCTTTTTTCTTTTTGTGGTGCTATATCAGGCATCCAATGCAATTTATCACTGCTTTAGAAGCAATACCTTTGTCTAAGCAGCTCTTTAAAACATAATCATATGTAATTTAGTATGTGAACATGTAAGAAGATTTTATGTGTTCTCAATGCTGGTTCGCGCATTTGAAACGTGAAAGCAGTTTGTACTTTGTAGGGTTTTGATTCCTCTTCTTGCCTACTTAATATCAGATTTGATGTGTTCCTGGATTTCACATCTTTAGATGTACTTTGACTTCAGCTCGCATTCACTTTAGCAGGCATGCAGTCCATGAATTACAAATCGAATTCAATCTCTCATCTTTGGCAAGTTTGTTGTCCTGACTCATTCAGTTTGGTGTGCATTTTTTCATATCAATGCAACCACATTGATAATATATACTCCTCTCGGACTTTATGCTACTGATTTCTCTAGGCTTTTGGTTAATTTATGTACGTTTACTGATTTTTTGGTGGAGGATATATTCATCATATGCTCCTAAAGTTTATTTCTTTTTGTCATTTTAATTTAGATGACACGTCATTTGAAATTAAAATTTTACCTCCATGATGAATCCAGCCAGCCTCCACTGGTTGACCACTTGACCTCTCTCAGCTGCACCATTGTTTCTCCTTTTATACTGTCAGCCTCTGAAACTTATACTTCTATCATCATTCTTATTCAAAAGGCTGCCTCCATAACTTACAATTTTCTTGCCTGTTCACCTTGAACTCAGTTTGACAGTGATTTGCTTCACTCTGTTGTTTGTTTCTCTATGTGCTTAGCAGCTCCATAGAATGATTTTCCTGTTATTCAATTTTATAATTGACATCGTGTATTATGCAAGCTTTCTCATAATCTCTATATTACAGATTCTAATGTGGAAATTTTGTTCAAACGTAGAGTTGTTACAATATTTGATTGCAGTGAAACATTTTCTTTAAGAAACAATGCTTAGTCTGATTTAGACCATCATATGTGCAGGTTTTATGTTGCTGAAGTCCTTCTTGCTATGGAGTATTTGCACATGCTTGGGGTCATTTACCGGGATTTGAAACCTGAGAACATTCTTGTGAGGGAGGATGGTCACATTATGCTAACAGATTTTGACCTGTCACTTAGGTGCACTGTCAGTCCAACTCTCCTGAAGTCTTCATCCAATGGTAGACCTGTAAAGATGTCTGGTCCTTGTACAGAATCTAGATGTGTTGAGCCCTTCTGGATTGAACCATCTTGTCAGGTTACATGTTTCAGCCCTAGGCTTCTACAATCTGCTGCAAAAACAAGGAAGATCAAAGGTGACCTTGCATCCCAAATCAGATCATTGCCACAGCTCGTGGCTGAACCAACAGATGCGCGGTCCAATTCATTTGTTGGGACCCACGAGTACTTGGCACCTGAGATTATCAAAGGAGATGGACATGGAGCTGCAGTTGATTGGTGGACCTTTGGAATATTTCTATACGAGCTTCTGTATGGTAAAACACCTTTTAAAGGTTCCAATAATGAGGAAACATTAGTCAACGTGGTGTTGCAAAACTTCACATTTCCAGAGACCCCTTTGGTGAGTTTTCATGCGAGAGACCTCATCAAAGGGCTTTTAGTAAAGGAGCCAGAAAATAGGTTAGGTTCAGAGAAAGGGGCAGCTGAGATAAAACAGCATCCATTCTTTGAGGGCCTCAACTGGGCATTAGTTCGTTGTGCTGTTCCACCTGAAATTCCTGAGTTAAGTGATTTTGAGGGGCCAAATCTGTTTGGACAAAAGAGTCAATTTTTGGAGTGTAAAGCAACTGGAGAACACTTGGAGTTTGAGCTGTTTTAGTGACCTTGGAAAATATCTAGTCCTCAGTTTCTTTTGTAAGCTGTAACGAAAATATCTAGTCCCCCCCCCCCCCCCCCCCCCAAATCCCTTTGTAAATGTTGTAACGCATAATGTTGCGGGATTTTATGCAGTCTCTTAAGAGGACCCTCTAGTCAGATTTTCCCTGGCAGTTATGATGGTCTCCTTTGCGGTTAAGCTACCTTCAATGTGCCGATTTTGTTTGCTAATAGATACTGGTATTACTTGCACTATGACTGAGGGACGCCTAGTGCTGTGTACAATAATAATCTCTCTTATATTTGTTAAAAAGTGTCTTAGTGACGCACTTCAAATATTTTGACCTTTCTGGCGGGTTTATTTTAATATTATCTTTTCGCTAGAGCTAAAAAGAAAATATATTGATTGAACAAAATTTTATGATGATCATTACCACCATTGATTTTTTTTTTTTTTTTTTTTAAGTACATCCACATTTAATTTATACTTTTTAAAAAGCTACCTTAGATCTAGTTGGAAAATGACCCCAAATCATGGTCAGTTTCATTTTACTAAAATGAAAAATAAAATAAAATAAAGAAAACTTGTTCGAATAGAAAGCCTATGACAAGAGATTAGCTCTCTCTGGTAGGTAAATTTTGAAATATTAAGATGAATAGAGAGAGAAAAAAAAAATGAAAGATTTTAAATGTGAAGATGAACAGAGAAAAAAAGAACATGACTCAGAGAGAAGAGTTTTGAATACATCTGTTATCGTCTTATCGAAAAGTTTAAGAATGAGATAGGTAGTGATGGCTTAAACGAAGAAGTTCAGACTTTCTTGGTTTTTTTTTTGTTTTTTTTTAGGTTGAATGGAAAAGGAAGATATTCAAAAATAATAATAATAATAATATTAATGTCAAAATAATTTAAATTTTGTCTCAGAATTTAATATTTTAATATTTAAAAAAAATAAAAATATTACTCTCACATTAATATTTTTTTTTTCTTTTTAAAAATAGTACTACCTTAAATTTTGTCTCACTACTTCACTTATTTGAATTTACTTCGTCTCTCTAGACTACTGTATGAAATTATTCTCGTCTTGATCAGCCTATTTAGGTCTTCCACACAGTCTCTCAGACTACCCAACCATATCTTCCACTTGGCTATTGGGTAAGGCCTTGACTATATTTTTTTGCAAATTTCTGCCAATTTCTCTGGCTCAGTCTATATATGGCCACAATGTCGTCTCTTTCTTTCCTTGTATTTGCCAAAATAAATTGCTTAAGCCTCCCGTACATTTTGCAAAAATTGCATAAAGAGATTTTACATGTGTTTTGAACATTTTGGGCTGTTTTTAATGTTTGTGTTGGTAACGTTAGTCATTTTTACCTGAAGATTGCTCTTTGTGTTCTCCCCATGTTTGATATTCTTTGAGTCTTGTAGGTGTTTGTAGAAATGCGTGAATAAGAACTTCCTACTGTTATCCTAGTTCATTAAGAACTTGGATTTTTATGTCAACAGAGTTATATGTTATTTGTTAGAACCTTGTTGAAAAGGAAATGTTGACCTACCTCTTATTTTTGAGTTTTGAATTCTTCTATTATTGCAGTTGCAATAATGCCCAAGGTCAAGACCAACCAAGTTAACTACCCTGAGGGGTGGGAATTGATTGAGCCCAGTCTTCGTGAACTAGAATCAAAGATGAGAGAAGGTAACTTCTGTTTTATGCTATGTACTCCATGTACTCATCTTCTCATTTTCCTGAACTGTTGAAAGAAATCTAGAATGTTTGACAAGAAATAGAAGACTAAAATGGAATTTTTACTTTCTCTGTGCAGCTGAGAATGATCCTCATGATAACAAGAGAAAATGTGAGTCATTATGGCCCATTTTCAAGATAGCCCATCAGAAAAGTCGTTACATCTTTGACCTCTATCATAGGAGAAATGAAATATCCAAGGAATTGTATGAGTTCTGTCTTGATCAAGGTTATGCTGACCGTAACCTGATTGCAAAGTGGAAGAAGGTCTGTCATCCACCACACTATCTTTTGAGTTTTCTTGGTACTTTAAGTTGCAATGGTTTTTTATACAGCTTGTAAAGATTGTTATTTACTTTGTAAATTTAGAAGTGACAAACATTATAAAATCTGTTTAGGTGTAAACGATAGATAACATGTAACAAGACAGCAAAAATCTCTAGATAGGTAACAGAGACATGGCATGTTAGGGCATTAATAATTATGTTCTACAAGCTTACATGTTACTATAGAAATAACCTAGAATTTGTTACGATGCTTAAATAAACCAAATTATGGTTGACCCTCTTTGGACTGGTGTATTAGTATTTTAGATTTAGAAAAGTTCTTCTGAGGAACATCAAATGAGTTTGAAGCATTACAGGCAAAAAATCTCTTGGTTATAATTTATGTGAATTAAATATGCCTTACTTGGCAATTGTAAGGTAAGACGTAAGTTTCTGAAATGATGAACAATATTGCAGTAACATTCAATTTATCTTATTCTCCTGATCAATGGTTTTGTTTCTGAAATATAGCCTGGTTATGAGCGGCTCTGTTGTTTAAGATGCATGCAGCCTCGGGATCATAACTTTGCCACGACCTGCGTCTGCCGGGTACCAAAACATCTAAGAGAGGAGAAGGTAATAGAGTGCGTTCATTGTGGTTGTAGTGGCTGTGCTAGTGGTGATTGATTTGTTGTCACTTTTTCAAAGTCTAGCAACAGATGTTTAAACGACAATATTCTTGATTTGAAGAGGGGGCCATATTGATTTGACTTCTTTTGTCGGCCCCTATTACTACCTAATTATATATCTGTTTTGATTTGTTGTTGCTTTAAGACTGTTGGGTTTGATTTTGGAGTGATTTTTACTGAATATTGGCGAACATATTTGCTTAAATGTTTATGAAATTAATACAACTGTGGTCCATATAGGACCATTTGTGAATAGTAACTCACTATGGAAGTGCAAGTATTTATGCTTCCACTCGGCTTGTATGCTGTTTTCTTGTTCAGCTCTAAAAGGTGGATAGATTTTTGAAGATCTCATAATGTTCCTTCCTTTTGATGGATGTCATCAGCCATAGGCCGAGCAATTGAACCAGTTAACACAAAGAATCACAATAGTGATTTCAGTTTAACTGATTGGATTTCTCGGCGACAAGCAAGCATGCACGTAGCCCAAGCTCCTATAAATACGGTAAACTCTTCTGGTTCTCTTCTAAATTTTGCTTGAAATACAAATAATACCGAGGACTAAAATTATTTAGTATAGGTATAAGGTGAACAAATAATCCGATCAATCTATTTAAATTGAGAAATTCAATTTGATGGATTAGATTAGCAGAATTTATAGTATAGTCATATCGTATTGAAAAATATACAATCTATTGTATTCTGATTGAATTCGGATGTACATATTTTATAATTTTTTGTAATCTAATTCGTACTGAATTATTATTAAAATTATAAATAAATGCATATTTTATTTTATAATGTGTTATATTTAAATATTATATATACTACAATTACATTAAATTATTATTTTAATTTAAAAAATAAAATATAAATTTTAAATCTATATAGTAATACAATAAGTCTCCTCACATAATTCTTATTCTTGTCATTTCTTAGTTGTGTCTACAAATAATAAATAATAAATTTTGCTATATCGATCTGCTTTATTCAATATGAAAGATCCAACCTACTTGAATTCAGATCGGTTTAAATTGATTACTTTATTAAATTAATGTTAAATTTATTATTTTAATTTGATTAGGATCAAATCAAATTCGGATCAATGAAAAAAATGCAGTTTCGATTCATTCTTTTTACTCTAGAGTGAAAAGGGAGTATTTCTCGATGCAATTCATCCTTTTGTTTGGCTGCACTTTGTATTTTCAGCAAAAAGTACACATAGGTCCGCTAGCTAATTCCATATTTGTAGAATATAAACTTTTTTTTTTTTTTTTCCATCAAACAATAATTATTGTGGTAACGCGACTTGAAATACGGTCAAACCACTATGTGAAACTTTTACAAAAAGAGAATGATTTCGTATAATTTTGCTGCCTTAAGGTCTGTATAACTTTGTTTTGAACTGGTTTGGATTGATATAATTGCCAAACCATATGTGAAAGGCACATGTAAATTTGAAAATTTTGATGCATAAAAAAGCTCCAGTTTTTTTGGGATCCTTCCCAAAAACTAAACATACATGTTTTCATACATTCACATTTTTTCTGCACTAAAAACATTTTTTTTTTTAAAGATTAAAGGGTATTTAATGTGCTTTAAACTTTAAACCTGTAATTTAAATTAGAGAAATGATTAGACTTATCTAGAACCATAATCAAGCTAGAAATTCTGATTGTATGTGGAAGAGAGTAGAAAAAAGCACACAACTACGTACAAAATAGAGTTGAAAAATGTACAGGGTTATAAAAGACACCACTTTATTTTCTTTGTTGCTTACATCTTCAGTTCTTAACTAAATTGAGGAAATTGTCTTCACGCTCATTAATAATACAAAAATTACCAAATATAAATTTGAGATTACAATAGTTTGTCTACGGATAAAATAGCAGCGATTTAATTGTACGACAAAATTTATTTCATATATATATAGAGTTTTATTTTTTACTCTATTATGAAAAAAAAAATATAGGTTCATTTTTTTATGACATAAATAAATATATGTTTTTTTTAATATTATAAGAAAATTAATATTTTTTTTTTACTAAGAAGAGTTAAAAATAAAACTAGTTGAATAATTGAATCATTTATGTACTCCAAGAAATAATAGCTTTATAAAATCTAGACATGAAAATGAGAAAAATAAACTCTAATTTAAAATTTTGAATCAGCTTAAACTTTAAAAGTTAACTAAATCATCCTCATTTTTATGAGGAATATTTTTTTTCCCATGGCGGAGAGCTCTGGATTTGTAATTAATTATAAGATATATAAATAATTTATATATTTTTATTGCGGTAATAATAAAATAGTTGTTGATTACTTAATTATATGTATAAATTTGTATCTTAAATACATTGGTCTGTATTTTACAATTCATTCGGCAGACTTCACCGTAATTCGTAAAACTAATTACATTTTCTATTTTATTTATACTAACCAAACATATCATTAAGTCACTTTTATCCGTTACTTGTGATGTATCACAATTGGGTTTGAAATTTTAGTTTTAAAATGAGTCGAGGCCGTTAATGGAAATTAAATTCCTAAGCAAGTTAAGATGAAAGCCTTATTCTAATATTAAAATGTATGGTCCCTAAATTTATAGTTTCTAGAAAAAAAAAATGTTAATTATTACGGTTCGTTAGTTTAATAAAGATATCAATTTATATAATAAAATTTAATTAATCTTTATTAATAAATAGTTTAACAATTGTTTTATTTTTTTACATCAATAATTTTACATACAATTATTAATTAATAAATCATTTAATATATATAATAATTTGATACATATAATACTATCTTCATAAAAATATTAACGGTTGAAAATAAAAAAGTGGTGAACATTTCACTACCATTACGTTTTGCTACCTCGCATAATTTTCTATTTTTAATAGTATTTAAGCCACCATCACATTGCATCAAATTAATCATAATTATCTTGTTACTTGAAAAAAATGTTATGATGTGGTATACATGGTTGGTTTAGTTGCAAATATGTGTACAAAATGGATTCCTAGCATTACTCTAACAAATGCATCAAAAAGCCAAAATTGCCTGTCTTATAACCTTGAAAATTGATGCTTATGTAAAGCATTTATTTGTAATATATCATTTTAGTAACGGTAACGTTGAAAATTAGAAATCTCAGAAAAAATCTAAAAGTTAAAAATCTCGAATAAAATTTACTATAATTTACAAAATTTTATTAAAATCTCATAAGAATATTTAAAAATTCATCATTTTTTTTTTATTTATAATTGTTAAAAAATCTATCAAAATTCTAAGAAAATACGCCCTTCTAAGAAAATACGCCCTTCTTAAAGAGAGCCTTATTCGTCTCTCTCTCTCTCCACAAAAACCCTAGCGCCTCTTAGGTTTTCTTGCGCCGCGTGGGTTTGGCCGACGGCGGGCCGCTTTTGGCCGTCGGCCAGACGTTGTTTTGGGTCGCCAGACGTTGTTTTGCGACTCACTTTCCTGGTTTTTCTCTGTTTCCTTCGTAATAAACTGGTTCGACGCGACGGTGGGTGTGGCTGGCTCTGTTGTGCGCGACTCCGGTTGCGTTTTTGGTTGCCGGCGCTCTCATCGTGGTGTTTGCCGTGTGGTGTTCGCGTTGTAGTGGTTTTTGGCGTCGTCCTTGTTGCGCGCTCGCCGTTATTTTGCCGAGTTAACGTCTGCGTGGTGGTGGGTCGTTGCCGGCGTCGTTGGCTGCCGTGGTAGGTTCTGCGTGGTGGTGGTCGTTGCCACCGTCGTTGGTTGCCGTGGTAGGTTCTGCGTGGTGGTTGGTGGTTGCCGTGTTCGCTGTTTGCCGGTTTGGGTTCTCACTGGTGCGAACCGTAGCCCTGCTCTTTCGGCCTGTTCGTGGTGGCTGGTAGAGGGTGGTGGTTGTGCTGGTATTTCGGTATTTCGTGTCGTGGTCAACTACTTTCCTATTACTGTTTTGTTTAATAAGCCTGCTGTGTGATTTAATTTTCTTACGGTTCTAATTTCGATTAGGGCTTGTAAGTGTGTTTGTGTCTTACAGTTCTGATTTGATTAGGGCTTGTAAGTGTTGTTTATTGTCAGCTGTAAACCTGCTTTGATTAGGGCTTGCAAGTGTTGTTTATTGTCAGCTGTGGTTTACAGCTTCTATTGTGTTATAAATCATCTGGTAAATCGGGTGATATTATGGATATGTTGGACAATCTTCTTTTGAAGATTCTTAACAGTCGGTTAGGTGTTATTTTTGGGTATGTATTTCTGGATCTTTTGGGTAATTTATCCTTGACAGTTTTGAGAGCTGGTCGACACAATGAGCTATGCAACGCTTCGTATGTGTCACCTGTTAGTGATTCAGATTCACTTTTTCTCTCCTTCGGACGTAATTTTCGTTTTAGTTTGAGGTACCCTTTGGAGACTTTTATGTGTACTTGAGAATGGGTCTTACCCTGTAATGTAATCTTTGAAACTTGATTATCAATATACTATAATTACGATCAAAAAAAAAAAAAAAAAAAAACTTTACACTTGTTCTAAATTTTTTTTTTTTTATGTATTTTGTAAAATCAACGAGTTATTTAAGCGGATATATTTAATTAAAATTTTTGATGATTAACGATTAATTTAAGAGAATATATTTAATTAAGATTGTTGAAGGCTGTAATTGTTATTTTTACATCACGTGTGTTCCGATTCTCTGTCCTCTCCTCCTTTTCTTTTCTTATTCCTTTCCTAGTCTTTAGGGAAGAAAACTAACATGACAAGTTCAAACTTTGGACTGTTACACCTAGAAATATGGAGTTTTTTTTTTTTATACAAACATTTTAAAACAGTACTCTCCTCTTCATACTCACACCCATGAAATTTCCGCACTCTCCGTTTTACACCCCATCAATAAATCTATTCCAACTTTTTATCACATAAAACTTTTGCCTTTTGTTTTTCAAAACTTATTTCACTTTGAATCCAAACGACATAATTTTCTACTGTCGTGTATATGTCATGAAGTCTCATTACGATTTACGACTGTTTATTACATTGAATATGAAGAGCTAACATCATTTGTCCTTGAAAAAAAACATACAAAACTATAGCAAGAGAAGTAAAGAAATAATGGCATCTGCATTAACAGGAGATTATCTAATGAGAACGACGAGTAGCCGGCACAGTTGGGCATCGGCGGTGAATGGAAGTTTCAGGGAAGAAAGTAATCCAGCATTTAACCTAAGTGAAAGATATGATGATGAACAAGAGCTACGTTGGGCAGCAATTGAACGTTTACCAACTTATGATAGAATGAGAAAGGGAATGTTATCACAAGTACTTGAGAATGGACAAATTGTACATGGTGACATAAATGTTGGTAAGCTTGCTATGCAGGACAAGAAGCAACTTATGGATAATATTCTCAAGGTTGTCGAGGAAGATAATGACAAGTTTCTCAAAAGACTTAAGCAGAGAACTGATAGGTACTACTATTGGTTAATTTTCCTAAAAAATTTCATATTTGATTTTTTGGTATTTTAATTGAGTGGATTTTTTAATAAAATAAAAATTATGGAATTTTATAGGGTTGGAATTGAGATTCCAAAGATTGAAGTAAGATATGAGCATTTGTCAATTGATGGGGATGTGTATGTTGGAAAAAGAGCACTTCCCACTTTGCTTAATGCTACTTTCAATGCCATTGAGGTATCCACTTTTGTTTCCCATTCTTTTATCTCTCTACTAAATACTAATTCACTTTTTTATGAAATTAAGGTCATACATTTGAACTTATTATGTGGCACCAATATCTGATATAATCATTTATTCATTTTCTAAATTTTTCTAGAACTTGCCACACTACAAATGATGCCTACCAAATTTTGTGTAATTTTTTTTTTTTGTTAGCATTTCTCTATGTTTTTATATTATGATTTTTTTGGGGAAAAATAACAAAAATAACACCACTCAAAACTTTTAATAAAAAAATAGTCCTCCTTGTATTCAAACTTAAATGATTGATATATCGTTTTTTTAACATCATTCAATTGGAATTGAATGATAACAATTTAGACTCATTCAATATTGAATGTTCAATATTACACGTTCAAAGTTATTAGAGTACTAGTTTTGTTATTATAAGTTTTAGATGTGTTATTTTTGGTAAAAAAAAAATTTTTTGCTAGAAATTTAATAAGAAAAAATATATAAAAAAAATCAAAAATTGTAAAATATAGCCCAGTAAACTTATAAAAGTTAAAAAATATATATATGTTAAAATTGTAGTTGAAAGTTTTTAACATTGTGCTCTTCTAAAAGATATAAATATAAGAGATATATAAAATATATTATGAATATTTTTAATCCATGATTTTTTGAACTTGAAAATTCAATTGGCTGAAAATATGAAGGTTAGATCCAAAATAAAGTACCAATTATTTTTAATTTTTAAAAATATAAATAATTTTCATATTAATAGACAACACTATTAAAAATTAATGAATTTTCATGTATAAAAAAAAAATTTGTAAGACATGATTAACTTACTAATTTGGCAACATTTATCTAAAACACTGCTATTTTTTCTTTTACATGTTTTGCAAGATTCTGTTTATAGATATTAAGTTGAATTAAATTTTTTAAAACATAGAGTTATGCACTAATGCTAAGTATCTCAGATTATTTATTAAAAAAAAAAAAATCAAGCTTCCTTTTATATTTCATGTTTTTGAAATGGGAAATTAGATTGATTACTGGCATTACTGAGTATTGGCTAAGCTGTTGTCTGTTTGAATTATTTGGAACGCAGTCTATAATGGGATTAATTGGGCTTGCTCCGTCCAAAAAGAGAAAAATTGATATACTTAATGATGTCAGTGGCATTGTCAAACCTTCTAGGTAACTTCATGTATTCAACTTATCAATTTTCATTTCTTTCAACTTATGATTTTCTATTTACTTTATGACAATGTTTAATTGAATTTGTGATTTTACAGAATGACCCTACTTTTGGGTCCACCAGGATCAGGGAAAACAACTTTGATGCTGGCACTTACAGGAAAACTTGAAAAGGACCTAAGGGTGTGTTTGTCATTGTCACACATATATTTTTCTTTATTTTATGTATAAAATAAATATCCTAAACCAAACTTATCCATGTATTGAATCATGAAATATATGTAATATCCTTCATGTATTCACTACATTTTCAAGTTCAGAGGTACCCATATAAAAAATTTCGTCCAATAATTTTTGTATCTTTATAAAATTATTATAAGTTTTACAAAAAATTTCACCAACATCGATAATATGTTTGATATATTTTCGATATTTCAGTAAGATTAAATTGTGGACTATAAAATTTGCTTTGGCTACAGCTTTTTGGAATTTGTTTATTAACGGCTAGATTTTGTAAACAGAACTCAGGAAAAGTCACTTACTGTGGTCATGAATTCAAAGAATTTGTTCCTCAAAGAACATGTGCTTATATTAGTCAACATGATCTTCACCATGGAGAGATGACAGTGAGAGAGACATTTGATTTCTCAGGAAGATGTTTGGGTGTTGGCCCAAGATATGGCATGTTGGTAGAACTCTCTAGAAGAGAGAGAGAAGCTGGAATTAAACCTGATCCTGAAATTGATGCTTTCATGAAAGCCTCAGCATTGTCTGGTCAAAGAACTAGCATTGTTACTGATTATGTTCTCAAGGTTAGTTAGGTGTTTCTATTACAAATTCATACTGCCAATCTAACTCTTTCTTATTTAAGTAAAGAAAAATCTGACTTGTTTTATAATCGTTTTTGCAGATTCTTGGATTGGATATTTGTGCTGAGATTATGGTTGGTGATCAGATGAGAAGGGGTATTTCTGGTGGACAGAAAAAACGTGTTACAACTGGTATGAAAATTTTCAACAAATATCAAATTTATTTTCTCTCTGAATAAAGATATATGAATAGGATGCAGTGCCGGACAAGTCCGCTAGGTTTAGTGGTGTGGACACTTCAGCCCTCTAGTTTTACTTTTCAGCCCTAAATAGATGGGGTCTTTTGTGTGGATATTTGGTGAAAAATGTCTCAAAATCGCGTACATAATTCATGTACACCATGTACATGAGCAATTTTGGTACATTTTTTACTTAATTCCCAAAAGCCTGCAATTTTGGGCCTAAATTTCTAGCTTTGGGATGGTACATTTGAAGTCCGATGGGTATTGAAAGTAGGACACTTCCTTTGTTTTGGTAGTAGGTAGTTTGTGCTTAATAGTGTTTTGGCTTTTAAGCAAAATATGCAAACTGTAATGATCCTTTGCTGCTTAGTCTTATAGGTTTTGTGTGAGGTTTCTGCAGGAGAGATGTTGGCTGGACCAGCCGAGGTTCTTCTAATGGATGAAATTTCTACAGGATTAGACAGTTCAACTACTTTTCAAATTTGCAAGTACATGAGACAAATGGTTCACATTTTAGATGTAACAATGATCATCTCTCTGCTACAGCCAGCGCCGGAGACATATGATCTTTTCGATGACATTATTTTATTATCAGAAGGTCAGGTTGTTTACCAAGGTCCGCGTGAATACGTCCTAGAATTCTTTGAATATATGGGTTTCAAATGCCCAGAAAGGAAAGGAGTTGCTGATTTTCTACAAGAAGTAACATCAAAGAAGGACTAAGAACAATATTGGTATAGAAAGGACGAACCTTATACATTTATTTCGGTTCCTGATTTCGTGCTAGGCTTTAGCAATTTTCACATTGGCCAAGAGACAGCTGATGATCTTAGGGTCCCTTATGACAGATCAAAAGTCCATCCAGAAGCACTTGTGAAAGATAAGTATGGTATACCAAATTGGGATCTCTTTAGAGCATGTTTTTCGAGGGAATGGCTACTTATGAAGCGTAATTCGTTTACTTATATATTCAAGACGACTCAGATAACAATCATGTCATGCATAACCTTCAGTCTTTTCTTCAGAACTGAGATGCCAGTAGGGACTGTAAAGGATGGACAAAAGTTTCTTGGTGCATTGTTTTTCAGTCTAATTAATGTAATGTTCAATGGGATGGCAGAATTAGCAATGACCACATTTAGGCTTCCTGTTTTTTACAAACAAAGGGATAGCTTGTTTTTTCCTGCATGGGCTTTCGGCTTACCAATTTGGGTCTTAAGAATCCCCTTATCGCTGCTTGAATCGGGGATATGGATTATTTTCACATACTTTACAGTAGGATTTGCTCCAGCAGCCAGCAGGTAAAATTGGTTTAACATTTCCCAAATTATATATTTGTTCTGCACATTAATGTTCATTGAGTTATTGTGATGCTATCTTTAGTAGAAAAAACATTTCCTTCCTTCCAGATTTTTTAAGCAGCTCTTGGCATTCTTCTGCATACACCAGATGGCTTTGTCTCTCTTTCGGTTCCTTGCTGCAGTTGGAAGAACCCAAGTTGTTGCAAGTATGCTTGGTACCTTTACTTTGCTAATCGTTTTTGTGCTTGGAGGATTCATTGTTGCCAAAAGTATGTACTTTTTTCCCCTCTTCTAGCTATAGGAAGTTCACTGGTCACCACAGTTTTTAATTTCTTTGCATATTTGTTAAGTAATTTGGTATAAGCGATATTTCCATTGTGTGACATCAGATGACATTCGACCATGGATGATATGGGGCTACTACATATCACCTATGATGTACGGGCAGAATGCAATAGTCATGAATGAGTTCCTCGATAAAAGATGGAGTGCAGTAAGAACTATGTCTTCTTTATTAGTAGTAGTTTATTATTATAACAATTCATCAAAATATAAGTTTTGGCTAAGCTGCTAAGGTTTTCTTGACGAGCACTTATCATTCATACATCACAAATTTGTGTTGAATATACCTTTTTTTTTGGCAACTACAAGTCGTTGTTTGAGACTAACCAAGTTTTTATTATTGGACAGCCAAATCCGGATCCCAGAAT
This sequence comes from Elaeagnus macrophylla, assembly GCA_029378325.1. Lineage (NCBI taxonomy): Eukaryota > Viridiplantae > Streptophyta > Magnoliopsida > Rosales > Elaeagnaceae > Elaeagnus > Elaeagnus macrophylla. The sequence goes on along the minus strand of CM055648.1, from coordinate 22,585,959 downwards.
TGATGCACCTACAGTAGGAAAAGTCCTTCTGAAGTCCAGAGGCTTCTATACAGAAGAATATATGTATTGGGTTTGCATTGTAGCTCTTTTTGGGTTTTCTCTTCTATTCAATGTTCTATTCATTGCAGCTTTGACTTTTCTGAACCGTAAGTTGTTTGTTTTCATAACTATTTAAAACTCGAATTTCATGGAGAAATGGTGTTTTGGACTTGATTACAACTTTCTTATATGGAAATGAGTATTAGCTTTTGGAGATACGAGAACTGTCTTACCAGAAGACGAAAGTGCTTTAAAAAACAAGAAGTCATCCTCTAATACTTCACAGATAGTTGAAGGTTTGAGCAGTGTCTCTTCCCTTTAGTTCCATTCAACCTGTTGGTGTTTGATTCTTATGACAAAGTGATAAGAATCAATGTCCAATTTTATGCCTGACTTTGCAAAAGTAATTACAGGATCTGGAATGGCAAGTAGTTCAGAAAATGCTTCCAGTAAAGGAATGATCTTGCCTTTCAAACCGCTATCGCTTGCATTCAACCATATGAACTACTATGTTGACATGCCACCTGTAAGTTAGTTACATTAAACACATTTTCGATATCCTTGAAGAACAAACAGATAGACCCTTAATTTCTCACATTTAGCTAAGTCACTTTCACTTCATTTTGAATAAAGCCTTATTCTTTAAAGCAAAGATTGGGTTAAGCAGTTGTTTTTTCTATACAAGGAAATGAAAACTCAAGGAGTTGAAGAAGATCGGCTTCAACTGTTACGAGATGTTAGTGGTGCATTCAGACCAGGGATATTGACAGCTCTAGTTGGTGTCAGTGGTGCTGGTAAGACAACCCTTATGGATGTCTTGGCAGGCAGAAAGACTGGAGGGTACATCGAGGGAGAAATTACAGTTTCTGGTTACCCTAAGAATCAAGAAACATTAGCTCGAATCAGTGGTTACTGTGAACAGAATGACATTCATTCACCACATGTCACAGTTTATGAGTCTCTAGTGTATTCAGCATGGCTCCGTCTTTCTTCAGATGTAAACACAAAAACAAGGAAGGTAAACTGCTTAGAATTAACTAAATTTTATATCTTTCTTTCTTTCTTTTTTCATGATTTTTCCTGTCTAAATTTTAAACAGTTGTTTGTTGAAGAAGTCATGGACTTGGTTGAGTTAACGTCAATTAAAGATGCTCTAGTTGGGCTACCAGGTGTAGATGGACTTTCAACAGAACAAAGGAAGAGACTAACAATAGCTGTCGAATTGGTTGCGAACCCGTCTATCATATTCATGGATGAACCAATATCTGGCCTTGATGCAAGAGCAGCTGCTATTGTCATGCGTACCGTTAGAAATACGGTGGATACAGGAAGGACTGTTGTATGCACAATTCACCAGCCAAGTATTGACATTTTCGAAGCTTTTGATGAAGTAAGGCTAGTTCAATTGCTAGTTTCATGCTAAGCTGTGTTTCTCTATTGCATTTTTATGCATCTAAGTTGGAGATTTTCAATTTTATGTTGGCTTTTTTGTTATAGTTACTATTGATGAAGCGAGGAGGACAAGTCATTTATGCTGGACCTCTTGGTCCGCGTTCTCATAAGCTCGTAGAGTACTTTGAAGTAAGAAGTTCTCTTTCCTTCACATTTTTTCTCTGCCTTGTGTTCATTTGTTTTCTTTTTCTTTCGAGTTTCGTGCACTCCTTAAAAGGCCTAATTGGTATTTAAGTCATGAACACTATAATATAATTGCAGAAAAGACTAATCTCTATAACTGAAACAGGATGTTCCAAGGGTCCCTAAGAATAAGGATGGTTATAATCCTGCAACATGGATGCTTGAGGTTAGTGCCCCTTCAGTTGAGGCACAACTTAATGTGGATTTTGCACAAATTTATGCCAACTCTTTGCTTTACCAGTAAGTTTGACATTTTTTTTCTCCATAACATTAACATCGAGTTTTGTATTTCTCATTCTTCATGTTGATACTCTTTTCAGGAGGAATCAGGAGCTTATTAAAGAACTCAGCAGTCCGCTGCCAGGCTCCAAAGACCTCCATTTCCCTACCCAATACTCTCAATCGTTCCACGTCCAATGCAAAGCTTGTTTTTGGAAGCAGTTTTGGTCTTATTGGAGAAACCCTCAATTCAATGCCATTAGGTTCTTTATCACTACAGTCATTGGTGTTATATTTGGACTTATCTTCTGGCAGAAAGGACAAAGGATGTAAGTTTCTGTTTCTCTGCTTGGACTGATTTATTTGTGGTCTCATTGCATAAATGATAATTTATCTTGAAAACAGATCAAAACAACAAGATCTAATGAATTTTTTGGGAGCCATGTATTCTGCTGTTCTATTTCTTGGAGCTACCAATGCTTCTACTGTACAAACAACCGTTTCGATTGAGAGAACAGTTTTCTACCGCGAAAAAGCTGCGGGAATGTATTCTCCATTACCATATGCATTTGCTCAGGTGATGACCATAAAAGCTTTACAAATTTATCTTTTCATATTGCTAACTGAAAAAAAAAAAAAAAAAAAAGAGTTTTATTCAAAACTTAGAGAGCATGGATTTGTAGTTGAACAATGGCAAGTACATGTATCTACACATACTGGTATACTAAAATAAACTATGACTACAACTTGCAGGTGACGGTAGAGATAATTTACATAGCTATTCAAACACTTGTTTACTCTATTATCCTCTATGTTATGATTGGATTTGAGTGGAATACAGCCAAGTTCTTCTTGTTCTACTATTTCATGTCGATGTGTTTTATTTACTTTGCAATGTACGGAATGATGGTGGTGGCATTGACACCAAACCAAGCAGTTGCTGCAATCTCAATGTCCTTCTTCATGAGCTTTTGGAACTTGTTCTCTGGTTTTCTTATTCCTAGACCTGTGAGTATTACCTTACCAAACTCAACATCTCTACACTCTACTATTTTCTTATTACAGTTTGGATCATATGTACATTGTAAATTTTGCATTGCACAAACTTACATGCTATTTTAGGATGAATTTTACTCAAACTCCGAAAACATGCTATTTACTTTGTTTTATTTTGTATGAAATGTTGCAGCAAATGCCTATATGGTGGAGGTGGTACTACTGGGGATCTCCAGTGGTTTGGACAATATATGGGCTTGTGACATCTCAAGTGGGTGATAAAACTGATCCATTAGTGATACCTGGAGTTAGTGCTAATATGTCAGTGAAGATGTTCCTATTTCTTCCAGTTGTTGCTCTGATGCATATAGTTTGGGTCCTCCTCTTCTTCTTAGTATTTGCTTTTAGCATCAGGTTCATAAATTTCCAGAAGAGATAACCAACTTGAAGCTTCACTCTAAAACATGTTGGTCTCAGCTTATGGGAAACCATATGTGAAAAAGTGTATATATTAAATTTGGTCACAGTGCATATATTAATTTTAATTTAAAAAATACATCCAGGTGCCAAAATAATATAAATATTAGCCTATTTCGATCACTCTCTGATATTCTAACATAAAGTAATGCGAAAAAGTGTTAACAATATAAAGGACGTGTTTGTTAATTATTAAAATTATAGGAGTAGTTTGATATTAAGATAAAGTTTAGGGTTTTTTTGCAATGAAATTGAAAGGATCTGTTTGTCTTTGCACCAAAGCAATATCAGCAGAGATTCTAATAGCACACCCAAAGCAATAAAACTAACATGCATTACAACAAAACCAGGCTCTCCCAGCCTTCTCACTCATGTACTAGTTTTCCTTGGCACCTCCAAAGAAACTTTCTACATTCAACTTTTTAAAGTTCATAATTCCAAAATCTAGGGGGTGTCAGTTTGAGAGAGAGCTTTCATTAATCATTATATTTATAAAATCCTATTAAAATAGGAATCAATTATTATACAAAAATGTTAGCTGCAGGGGGGGGGGTAGGGGTCAGGTACATTGATTTCTTCTACGTTTTGTTTTTCTCTTCGTTCTTTAGGATTTTGATTCTGTACTCTAATTAAATTTCTCCGACTCTTTTTTTTTTTTTTATCAAGAAATTTCTCCAATTTTAAGTATTGATTTTTATTTATTTATATATTTATATAAAAGAATAGGCCTGTTTACCTATAAATAAATAAAAAAAGAAAGAAGAAGAAGAAGAAGAGAATCCATGAAAATAAAGTTATTTTCATTTTTTATTTACTCTCTACAATCATGGTGAAAAAAGAATAAAGACTATGGTGAAAAGAGATAAGAATCATGGTAAACAGAGAACAAAAAAACCCACAAACAAATTTAAGAATGATTCTCATTATTTCCAATACTCTGCTTACTATTAATTTTATTTATTAAATTCACAATATTTAATTATAAAATTATCCCTTATTTTTATATTTTTATTATTTTAAAAGGATGCTGATAGTATTTTCATTTTTATTTAAAAGGATACTGATAGTAGATTAGTATTTTCATTTTTATATATATTTTTTAGTAAATATAAAAAAGTGGAATGAGTTTTATATTTTATTTCATATTTAATTCAATTAATGTTTATTTTTATTAAAAATTAATACAATTAGAATTAATTGTTGTGATTTATTTAGTGTAAATTACGGCATCAACATTTAGTTATTTTGTAGATAAAATTCATCCCCTTATCTAAGAACACGTTAAATATTATTTGATTTGTGATGTAAGTTATGTTAAACATGACAATACTCCATTAACTTAAATCAACCCAAATACGACATTAACACAACACATATAATTTATTTAATAATTGAAAAAAAGACGAATACGACAATTTTAAATAAAAGATAATTGATAGTAAAAATGATAATTTTAAATAAAAGGTACATAGATATGTATCTACCTTCTTCTAAGAGTCAGACTGATTTCCTATAAATAGTCTAGGTCTTAGCTTTATCATTTAGTTCACTTAATAAATTAAGTTTCATTGATTTAAATAGATACAGAAAAAGGTCTTAGTAGCATAACCATAAGACTCTCTGATTTTTTATGTAGTAAAATAAAAAATATTAATAATTATATGAGGTATATATATATTCTTTATTAATTATTTAAATTAATTGAAAGTATAAAATAAGTAAAAAGAAAAAAAAACAGAAAAATAATGTCAATGTTTCAATATATTTATATAATATTGGGTGGTAATTTTTAATAAGATATAACTCACGTAAAAAATTTAATTATACTACGTTAATAATTTTATCATATTATTAAATATTTTATTATCTTTTATATATAAATAGTCAATTAATACTTGAATACAATAATATTGTGATATTGTCCATTAATATTAAAACGAACATAACTATAATTTACTACCTATTTTGATATAGAATAATTATATATATATATATAAAACGTTATAAACAAATACTAGTATTTTATTGTAAAATTTATCTTATTTTATTTATAAATGTTGTTTATTTATGCAATTAAGAATTAAATTGAAAATTTTGTAATTTATAAAAACTTACTCACCTTCAGGTTGACCCCTGGATGGCTCGTCGCTGGATATGATATAAGCCACCGTTCCCAAGTTCCCCAGCAAGGACAATCAACGGAAAACAATAGAAGATGTCCCTCACTGAAGCCAACACCAAGCCCAGAGTGGTGTGTTGCATAGGAGATATCCATGGTTTCTATACCAAGCTCCAAAATTTATGGTCAAATCTCGAGGCCTTAATTGACCCATCAGATTTTCAAACTGCCCTTATCATCTTCTTGGGTGATTACTGTGACCGAGGACCAGACACTCGCAAGGTAATTGATTTCCTTATTTCATTGCCCTTTCGCTACCCAAATCAAAAACATGTATTTCTCTCTGGAAACCACGACCTTGCCTTCGCTGCTTTTGTGGGTGTTCTGCCTTTTCCTCCAGATGGGTCTGAATTTTCCCAAGGTTGGAAGGAGTACGAGCACAATGAAGATAGAGAAGGATGGTTTAAGGGTGATGGGTATGAAGGAATGCATTTGCAAGGGAGGAGATGGGGTGGTACAATTAAGGTTAAATTTAATTCTGCCAAAGGGACCGAGTACCAGGGCTCCATTTATGATGCTGGCCCAACTTTTGAGTCTTATGGAGTTCCTCATGGATCTGCAGGTGAGTTCTTCTTGAAGGTCTTGGTCTTGATCCAAGTAGAAAAATGTTCATTTGTAATTGTACGTGGTTTCTGCTGTTTTCTGGTAATGTTTTTCAGGTTAAGTACTAAATTGAAGGACATATGTAAGTTTTAAGTATAAAGTAACGTGTTTACCAATGAACAATAAGGCCTTCAAATTGATAACAATTAATGCGTTTGTTAATGATTTTGTTCAATGACTTTGTTTTGCTGCATTTTGATTATAAGAATTTTAAGAATTTTTTAACATTGTTGTGGATTTTAACCGAGTCTTTTGAATTGTAGTAAAAATTATTGTAAATCTTTGGATAGAGAGAATAATGGATAAATATTTTTTACATATAATTTTAACCAAAAAGTCATTAAAAATCCATTAATTTTTAAAATCTTTTTAAAATGAACAACTTTTTGAATACATTTAGATTTTTAGAGAAATCATAATTGAATATGCCTAAACTTTTATAGATTTCGAAAGAATCATAATTGAATACTTTTAAACTTTTAGGTGTCTTTAAAAATCCTAATTGAATATACCTAAATTTTTAAAATCTTTAACATTCATTAAAAGTTTCAATTGAATACACCCGAAAATGTTTTTTACAGATTTGGTCAAGGCTGTTCCTGATGATCATAAGAAATTTCTTGCTGATATGGTTTGGGTCCATGAAGAGGTCAGTTCTAGTTTGCTTGTTTCTCTCGTTACTTAAGTAAACCTGGTTTGTCAAAAAATTTCAGATTGTATTACTGATAGCTAGTTTTGGTTTAACAATTAAATCTTTATCGTACTTTGAAGGATGGATTCTGACTCTTCTTTGTAGACTTTCTTAATTGAATGATATCCTTTACTTTAAAAAAAAAAAAATATAAAGTATACCTGGCTTGGCTCTTATATGCTTAGTATTAAGATGGGAATTGTGAAAATAAAGTAAATACTTATCTCATGTTTTGTGCTTAGGGAGAGTGACAAGCAAAAAGTCAGTAAATGAAAAAATATAGGTAAAATGGCTGAAACATAGAGTCAGAGTTGCAATGCTACATTGCTACGTTTTTTTTTTTGTGCTTTTAAATGAAGAGATTGATCAAATGAGCAACTGCGCTCATACTATAGTGAGCGATGATTGAAAATAGCACTAACTTACATATATAACCTTCACACCCACTGTTATAGTAGCATTAAATATAGAAGACATTAGACAAAGAAGTACTTATCAAACATAAAAACCAAAATAATGGACCCTACTAATGTGTGTGTATTTTTAGGATGATGTCTGTCTGCAAACTGTGGATGGAATTAAACGCTGTCAATTGATTGCTGTTCATGCTGGTTTAGAGAAAGACAAAGATGTCAAAGAGCAATTGAAGTTTTTGAAAGCTAGGGACACACGAGTGCCTAAAGTAGGGGCTTTGAGTGGGAGGAAAACTGTTTGGGATATCCCCAAGGTAATGATTCACTGCCTTCTATTTCTCCAACCTCTCAACTTTCAAGAAGAATTCCTTTACTCTATTGCTTCTTTAAATATTTTTGGAACTACAAGAAATGCAACTGAAATTTAGTGACATCTTTGTGTTTGTCATTTTATAGGAGCTAACTGAGAATTCCACAGTTATAGTAAGTGGTCACCATGCAAAGCTTCATATTGAAGGGCTCAGATTGATTATTGATGAAGGTGGTGGCTACCCAGAGAGACCTGTGGCTGCAGTTGTGCTGCCATCAATGAAAATTGTCCGTGATACGGATGTTCCAGCTAATTAATTCCGAGTTTGTGGTGCGTTAATATATCTTTTTGACAGATTGTTTGAATGAATGAAAGACATATAAGCTGATATAGATATTCAAATCGTCCATTCCCCATTCTTGTTCATCAAGAATAAAAGGGTTTGGATTTGGTTGACACTAGACAAGTTCATTATTCACCGCTGGCCCTGAGCGTCTGGCTATTTGGCATGGACGAATGGTCTCTCCTTTAGTATTGAGATTGGCTTTTGGACTGTAATTTTAGAGAGTGATTCTTTAAGGGTTGTTCAGTTAGTAAACAAGTCTTCCAATTCACTTGCTGAAGAGGGGCACATTGTGAAAAATAAACCTGCTTATTAATTTGGCAAAATATGTTTTGAGTTGTAAGTATTTTACTTGAGAAGAGTCCACCGTCTGGCCTTAGCCTATTCTGCAGTATGTAGCTTCAGGCTTCTGCCCTTCATAGTTAAATAAAATACTCTAATGATAAAAATTAATAAAACTCCACCTTCAATTAGTGCCTGAGATCAGAGATCGCAATTAGAGCTTTGTGCATTGACTTTTTTAGCCCCCCAAAAAAAAAATCAACTTGGGATAAGGGTACATTATATTAATCTAAATATCTCTAAAAAAATACACGATGTATATACGTGTATAAACTACATGTGATATATAGCTTCTTATACAAATATTAGAAAAAAGTTTGAAAAGATGATGCCTTTATTCGGTATATTCTTCTTTTCTTTTTTTAATAAAACTACATATGGATTGGAAATTTTCCTTTATCTACAAAACTTACTCTTTTTACAAGTAGAGGTAGTTTTGAAACCGACACTCAAGAGAGAGCTAACCCATTGTATGTAAATTAATTTGTTAGATTAAAAAAAACAAAAAAGAGGTTAGCGAGAGGTGTGAACTCATTTTTTAGGAATCTATGGAGATATTTTGGGGTGCCTGATTTTTCTGATCCAAGTTTGATTAATCTAAATAAATATCCTAAAGTATTTTGATTAACTAAGAGATTAATAGTTCAGTTGATAATGTAATAAAAAAAAATGTATAAAATTATAAATTTGAGAAGTAAAAAAATACATAACGGTACGTAATGATAGATAGCCTAATTACGTTAATCAGTTAAATAAAAAAAAGTGAGTGTTTTTCCATCTTGAATTTTCTTCATTAAGTTAGAATCTAACACAAAATTTTATCCATCACATGTCTAGAGTGTAACTAATTAAACCACAAATGATTTTTAATTTGTTAGATTTTGATAAGATAAAATAATTTCTTTATTCAACCTTACCCCATTATAATAAAAATTTAAACGTAAACCTAGGCAAATAAAATATTTTCCAATTTTTTTGGAAATGAATACATAAAATAATTTAAACTATGATAATTATAAAAATATAATTCCACAATATTTTTTTTCTTGTAATATTATTTAAAAAAAATACTTTTATTAAAAATAAAAATAAAAACAAGTCATAAGACTCATCACTCAATTTTTTTTCTTAATTAATGAATAGTGATTCATTAAACTCAAAACCCTTGAAGATAAGAAAGATAAGAGGAGTACTTTTAGGAGGTAACCCGTTTTGAAAAAATATTAGGTAACAATAAACACACGGTAACAATAACTATTAAATGTTTCACCGCGTATTAACAGCCGCTCATATCTGATCCCACAAATCAACATCACTATTCAGTAGTCACTATACCATGTGGCGGGCTAAAGTCACCTACTTAAAACAAAGAAATAAAATCAAAAATAAAATCAAAATGGACGGTGGAGGATTGAGATAGACATCGAAAGGGTCCCACCAATATCTAATCCCATGCAAATCTCCTGCACACGTATCAGCAAGCGAACCCCACTTCCACTTCTCTCTCTCTGCTTTGATATTCGATTTTTCGTTGCTTCACTTCACGTTTCTCTCGGCGCTTTGGACTCAACAACTCATACACATACAAACACAACACTGAACTCTGCTTCTAGATCCATCTCTCACTATCAAGCGGTCAGATTTAGCTTCTTAGATGATCTGATTAGAGTGATTGACAATGGTTTATACTATATCAGGTATACACTTCGCTTCCATTCCTTCGTTGTATAAGCATTCTTCACAGTCCAGCTTCAATGGCGACCGAAGGAGAACAAGTATCTCTCTCTTGTCCAAGAAGAGTTCGTTTTCTCGTATAATATCTTTCCTTTTATCATTCTTTTCCGCTCAAATTTTGACTTGTTCTTTGGTTAGCTGATTACTGTGATATATATGCATGATTAACATCTTATATTGTATTGTTTGTGTAGTTTACGATGTCAATTGGTAAATTTATCTCTATTGCTGAAGGAAATGTTATTGATATAACAGTGTTTGTTGAATTAGATCATCACTCTGTTAGCTTAGGCCTGTTATTCCGAAAGCTTATGCTTGATTGGTTTCGAGTCAGTTTCTTTCTTCATTAATTATTCTGTAATTTAAAATAAATGAAAGAGTTTTTGAGATTATTTAAACTGCAGCAGTTTAGAATCGGACAGTTGCTTCGTAAGCTGGGTCAATTTATAATTCAAGGCAGTAATGCATTGCATGATGACTTTAATTAAGTGTCAAATTGAGTTTCTAATCTCGAATTCATTCTTGGATATGATGGTTTGGTAAACTTGGAATGACTTTTCCAACCTGATCAACATTTTGTTTGGTTGAGCTCCGTTCAGTTGGTCCTTTTGATGGAAAAGTTATGTAAAGAATCGACCCTTATGGCTCAATAATTTCGTTGCCTGAGGTTTTGGGAAAGAAAAATTCTCCTTAAGAATGACGAGCCTGGAGATAAAGGAAAGTAAAGAAACTCAAGAGAATCAAGAAAATATCTCTTGTATATTCACTATTATGAAAAAATAAAGTAACAAGCTACATGAGTGTATGTATTTATATACATAGTCTACTATCTAATATACACGAACAACCTCTAATAACTCTCTAGAAAGCTATATAGATAAGTACTACTGATATAATATCTCGTATAGCAATACTATTTCTAATAGCTCCCGTCAAACTGAAGGTTGGGCAAAACCGTCAGTTTGATATAGAGAAAATGAAAATAACACATCCAAATGAACCGTTCTGGCACCTCATAAGCCAAGGCTTGACAATACCAGACACTGGGAAAGAGGTACAGATAAAGCATTACTAGTAGCAGGTAAAATATCAGTAGCCTTTGGAACACCAACACTATAGACAAATTCCTTGGATAAAGGAGTGGTACAAGTGGGAGAATGGGAACACCAGCTGATGATAGCCTAGCTTTGCTAGATGAGGACAAAGCAAGTTGGAGACAACTCATACAAAGCCACGGGTAGTAGTAGGCTAGTAGCAAGTTGAATATTGAAACTGGAGTAAGCTATATGCTGACACATAACACAAGTAGGCATAAGAAACTTGGCAACACACATGTTAACCCCCATTTGAACTAATGGCATAAACGGTAAACAAAGTATAATCTATTCCATGAATCTCATTGGTCACCATCTAAAACATAGCCCATATACCAAAACTAATCTTCATCCAATTCCTAATTTAAAAAGAACATTGCTATTGGCTGAAGTTAAACATGAATCCAATCCATTATAGTGAGCATCCCACTGACACTCTTCTAAGGCTACCTTACCTAAAGCTTGGATGAAAGCCTCTTCAATCTGAATGATATCAATTGCTCGATTAAGAGAATATCCAAGATCCAAAAATACACTTGCCACCCATGTGTGAAAAACACCAGTTAATGTATCGACTTCAACCTCACCAAAAAACAGCCCCATAGGTGTAATACATTTTCTCACATGCATCCAATACTGCAGCTCCATAAGTGTCGTCTGTTGAAGCTGCTTGTATCTCCATCAAAAAGATTGTAAGTAGTCCCTTCAACATTAACAAGTCGAAAAGTACCAGCCCTTGAACCAATTTAAGTTTTGCAGCTGCCACACCAGTCTTGTTTACAACTCCACTCTCACCAGTTAATGAAAGCTGCTCAATAGTAAGTGTTGAACTAACCAATCTCAAGACCCTCATATCCACAAGTACCTTATTACCAGCGCTCGACATAATAATAGTGTCCACAAACAAGATCAAGAAAATCACCAAGGCATTCACAAAAGATATGATCTCCATCTCAATGAGATTCTTTGTTTCATAATTTCTTAAAGAAGAAATTTCATTAGTGAAACAGACCCTCAAGAACCGAGCAATGCAAAATAAATCTCCAAGACACACTCATTACAATATTTTTCAAGATATGGGTGTCAATTTGAAGCACAAAAGAGAAAAAATCAAGAACAAAGGAATTACTAGATTTCTCGATTATAGAAGACGATATTAATGAAACAACATCAAATTAATTAGCAATTCCATTTTCTTGAAATATTGTAGCGAACTCACCATTACCACGCATAGTAGATGCTGGTTTATTAGAAGGTGGAACCACTGACGAAGATGACAACGACAACACGTCTCTGCACAAAACTTTGGACGCCATAAGCACAGTCCAATAGATCAAATATAGATCATCCATCGCTAATCCTAAATTAGATGCAGTACACTTCTTTCCATTTCTTTCTGATTGGTGACCATCCATTCGAGCCTCAACATGAGGAATCGAAGTTGGAGTATAAGGTAGGAAAGATAAAATTGCACCTATGTGGGAAGTTTGGAATGCCATATCACAGGTTTTCTAAGATCAAATAAGCTCTGATATTGATGAATGTATAAAAGTATAGTTGGCCATCCTCCTAACAGCTTAAGTTTTTAGGAGAGTTGGTGACCAACAACTTCTAACATGGTATCAAAGCTAGAGATCCTGTGTTCAAGACCAGCAACCCCAATTATTCAGTTGCAAGTGTTTGGCTTGCATGGTGCATAGAGCCAACACTTGTGGGAGAGTGATGTATGTATAAAAGTATAGTTAGCCATCCTCCTAACAGCTTAAGCTTTTAGGAGAGTTGGTGACCAACAACTTCTAACAAATACCATAAAGAAACTCAAAAGAGTCAAGAAAATATCTCTTGTATATTCACTATTATGAAAAAGTAACAAGCTACATGAGTGTATATATGTATATACATAGTCTAGTATCTAATATACACAAACAACCTTTAATAACTCTCTATAAAGCCACCTAGATAAGTGCTACTAATATAATATCACATATAACAATACTATCTCTAATAGAAAGCAACTTGAATATGTGGGAAATATGTGGAAGCACAAAAGAAATCTCAAAATATGGTGTACGTGCAAAAGCTAGTATTATTAGTAATGAATTTAAAGCAGAATGTCTAAGGTCATTGAGCACTGAAGGTAAAAAATGTGAAAATTAGTAAATTACAAAATAAAAATATTACTCAAGTTGTGGTCTTGGTAAAGAGAGATATTTGGCCAGCTTAAGTGTGTAGTAAATGGTCAGACTACATTATAAATATCTCTACAGATTTTTAAATTTGATTGAAGCATAAAGGTACTTGCAAGCCAAGGTATTCTTTCTGATATTTTTATTTACAGTGTTACATCAAAGAAGTGAATCTATGCAAGGAATGGACCTAGGCATTAATCTGAAGAGAAAACTTAGCGCAAACTTTGAGCAGCTTTCCTACAAGTATGAAGCTTAGTAGAAACGTAATGTATTGTTTTGTTGTCTCTGAAGGAAAAGTGGGATAAGAAAACATGGCAGCTTGCCTTTCCGACATGTTATTTATACTCTTTGATAATTTTTGAAAAGTACATTCTTATATAAGTTGCATAATGTCATGGAAGATACTTTTTGATTTGTCAAGGTGTCTTCAAATTGGTTAGAATTTCCGGCAGGATAATCCCACATTTGTTTGTTTGTTGTGCCATTAGGCTCATCAACCTTCTTATTCAGGTTCATCTTTCATAGTTCTGAAATTCCAATCGATATGATTCTAATTTCCCTCCAAAAGTACAGTAGACATCTATATTTTGTACTTTAGAATTCTAATTGATTAATGAGAGTAGCTGCTTGCAATGCTTTGAAAGCTAACTCAAAATTTATTTGTAGGGAAGATCTATGCTGGGAAGTCTTCTTATGACTCTGATTCCTCATCTATAACAGTAGCTGCATCAGATAAAATTCTCGTTCCTGGTGGTCAGAATGATGGTTCTTCACCTTCAATTGATGGACTAGAAACTCCTGAAACAGCTTTAGAAGGACATCAGGTTGTGATCCATGTTCTACAGATACATAAACATACCGTAGTTCCCATTGTCTAGATTCATGGTGTCCATATATTTAAGTTTCCAAGTTGAGTTATAATGATTTTTTTTTTTTTTTGAGAAGCAGTAGCAATTGGTCAAAATATTAATGATGAATGTCAATTACCAAATGGTAGAGGCATCAACAGGGAAAAGAATGACAAAATGTAGTGATTCTAAATCATTTATTGTACTTATAATAATAGTGTGATTGAAATATACGAAAGACCTAAATAGATATTTGAATTTCTGGTTCTTCTGATTTTGACTCCTTGCAACTATATTTTTGTATAGTAGCTGCCTACGGTTACATGTATGTTAGGTCTCTATTTTTCAAGCTTTTACCTGCTTTGCCCGGTCTTCTTTCCCTTGTTGCCTTGTTTTATTGTTGCTTACTCCAACCTTGTGTTTTCCCTACGACTGTAAATTTGTTTAGGTAATTGGTGATGTAAATGATCCAACTGGAGATGTTGAGGCGGTTGAACAAGAAGCAAAGAACAGTTTTGTTCCTTCTTCAGATGTGGGCAGTGATGGTATTGCTGAAGATGAGTTGGCAGCATCTCTTGTAAAAGAAACCGCCAATGCTGACAAGGATAAAGCTACACAAAGATCAATTCCACCTCCTGGCACTGGGCAAAGAATATACGAATTCGATCCACTTTTAAATAGTTATCGGGAACACCTTGATTACCGGTGAGATGCTATCACAGACTTCCAAGTATAAGTAAAATTCAAAACTAGTTAGTGTGTGATAGCCTGAAAAATAGATTATGGATTACTTGATTGCTTTGTTTCTCTCTACTGCTGAACTAATATGTTGACACTTTTATGGTGCTTTACCTGCATCTTCGTTTTCTTTTGATAAAGTCAATTAAGTTCTTAGTTCTGCAATTGAGCTAGCGTCATTACCCCTTCCCTCCCTATTCATTTTATTGTTGTTATTGTTATTATCTCCTTGAGAGATAAGAATATAAAGTATTGCATTACTATAAATATCTAACTAGCTTTTTTTTCTATTTCATTGTTATTTATTTATTTATTTTTTGGGCTAACATCAGGACATTCTTATTATCATATTATGTTGATCTGCCTTAATTTAGTTCTTTGAACTTTGGACATCTACCTTAAAACTTCTATATTTTCTTAAGGAAAAAGTGAAAAGCCAGAATTTATGTCATAGTGAAATAGTCTAATAGTGGTCAGCTATTGACCGCTATTCTTGGGAGTGTCTTATTTAGCATGTCTGAAGGTCAAGAGAGAAAACCCTTTTGCTGGCTTGCATCATGTGTCCTAGATTCTTTTAATTTTAACACATATCGTTGACCTATTGATTATTCTGATGGACAGTTATGGACAATACCAAAGACTGCGTGAGGAAATTGACAAATATGAGGGGGGTCTGGATGCATTCTCTCGTGGTTATGAAAAGTTTGGTTTTACACGCAGGTACATCTTTTTCTAATTTCTTAAGGATCTTATGTAGTTCAGGTATTATAAAGAGTGTTGCTTTGTATATTAAGTGTCTGTTTATAACATTGCTTTTGATTGCATTTGAAACTCAACTTCTATTCATGTGATAGTGACATTCAAATTACTGGGGAAAATTTGAGTGGCAGTTACATGCCATTATAGTTTTGTTGCCCAAGGCAACTTAATTTCCTCCCACCCAAAAAAGGGTAAACTCACAATGTAGGCTTGAGATTACAACAATTTCACAATCTAGGCTGGGATGTGCGGTTTTCACAATATATTCCTTATAATTCAGTTAGACACCTATACTAGGCAATTTGTTAAAAAGAAAAAAAAAGGATAGATTTATTGTTTCTCCTTTCCACCTATTTTGATTCTTTAATATTTTAGCATCCGCATTCTTTCTTATCCTATTTTATATTTCTATTGAATCTCATCATAAAGAAGGTAGTTACTTTTTATTGTTTACCAAGGGTTCAGAAAATGAAAATTTAGTTACTCAGCTCTTAGAAGTTTGTTGTTCTTTAGATGTCACTAAACATAAACTAGTTTAGAGGATTAGTTTGCTTCTTTTTGTTTTGATTTGATTTTTTCTTCTTCTTTTGCAATCTACGTTCTACTCAGGATAGCATAACTTTGAAAAACTTAGACCTGATACCTATGCTTTTCATAATTCTTTTCTGTGATATTCTTTGTCAATTTTCATTTTTGTCACACTCTTGGAGCAAACTCCTCTTATTTTGAGCACTTTGTTCCAGAAATTAGCTTCTTATAGTTCATGTTGCATTTGCTGACTGTATTATTGCTCTTTATTCAGTTCCACAGGTATAACATATAGGGAGTGGGCACCTGGAGCTAAGGTTAGCTTTGACAATTTTCTTTTTTTGGTCGTAATGACAATTTTACTTTTATTCATTCCTTTTTTCAACAAGGAAAGTTTGTTAATGCCAAGAGTTATTTCTATTTTAATTTTTAGATAGGATTCAAATGTTAGATTTTGTAGTCTGGGTTTATTCCCTTGCAATTATACTAATTCTTTGCCTTTTTAGTCAGCATCATTGATCGGAGATTTTAACAATTGGAATCCCAATGCTGATGTTATGTCACGGGTATGAATTTGAGTTTCGGATAGTAATATATGGGTGATGAAAGGAATGATTGTGAATTGACACAAAACTTCTTAGAATGTGTTATATCCTTTCAATATTTCATATTTCAATAATAATGTGAAACCCATCTATCATTTATGACCAGAATGAGTTTGGTGTATGGGAGATCTTTTTGCCAAACAATGCTGATAGTTCATCAGCAATTCCCCATGGATCACGAGTGAAGGTAACATTTCTCTCAGATTGATTTCATTTTGTGTTTGGTTTTAAGGGGTACTTGATTTAAAAAGTTGAGAAGTGATAAACAGAAACTTCATGGGTATACTGGGTCTATTTCCCCAACTTGATGGTTTAATTGCAGATCCGCATGGATACTCCTTCAGGCATTAAAGACTCAATTCCTGCCTGGATCAAGTTCTCTGTACAGGCTCCAGAAGAAATCCCTTATAATGGTATATACTATGATCCACCTGAAGAGGTATGTTTAGACAAGTTTTCTGGTACAAGTCATTGTCACTTTCTGATTTGGGCTACACAAAGATGACTCGGAAAGTATGCAGCAACAATCTTAGTTAATTTGTTGAGTATACTTTAAAATATGGGCAACTTCCCGCATAGTCTCCTGAGGTTGGTTTGTATTTCAATTTGGCCCCTCAGGTTTGAATTATTGTGAAAAATAACAGACATGCCTTTTTCATGGTTAGATTGACTCCTACGTTGGCTGAAATCATTAAATTTTATACTTTTAGACATTGAATTGCTTTTTATAAAACAAAACAGTGCAGAAAAAGTGTTAAATCTAACAATTCAAAGGTTTTATTTGTTACTTTTCAAACTTGAGGGGATAAATTCATAATTTTAACGAAACTCAAGAAAAAATATAATTCACCCTTAGAATACTCACCTCTCATTTATGACAGACCCAAAAATCATATATACTTGATGCTGAATTGTTCATCATAAATATTTCATATTAAAGAAAAGGAACTGCCATTTAAAATGCTTAAAAGTTAAACTTATGGAGGTTGTGTGTGGGCGCTATAATGTATCTCCAAAATATTTCTGTGCACGTGACTGAGCACTTGGATTTCATGAACTTAGAATGTTTCTCAAAATCCATCCTGTTCTTCACATGCTTAGATAGCCATTACTTGGTGCTAGAATGTCTTATTTGTTTGTTTGTTTAGGAGGGTTCCTCAATAACATTTGTAGTCATATTTTTTGCTCACTTCTACATGTATACTTGTATGTGTCTGAGTGTATTTTTAATTCATTTTTGGAAATGTGATATTGCATTTTTGTAATTTACATTAATATTTATGTATATATGCATACATCACTGACGTATGTGTATATGTAAACACATGTTTATTGTGCATGTAATAACATCAGACTGCATATATTTTATTGTATTTCCAGAATACACCTGACATGATTACGTACATTGTCACGATTGTTTTCACTGTTTATCACACTAATTTTTTTTTTTTAATAATATCTGAACAGGAGAAATATGTTTTTCAACATCCTCAGCCAAAAAGGCCCAGATCACTTCGGATTTATGAGGCACATGTTGGAATGAGTAGTCCGGTGCGAATTCTCTCTCTCTCTTTTAATGCTTTTCCTTAAACAAATAGAAATTTCCTAAGAAAAATATTACAAGTAATTTGGACCAGTAGTCCAACTAACAGTCTAATACTAGACCTAAATAAGGAAAGTACTGAAATGAAAACTAAACAATACCCCAGCATGTTTTATATGAACCTTGCCGACATCTTATCATAAAAACTTCTTTGTTCCTTCCCATTCAAATTATCAAAAGAAAGGACAAATTAAATTTCTCCAAATTAATTTACCACTTTTGGATTCCCAAATTCACAATGATGTATTTAATATGGCTAGAGGACTGTCATGGTCACACACTAATATACCTTTGTGGAAGGCAACAGTCTCACCGTAATCCATTAGCAGCAGATCAAGCAAGAGCACGTTGTAAAAGAAATTATTTGATGGTTATCTCTTGCTTATACTGCGTAGGCAATGGGGTCATGGCCATGAGCCTTTGACACACACACACCCAAAAATAATTAGTATAATAAATGAAAGTCCGTAAGCCACTAAGAATATATTACTTTTAAGTGACCAATGATTTCCAAATGAAAGACTGCAGGAAAAAGGGATATGATTAGTTGTCATTTAGATAAGTTCAAAGAAAAATTTACAGTGAACTTTAAGTACGAGGGAAGCAAGATATTCTACCTGAGTTTGTATGGGAGATGAAAACTGGTCTGCCAGCTAATTAATCTGTTCAGCATTACAGTACTATTCAACAGCCTCTCATTGACTCTAGAAACTTGTGTTTTCTTAGTAGGTGCCAGAACTAAAAAGTAGTCATGATATGTGTTAAGTCTTACAGTAAGGTAGTAGAATGACATTTACTGCAGCATGAGATTGTTAGTTGTGCAAAAAAAGAGCAAGTACACAGGATCATGGACTGTGGAACTGTTTTGATTGCAATAAATTCTTAATCAAGTTTCTCTTTGAAGTCTCAATAATGGATAAATTAAAACAGCTATTGCACACTTCAGGTCCTCTTTGATCCTGTTATTGTCAGGTTGGGCACTTTAGTTTCATAATTATGAAAATGAACACTTTAATTATGTTGTTTTATAGGACTAATGGAGACTAAAATGCTCATTATTTATAATTGCGGACTAGAAGTGCCCATAAAGTAATTTTTCGTTTTCCAAAATTAAAACTTATTCATTTATAAGTTAATATATAATTGTATCTTTGATAAGACTCCTCCCATTACAAAGTTTTGGGTTCGAACACCAATTATTTTAGATCATTTTTGTTTGATCTAAAATGAATAATAAGCGTGTGAAACATATAACATAAAGAGGGTCACAGACCAATCTTGTCCACCATCATTCTCTCTTAATGTTACCCCTTCTTTCTTCTGTAATATATTTCTTAAACTTTTCTAACATTGAGATGCAGGAACCAAAAATCAATACATATGCGAACTTTAGAGATGAAGTTCTTCCACGGATCAAAAGGCTTGGTTATAATGCAGTTCAAATTATGGCCATTCAAGAGCATTCCTATTACGCTAGCTTTGGGTAATGTCATTTTTTGAACAAGATGTGAGATGATGATCATCTTGTTTGTTGGTCCTAGTGTGTTGTGTTAAATATGAATGTGATAGTAATTTGAATATCAGTATCTTTGATATATTTTATGCGGTCTTTTTATAAGTTCTCATACTTTTAAATGACATGCAGTTACCATGTCACAAATTTCTTTGCTCCCAGTAGCCGCTTTGGGACGCCTGACGATCTGAAGTCTCTAATTGATAAAGCTCATGAGCTTGGCTTGCTTGTTCTTATGGACATTGTTCACAGGTAAGTTTGATAATTTGGGCAAGATTTTTTTTTCTATCAACTCCTCCAATTGGTTAATACTGCTGGTTTACTTGCTCCTGTCTTTATTGATATTTCTTGTTCTAACAGTTTTCTACCTTGTGGCATCATTAAAGACTCATTTTATGCCACTACTTTTTATTTATTTATTAATGAGCTATATTCTAGATCCAGAACTTATATTTTACTGTTCAGTTTGATACATTGTTAGTTTAAGGAATGTTTGATGTAATACGTTGGGAATCCATCATTTTTTGTAAAAGTCTGATCTATATTTTCAGTCAATCCAGTTCTTTTACTTTTATATTAATTGATATTTTTCTTTATATTAACCTGTTTACTGTTACGTGCCGTATCCCAAATTTTATGGTTTACTCAACCTAGTCATTCATCAAACAATGTGTTGGACGGATTGAATATGTTTGATGGAACTGATAGTCAATACTTTCACTCTGGAACACGGGGATATCACTGGATGTGGGATTCTCGCCTTTTCAACTATGGAAGCTGGGAGGTATTTGCTTTCTCCCCATGTTTAAATGATAACTTTAAAACATGTTTGCCTTCCTTTAATTGTATGGTTATTGACTTACATCTTGATTTAGGTGCTACGGTTTCTTCTTTCAAATGCAAGATGGTGGCTTGAAGAATACAAGTTTGATGGGTTCAGGTTTGATGGAGTGACTTCAATGATGTATACTCACCATGGGTTGCAGGTTAATTTAATCATTCCACTGTTTTGCTTATAGAGAACTATTCTTATATGACTTATGACATAATAATGTCAATATTTTTAGGTTTATATGTATTTTTTACCTGCTATTCCTCATGGTGCACCATCTGTCAAAACTAGTGATATTGTATGCACATTTCTGCACTCTTTACACAACTAAAAGACTAAGCTCAACTTCTTTGTTGTTGTTGTAAAACTAGAGTCCTAAAATGTGAAATTGTCCCCAGTTGTAAGCTTAGGACTAAATTATACACTTTGGTGATGCTAAGGGACCTCTAGAGCTATTTTCCCATTCTCAAACAGGCTAGCAAAATAAAAAAAGGCCTTTGTTGCATGTCAAATGTCAATTTTCAGTCTTAATGTATGTAACCTACATCAATATGTAAGTGCTTACGTGTGTTTTGAATTTTCCTTTCTAAAATTAATTTTTTATTTAATGTCAATCTTGGCATCATCTTGAATCTAATTATAATCTTGAGTGAATATATATATATATATATGAAAGTAAGTTATCTTCCTGAGACTAAGGTAACCAGTTAATTATGTCAGCTGCCTTGTAAAGAATTGACATTTTTTTTCAAGGGATTCCTTATTTGAATCCCCACCCTGTATAAGTATTTAGAAAAGTGGCCTTTCTAACATTTATATTTTTCCACCATATAAGATTTTAAATCCCTTATTCTTTGTGTTTTAGGTCGCATTTACTGGAAATTACAGCGAATACTTTGGACTTGCAACAGATGTAGAAGCCGTAGTTTACCTGATGCTGGTCAATGATATGATTCACGGGCTGTGCCCAGAAGCAGTTACTGTTGGTGAAGATGTATGGCATTCACTCTAATCCATTATAAACGTGTCCATCCTCCTTTCCCCAAAAAAATGAAGAGAAAGTAAAACACATTCACACACACACAAGGGAAAAAATGAAGAACATGCTACTGTTTGCATTTGATAATTTAGATGCCTTAGTTTTCCTCATGCTGGTCAATGGTATGATTCACGGGCAACCAGAAGTATTTACTGTTGGTGAAGATGTATGATATTCAATGCCAGACAGAATAAACTTGTCCATCCCCATTTACCCAAAAAATGAAGAGAGAGAAGAAAACACAGTTACACAAGGGGAAAAAAAACATAATTAACATGCTACTGTTTGCATTTGATAATGTCATGTAGCACTGTAATGATTAAAATATCCTAATAGTCCCTTTATTTAGGTAAGAGGGACACATTGGTCCCTTTATTTTCAATTTCAACACTTACTCATTTAGTCCTATTGTTTCAAAATTTTGGATGCTTTCAAGTCCAATTAGTACAATAGTATTACTAAATTGATGAAAATATTATGTGTTTGGCACGTGCTCACCATTTTGAAGGACATTTTAAGAAAAAATTGGTGATCACGTGTTAAAAGTGTGAGAATTTTCATTAATTCTTTAACATTATTACACTAGTTGGACTTAATTTACCAATTTCGAAATAAAAGAACTATATATTTATGTACATATTCAAAATAAGGAGACTAATGTGTCCGGTCTACCTAAACAATGTGACTTGTTCTATCCCTCACCCTTTGAAATGTCTTATGCCTTCAAAAGACCTTCCATGAACCCTGCACTTGTACAGTTGGTTACATTATGTAATTTTTTTTCAATTCACCGGTTGGGTCTACTCATTGTAGATTTGACTATCTATAATTAATGAAGAGACAAGAATGAGGATATAAAACCACCAAAACTTGTAGGCTAATAACATTCACTGTGAAATCTGTTCTTTCAGGTCAGTGGGATGCCGGCATTCTGTATTCCTGTTCAAGATGGTGGTGTTGGTTTTGATTATCGCCTACATATGGCCGTTGCTGACAAATGGATTGAGCTTCTGAAGTAAGCCACTACTAAGATTCATAAGATATGTTGTTGGTGGACATTTTAAATCAAGGATTTAGAACTGTACTTGCTTTACATCTCCTGGGTTTTTTCATAGGAAAAAGGATGAAAATTGGAGAATGAGTGATATTATTTTCACACTTTCCAACAGAAGGTGGTCAGAGAAGTGTGTTGTTTATGCTGAAAGCCATGATCAAGCCCTTGTCGGTGACAAAACAATTGCATTCTGGTTGATGGATAAGGTTAAATTATCTTCTTTGTGCAGTGATTGTGGTTTGGTATATATACTTTGTAAAAGAAGTAGCTTAATATTCTATAACTCTTTCAGGATATGTATGATTTCATGGCTTTGGACAGACCTTCAACTCCTGTTATTGATCGTGGAATTGCATTACACAAAATGATTAGGCTTGTTACCATGGGATTAGGTGGAGAAGGATATCTAAACTTCATGGGGAATGAATTTGGACATCCTGGTAAGATTGGAGTAGCTTCTGATATAATTTGTTTATACTAATGTTGTGTGAACATCAATTTGACTTTACAAATGATAAGCAGCTAAATTTCTTTTATTATTGTCCAGAATGGATTGATTTTCCTAGGGGAGATCAGCATCTTCCTGATGGCAGATTGATTAAAGGAAACGATAACAGTTATGATAAGTGTCGACGCAGATTTGATCTTGTAAGCTTTTATCTTATTATGATAATGTATTTTTAGGGTAATCAAGGATATGCATCTGAAACATATTTTACAATGGGTTTTCATATCCATGTTAATTGGAGGCCCAGTTAGTGTTGGTAGAAAATTTAAATACACAACACATTTAAAACTGACCTACAATAAACTTGAGCGTAAGAAAATATGCAGAATACCTATAGGATAATTAGAATATATAGATGAAATCAAATGGCTGAGGTCAAATTACTTCATGCTACGAGGGAATGAAAGGTTTGAGACATTTTTTTGAATCCATGCTCCAGTTTTCTCTCTCTTTCCAGTGTTCAACAATGGTTATGTAATTCGTATGCTGATGCGGTAATCATATACTAGTTCTATTTGTCTCTTTAATTTGGGGGACAGACATGTGTTATGTGGCAACTAGTTTGTTTATATTTGTGATTGTGAGAATGGATTATGTTTATGCCTTATTTGCATTTGAAATCCACACAATGTGAAAAATGGATCATATATTAGTATATTACTACTGCTGCGTTCCTCGTACTTCTCATGTCATCATAAATATATTTATTTTCTCTCAGGAAATAACTTTTCAGCTTAAATGTGCAAGTACTTCTTGTTTATTAATGTGCAGGGGGATGCAGAATATTTAAGATATCGTGGAATGCAAGAATTTGATCGAGCAATGCAGCATCTTGAAGAAACCTATGGTGTAAGTCTTAGTTGTGCGACCATGTGGTTTTCTGTTAATTGCCGCTTATGCATATATTTTTTTGTCATCATTTTAGTGTTTGGTTTATTTGCTTTTGAAATTTGGTAAAGAGAAACATAAATGCTTCTTTTCATGTTGTAAGCCTTTGAATTCACGTTTTATCTGAGACTTTCTATATCTGGGCATTTAACTTTTTCTTAGCACGTCAAAATCTATAAATGCATATGATATGTTGGTCTACTTATTGTGCAGTTCATGACTTCTGAGCACCAATACATATCAAGAAAGGATGAAAAAGATAGGGTTATTGTGTTCGAAAGGGGAAACCTTGTTTTTGTCTTCAATTTTCATTGGACTAACAGCTATTCAGACTATCGATTAGGCTGTTTAAAGCCTGGAAAGTACAAGGTATGCAAAATTAAATTTGAATTAAAATGCTCATGGTTAGTTTGCCGTACGTTTTTTTTTTTTTTTCGTTTTTCTTCTTCATTCTTACCTAATCATCTTTTTCCATTATTATTTGTACTAAAGGTAATCGTCGTCTTTTTAATTTTTAATTTTTTAATTCGGTTTTACTAACACAGATTTATGACACTAAATTTAAAATTTACCCAAATCGTTAATGTTAAGTTTGAGTTGAAAGTCTTCTCTATTGATATATCATGGATTGCCACCAAAATCAAATGGTAGACGGTACGCCGTCCAAGTTATCAATGACTTAAAATGGTTGGTTACCTTTTCCTCTAGAGAAATTTCTTGTAACTATCACATGGTTTAACGTGTTAACTTCTTAGATAATATTGAGTCATTGTGTCCTGTGATGGGACAGGAAGTAAAACATAAGTCTTTTAGTTATTGGATTCAAGGCTACAATACTCAACCCCATCCAGTCCTCTAATGTAAGCGATAAACAACAGGTCGTACTGAGTAAAGATCTACCAAACAGCGAACATGTTGTGCTTACTGTTCCGCTGAGGCTCTCGGCCAATCCATAAACATATGCCTCTCAACTTAATTTAATATCAATTAATTTTCGAGTAGATTCATATACCAAGTTTGACTATTCTTTCCTTTTAATATTATTGCTAAAACTAATGTATCTTATTGGGATTGATCTCCCGTAAAATAATTTATGTTGCTTTGACATGTCCTAAATGAGTAGAGCGCAAATATATTTATATATATATAATTTTAGTAGAGTTCGCAAATTATGAAGGACATTCATGTCTCGTTCTCATGAAAGAAGAGCACTGTTGTGCATCAGTATCATAACGCAGAATTTTGAACTTTTAACATTTATCTCCAGTTACAACTTACAAGTCTTAGATAAATCGTTTCTTATTGTAAATGGTACTTAGTAATAAATTAGGCAAGCTATATCATTACTTGTTAGCTTCTCTCATAAAGCACTTTTTCTCCATCTTCATCAGTTTTTTGGTATTTATGTTCGTGGGGGAGACTAGTGCCTTTCATAGTAATCTCGATTTTGGGTAGGGTAAAGTGTCGCACTTTTTTTTCTCACAGTCCAACTGCATCTTGCTTTGGGATTTATTTTATGCGTAATATTTCTTTGTTTTTCAGGTTGTCTTGGATTCTGATGGTAAATTATTTGGAGGCTTCGATAGGCTTAACCACAATGCTGAGTACTTCACCTCCGTAAGAAAATTTACTCCTGGTTTCTATTTTTTTCCCTCATGTACCCAAGAAACTAGGCATTAAAATATGTTGGTGCTTGCACAGGATGGATGGTATGATGACCGGCCTTGTTCGTTCTTAGTTTATGCCCCTTGTAGAACAGCGGTGGTTTATGCTTTGGTAGAGGATGAAACAAAGAATGAGGTCTCAGCGCATGAATCCCGACTGGCCTAAAGCAATCTGGTGTCTATTAGCAAGTAAATGCAGCCAACCTTTTCACACAGCTGAGCCAGAACTATTATGGGAAGAAAAAAGCAGGCCTCCATACAAGGTTTGTAAAGTTTGACTGAGGTAAAATGCAAGGCAATCAATCTTTTGTAAGGTATGTCAGAGCTTTTCTAAGTTGGGGATTGAATCTCTGATGTAATTAACTTCCAAGCTAGAATTTATTGAGAATTGCAGCCGTAGTTTTCCATTGTAAAGCAGTAGTTGATTGTGAATTTGTTTTACCGTTTTTACTTTTTAATAACACATCGAGTTAAAGGCCTTTTTTTTGCTTGCATATTTTGGAAGCGCCATGTAGAAATCCAATATACAAATATGCAATTACATATATATATTTTTTTAACGATAAAAATATATATAGGGAATTGCATTTTCAAAGCAGAAAACATATATAAGACATTAATATGTCAGAGCAATTGAAAATTTTACATAATAATTTAATGCTTCCTGGTTTCTAAATATAAAAACATTGTTTTGTCATCAGCAAAGACGACTAAAGCAATTTTATTACCCTTAACTAAAGCATTATTTTTTCAAATATCATCTAAATATACAAAATTATTATGCAACTATGAATGGCTGTTTGTATAATTTAGTATTTACTGAACAAATATAAATAACAAAATTTACATCTTTAGTTTGTGGACATGCTGGCTTAGGTGGAAGTTATTTTGTTTGTGTCATGGACATTTTTATTCACTTTATAAGGAACAATTTAAGTTACTCTATATTTTATTAATATAATTTTTTTTTTTTACATAATAATAAAGTAATGTATTGGGATAAAAAATTTATTTTATTTTAATAATTTAAAATTTAGTTTGAACAATAAAAAATATTTTTTAATTTATTTTGTTCTAACTGTTTTTTTAAATTATATATATATATATATATATATATATATTGACACTTTTTTAAATCGTTTTTTATAAATATTGTGTTTAAACCAAAATTACAGATTTTATGATATCATAAGTAGGGCATATAGATTAAAAAATTACAAATTAGTGGCGTTAAAATTATATGTATAAGCTCTCTCGTGCCATTATTTAGAGGGCAATGGCTGCTATGCGGTCTACTACGATGGTAGACCGGAGAGATCCATCTGCGTTGTTCAAATGCTAATGATCATGTAATTTTCTTACTTTGCGGCCCTTATTTTTAATATTATAAAATTTATAATTTTAATTCAAATACGATACATATAAAAAATATGATACAAAAGAATATTCAAAAAACTACGAACAAAAATTCATAAAATTTATAAAAATAGATGACAAAAAAATAGTATTGTTCAAATTTAATTTTAAACTGTTAAAATAAAAAGATAAATTTTCTCCTATTATATCTGCTTTTATTATTATGTTAAAAAAAATAATATTTTATTATTAAAAAATAATTAAAATATCTTATCTTTATTAAAAAAGTAACTAATATATTTCAATGAAACAAACAAAATAACTTCAAAATACTTGATCTAAAAAAATCTTTTCAACTATAACTTCTATTTTTTATCATACATCTTATATTTATTAAATAAAAATAAAACTTAAATTTTGTTATTATTATATATTCATCATGCGTATTGTACATATCATAAATGTATTATTTTAATAAAAATTAGCTAAATTAATGTAAAATTATTTTTTTAATATTAATTAAAATTTTATAAAATATTTTAAAAAATTTACAAACAACTTCTGTAAAAAAAATTCAAATATCTACAGATATCAATAATTTTGTTAATATTTTTGTAAAATTAAAATCTCAATATTTTGATCAATAAAATTTTCTTTCATTAAAATTAATTATTAATTTAATATAAAATTAAAAATATAAGTAAATAAATAAAATGAATTAAAAACACTAATTAAATAAATTACGTCATATTAATATATATATATATATATATTTAATATAAAAAATATTTTTTTTATCAAAATAGCATCCATACAATAATTTATACATAGAGAAGTTAGTCCCACACACAAATTGTAATCACATACACATTATTCTTATTTTTATGAAGTAAATTAAAAATTCAAGCTCTAACAAAGCTAGTTTCGGAGACAGAGCCACGGGGCAACTGATGTAGAACACTGGTGGGCGATGAATTAGAGTTGGAGCGCAATGCTTCAGCCAGAGGACCACCCATATGGTTCGAAGGCCATCCGGCAGCCCAACTCAACTGTCGATGCTCGCGGTCGGAGTTGCTTTCGTGGTGACTTAAATCAAGATCACCATTTCCAGTTGACAATTTCAATGATACATCTGATGATGAATTTTCAGGTATAGACATGGAAAGGCAAGTAGAAAAACTCATTGAGGTTCCACCATTGTTCGACTCCTGAAGTGATCTTGGCCAATCATCAAAGAAATGCCGCAATATGTGACCGTTGGATTTACCATCTCCAGTGGCTTTATTTTGAGGTTCAAATAGATTCTTGCTCTCAGTTTTAGGCTCAGAAGAACTACATGGAACAAAGGAAAGTACGAATTAAGCAAGGAACAAAGGTAACTAAAAGGGTTTGTGATTATGTTTGAAGTGATTTTTAGTCAAAAGTGCTTTAAAATTTAAGCAAAATAATGTAAAGCTTCTATTAGGAAGCACATAACAGCACTATTGATAAATAAATAAATAAATAATTGGTTTAAAAATCATTTATTATTTTGTAACAAAAGCTTTTACAGATATAAAAGCAGAAACAAGCTTTTGCTTGAACGGAAACTGAGATAACAGGTAATAAACACAACGTTATTGTAGTTGAGGACAAACACTTCACATTTTCACTAGCCATTGGGGAAAACAAAAAAAGAAAATATATGACCTTACTATTTCAACCGCCCAACATGTATGATGAATCACTAAATACAAACAAACATTAATTACAAAAACATCATAAAAAGCCCCACAAATTAAACTCAAATAAGATGTCGGCATTTGCCGTTATTGTTTTATTTCGATTTGAAATATTATCACTTTTACATATTAAATTAAATAAAATTCACAACCATCTAACAAGATAAAATATATAAGAAGGTAATTTTAATATAATTAATAAATATATAAAAATAATATATAGTTTAATTTTTAGCATACAATCAAAACTAAAAACCTTATCCCTAAGTATTCTTATTATTAAATTACAAATATTTAACTTACATTAAAAATATATTTAACCATCTTCATAACAACTTAATTGTTAAACTTTTAAAAGAATTAATTTTTCAAACACTAACAATAACATATATATTTTTTCACTTTAACATCTCAGTATTTTATAGAAAAAAAGTCTCCTTTAAATTAGTCTCCATTAAATTGTATCATTGATATTATTTAATCACTTCAATTATAAACAATATTATTTAATCTATTGATTAAAAAAAAAGAGTCGGATTAAAAATAAAACTCATAATTTTAATAATTTTTTAATTAAAATATTATTTTTATATTTTTAATATTAAAATATTAATTTAAAAAATAATATTATAATTAAAAATTATTAAAATTACTATTTTTTTTAAATTAAAAAATAAATTAACCCCACTTATAATCTAAAAAACTAAATATCAAAAACTAAGTAATCTAATCAACCCTTTATGATCTCGGTCTCTATTTTATATTGTGCAAGTATCATAATTATAATAATAAGCCTGCAAGTAATTATTATTATATTTTTTTTCAAGAAAAAAGTCTCACTAAGAAGTAGCTATATGATCCAAAGATTATGGGTCGATAAATTATGCCAATATAAATGTATTAATTTAAAGTAAGATAAAGAGATACTTTTATATTAAAAAAAATTCTCATATTCCGCCCAATACAAGCGCCTCAAACTTGCATTTTCGTGCACCAACTCGACCGTAATTACCCCAGAGTCTTGCCGAAATGAACCATTATTACAACTCTCTCTCTCACACACACACTTTTAACCTAAAAATTAACACAAAACCCAAAAACACTAAGAGATAAGATTTCACCTTTGGTTTAGTTGAAGAAGGTCAATGGAACCAAAAGGCCCTGAAAGAGCAAACTGGGTACCCCCAGAAGCAGTAGCTGAAAACGATGAAGCATTACTAATAGAGGTGGTGTTTGAAGCGATATTCAAACAGCCTCCTCTTTCTCCATTAATATTAGTAGCAGCAGTCGAAGTGGTAGTTGTGGTGGGGATTTCCACAGGCTTTCTTGAACGGTTTCTGCCACGGTGCATGTGGCGCTCACAATACTTGTGACCAGACACAACGTCCCTTGAACATCTCCATTTCTTACCATCTGTTCTTCTACACCTCCCTGGCTCTGGATCCATTGCTTCTCTTCCCCAATACCCTGTTTGAAACACTGCTGAACCATAATTGAAAAAATTCTTAAAAAACACCTCAAATAATATTAAAAATAAAAATTAAAAAAAAAAGCATAAATAAGAATAGTTAGAAGAGAACTAACAAGCAGATTGATAAGGTGAGTAATGTTGAAGAGGAGGGTTACGGAGGTAAAATGAATTAGAAGAATGTAAAAAGCTTTTCTTGATAGGCTGAAGGAGTTCTGGAGGAACAGTAGAACCAGCCAACATGTATCTGAATATCAAAGCCTGTAGTTCAAGTTCTTGCCGTTGGGCCAAGCTGAAATAACTCCCTGTTCTCACAAACCAAACAAACAGTTGGAGAATCGCAGAACATTTTATAGATTGAAATACAATGGTAAATTTTAGATTGGAAAGAATCAAACTTTATTTATGTAATGCAAGAAATAGAAAAAAGAAAAATATGCTTACTGGGAAATCTGGTGGAAACAGATGTTGAATCAGGAAATGCTGACAAGGTACTGATTTTGCTGCCGGGTTCTGATACAAACAAGGGAAGAGCAGACCCAGATGGTTCATTCTGGGTTTCAATTACAAGTTTTGGTATTCTTGCAGAATTTTGATGCTCTGCCATTTCTTGCTGGTAAACCCTCCAATGCTTCGTATTGAAGTCCATTAGAGAGAAGAAAGATGAGGTTTGATTTAAGTTTAGTATTTTGATTTGGCTTGGTTTTTAATATAATATATGTTTGGTGGGTTTTTGTGGGTGTGTTGATTAAGGTAAGAAAAAGTTCACAAAAGCTTCTTGCAGAGACTTGTGTTTGGGTTCTTTTGGAGCGATATTATATATTTACATAAATAACAGACAGGCATCGACAGTTTTTATCGAATATTATTATATAATTTTAATTATATTTACCATTTTATTTGAAATAATATTTAAACTTTTCAGTTCTTTTATAATATTGGGCAGGTATAGCTAATTTAGGGATGTAAATTGTATCGTATTAGTTATATTTGTGTCGTGTTTGTTTATATTATTCGTGTCATATTTTTGTATTTATTGACATATTAAAAAATTTACTTGAATTTTTTTATGTTACTTATTTATAATAGTAAAAAATAACAAAATACTTAAGAACATAAAAAAATTATTGATTAATTTTTATTAAAAAAAATTTTATCATCGTATTTAAATCGTATTATTTTTACTCTCATTTCTAAATTTTTTTTATATTAAAAAATAAGTATATTTTAAAAAAAATATGTATTTAAATTTTCTGATCCTTAATTTTAGGATTTCTTTCACATTTATCTGTTTATTTGTATTTATCTGTATCAATAATTTTCTTCTATAGAAAAAACTCTCCACATTCTGACAGTAAAAGCCTGAAAAGTTTGTTTTTAAAGAACCAGTGGAGACGCCAAGGGCACTTGATAAAAAAAGACAGTCAGACAAGACAGTTGAGAGCAAAGAGAGAGGAAAAAAGTGAAACTGATTTTAAAAATATAAAAACACTGAAAAACAAAAAGATACAAAATAATAATAATAATATGTATTAAATAAAATGTTATTTATTAAAAAATAGAGCAAATTAATTATATTATTTTTTATTTATTTTATTTAATAAATTTTTATGTTTTTTTTTTAAATTAGTACTAATTTTAAATTTTATTAATAAATACTACATAATTATTTGTTCAAGAATAATAAGTAACTTTTTTTTGTTAAATAATATATTAATTATTAATTATATATAAAATATTAATTATATTATATTTTATAATATATGTATACAATTTTAATAAAAAGTATTTTTGATACGTCAATGCGAACTGTGAAGAAAGAACCCGTAGTCTCTTAGCTTTGCTTTGGAAATAGCACTTGGTTTTTTAACATTGCTTAGGGTTCTGAGATAACGAGAGAAAGAACCTCTAAATGCCCTTGTGGTATCACCTAAATTTTACCATTTTTATTATATTTTAGAAGAAATAAAAATTTCTGTTATATAAAAATCTTACTACTTGTGCAGAGTTACTGATCTAAACAACAAACTCAAGAGAGAGAATTTAAGCCGACAATGCAGTTCTATTTCAGACGATATCAG
Organism: Elaeagnus macrophylla; assembly: GCA_029378325.1. NCBI lineage: Eukaryota > Viridiplantae > Streptophyta > Magnoliopsida > Rosales > Elaeagnaceae > Elaeagnus > Elaeagnus macrophylla. The sequence goes on along the minus strand of CM055648.1, from coordinate 22,553,490 downwards.
GCTTTATCGTTCTTCTGCTCATGTCTAGAATAGTTAAACATCTCTCACGTTCTTTTTTCTTTTCTTTTACAATAAATAATGCAATTATTTAATTAATTTTTTTAATAAAAAAATATAAATATTAATTATCTTCTAATATTATAAAATATAAATATTCATTTATATTTTTTTTAAAAGAGTTAAAAAAAATTATATTATATAATTAAACATTTTTTTATTTATAAATATTAAAATTAAATAAATTTGAACTCATATTAATCGTAACATTATAAATTGTTTTTTTTATACTGAGTTTCAAAAGATATATATATATATATATATATATATATAATATATATTACTTTAATGTGTATTTACTTATTTAATATTTATTATAAAAATTTGTATGGATTTAAATTATAAGAAGAAAAGTATAAATATTTTTTATATGGGTTGTTTAGAATTAAAATTAAATTGTATCATTTTATCAGAATTGAAGGAGTTAGGAATTTTTCGCTCTTTCACAAATTATCTTTAATTTTCATTAAAATATATGGGTATTTATGGTATTTTCAAACTCCTCTGTTATATGTGAAACCAAACATACGTAAGAGTATTATGAATAATTTACATCCTAAAATTAAATTTATCTTCTTAAATTAGAGATGATGTAAGTGAGTTTGATGGTTATTATTTTTTATAAAAAAAAAAAAAAAATTCGAAATTTAGACCAAAAATAAGCTTGGCCAAAGAAATGATGAATATCTTATGAAAAAGAAAAACACGTGATGAATAATCATGCATTCAATAATGCGAAAGGAAATGTCTGTTGGAGTCAAAAATTGATATTTCACAACATTTATGAGATTTGGCTCTTTATATATATTAAATATGGATGCCAACCCTTTTAGAAAAAGAAAATGCCACCCCTGCAAATGTTCCTACAAACCAACCAAACTATTCTTCTTCTTATAGTGGAATAAATGACATAATTATCATGTGAAGGCTAAATTATATAAATAATTTTCACATTTTATTCTCTTATATTCTTATACTTTTAAAGTTTAATTTTATATTTTAAATTATATAAATAAAGAAATTAAAATATGAAAATGTAAAGCGATCAAATTATAAGGATTTAATATATATATATATATATATATATATATATATATTTTTTTTTTTTTTTTTTTGCAACTTAATATTACTCAAATGCAGAAGGTAAAAGTAATGTTAAAAGTAGAAAAATTAATGGATCACCCACCCCCTGACTAACTTTTGGTTCCAAAGAAGTGTGATGCATGCATTATTGAACGGTCATATCGTACAGTAAAAATAATATTGCAGGAATAAATGATCTGTACAAGTTTGGCATCATCTTGTGTAACATTGGACCCTACTAAGTACTAACTAAATCTTACAATTTAATATATTTTATTATTTATATAATATAATTTAATTATATTTTTATTAGTAAAAAAATTTATAATTATTTCATATTTTTAATTTTATATTTAATTAATAATTTAATACTATATATCACTATATATATATATATATATATATATATATATATAACACAGTGCTTTTAACCAAATGGATGCCAGCAATAAGTAGTGGTGGATGGTTTCATTTCTTGAATGCATACCACCACCTGGGAATCAGCTTATAAACTTGAGCCGAGCCCACATCCAGCCGAACCCTTCTAATTTGAATTAAAAAAGAGTCGGACGACATAGCATAATGAGTTGAAACAAATCAAGCCAAGCTGAGCCAGTAGATGATAATCTCAGATTCAGAGTGTGGTGGCACAATGGGTGGACCCTGTTAAGTTATTCTATCTCTGCCCAGTATCTAAATGTAACCAATCAAATTATGGGGAATGACTTAAATGCCCCTACATTGACCTTGCTATAGCACACTAGGAATGTCTGGCATGGCAGAAAGGCTATTCTCATCACGCGTTTAATAATTGCGAAGACAGGTCGGCCGGGAAGGAGATTTTTCATGATATTTTTTTTTAATTGTATTGTATATATATATCAAATATCTTGTTAATTGATAATTAGATATAAAATTTAAAATATAAAATAATAAATAATTGTATAATCTTTTATTAATAAAAATTAATTAAATTATTACATATAATTAATATATGTATTGAGTTATGGTAAAATTTATTTTTAATTTTTTTGTATGTATATTTAATAGCAAAAATCAACATAAAATTTTTATTATAATATATATTTGTCATGTATTGGAAACTGTATTGAAGAATAGACAGGACAGGGCAGGAAAGATGACCCACAGGCCAGAGTCTCATTCACCTCCACATAAGGGCAATTTCTTAATGATGCCAAAAACGGGATTTTCTCATGAATTTGAGAATTTCTCCATCAGCGAGTTAATTAACTATAAATTTTGCAGTATTAACTAAAGGCTAATTGATCTGCAGTGGATAGTGTAATCGATAGGATAATTGAATTATATATATATATATATATATACATGATATTTTAAATTTAAGTAGTTAAAAAATTTATAATTATACATAAAAAAAAAAAAAATTCTAACTAGATACGGTTTGTACTCTTAAAATAAGATATTAATTTGAATAAATAAAATTTTTTCTGTTAAAAAAAATTAAAGGCTAATTAAATGGTTTATTCAATTTTGTTTGTTATAAGAAATTATTAGATTAATTTGAGTTTATATTTGAAACAAAATCGAACTAACTATATATATATATATATTGTTTAATTTAATTTTTATTTTTAAAAAAATTGATTAAATTGAGTAAGTTAGTGTTAATCGAGTCAACTCAAATTTTCGCACTTGTTAATCTCAGTTACCGAATTGTGTTGGTTGATTTTATCGGAATTACTTTTTGAAATTAGCGAATGAACGGTAATTAATCAATTCAAACTATCATAAAAAAAAAAAAAAAATTTATGTAATAATGTAGTATTTTAAGTTAATAAAATATAAAATTAATTTAATTTAAAAAAAATATATAACTAATTAATATTTAATAAAAAAACTTAAATAATAACGAATAACAACTCTTCCTAGCTTTGCCATTTTAATGGTTTCTCGCATCCAAGGCGTCATTCTTTTATTGTGCGGCAGTGTGTGTCTCTTGTAGTTACCAAGATATTCTGTATTGGTTTTAGTATTTGTTTTAATAAAAATAAATATAAGTAGCTCGTTCTTTAATCTTTAGCACATGTCCCAGCAGGTACGGTAAATTTTCATTCAAAGATTCTGCAACTATTTGATATTATAGTTTACAAATAAAAAATATATATCAATAAAAAAATAAAACAAATAAGTCACTCCATTTTCAGTTTTATATAACTGAGATGATTTCACTTATATATATATATATATTATGCACACAGTTTATAAAAAATTACAAATAAATAAATTATATCGTACCATTAAAATTAAAACCCAAATTTTGTAACGTATTAACAAGTTCTAAATATAACAAACAACAGGAATGGCAAGTACCACACTGCCACCCCACTCAAACAAAGTAACCTTTCACTTAAATGACGACATTTTTTTTTTTAAGATTGATGCTTTATTTTTATTTTTAAAGAAAATATTAATTTAAACCAAAATTACAACAACAATTAAATCAAAAAATTAAAAACATATGAAACTATCATAAAAATTAAATGTAGTAAAAAAAAAATTTTTTTAATAAATATTAATATCTCTATTCATTAGACTAATTTTTTAAGATTAAATGATACATAGTTCTTACAAATTGTCACATAATATTAAAATTTTAATCAATAATGAGTCAAAAATTATGGGCCTCATCTCGCAAAAAAAAAAAAAAAAAGACAAATGACTCTAAATAGAATTAAATATATTGAAAATATAAAATGATAAATTTTGTAAGAAACAAAAATTCACACTTTGAGAAAAAATATTTAAAAAATTGTCTCACATTAATAAAAGATAATATTATAAAAAATATATATATAAATTAAAAATATTTATACTCTTTGAATTAACCTTTTAATAAATATAACATTTTTAATATATTTAAAAATTCAATCTATTAAGAAGAAGAAGAAATTTTTTGAAAATCAATATAAACTATTCCATATCTACAAATTATGGAGATTTCAACGTTATTTTTTAAGCTTTAAACTCTTTTTATAATATTGATACATAACATAATATAAATGATGTATATAAAAATATCTATAAATTTATATATTTTTAATATTAAAAAATAATAAATATACACTAATTTACAGTTTTGCACCGACTTTAATTATAAAATACCACATGACAAGAAAATCTGAGTGTCATATAGCATTCCTCCCTTGGCATTTTTTTTTTAATTCAGTAAATTTGAAAGTAGGCATTTGTAATAAAAAATGGTTGAGTAATTATATTTATTTTTATTGGGTATAAATTATTGTTTTAAAATATTATTAAATCATGTAAAATTTATAAATATTAATAAAAATGTAAAGTATTTTTTAATGAGAATAAAAATTATTTTTTTATTATAATTTAATTTTAATTTATATATAAATTTATATGATATAATTTATTTAATTTTTTAATGGTAAATATTTCAAAATTACTTTTATATATCATTAAGTTTACATTTTGTAATGGACTTATGGTAAGGAGAAGAGATTGACGACTGGCACGCGGAGACTATGAAAGGTTGTGGGTATGCAAGGATGAAAATATGTTTTATATGTCCACAGTATTAGTATTTTAAAAATTTTGACTTTAAATAAGATCCATAAAATATTAAGTAATAAATACATATTTTCTATAAAATATTGTTTAAATTTAACATTTTTATAATAATTAATTATTAAATATATATTTTTTAATTTTATTAATTTAAATAATTATTTACATTAAGTACCTATTCTTAGGAGTGGCAATTTTAGACACAACACAAAAACCGACACGAAAAACTCGACCCGAACCAGACACGCATTAAGTTTCGGTCAACAATGGGTCAACTCGAAATGACACGAAAAAAATGGGTCGGGTTAGTGTTGACCCGTTCAACCCGTTCTTAAAAAATAAAAAATATAACCATAATTATATATTAGACACTCACTCACAAGTTACAACTCATATAACTTTTGTAAACCTTAAATCTTTAATAGTTTAACACGACGAAAGGCAAATACACATCGTTAGGAGTAGAAATTTTCGACGACACGAAAACGACACGAACCCAAATCGAATTAATTTCGGGTCAAAATGGATCAACTCGAAATGACTCGAAAAAGAATAAGGTCGGGTTTGGGTTTGTCGTATTAGGATCGGGTTAAAATTGGGTTAACCTGAACACGACCCGAACTGCACCCCTGCCTATTCTATAACTTTTTAATTTGTTTGGCAAAATAAATATGAAATGTTTTTATAATTGTATGTATTAAATAAGACAATTAATCTAAAAAATAAGTAATAAATTATTTTGATATTTTTAAAGATTTATTTAAATTTTTATAATTTTTTTGTCTATAATTTTCATAAAAATATTTATAATATTTTTATTAATATTAATAATATCTTTAATATATTTATAAAATTAGAATCTCAGTATTTTTATCCGTAAGCAACAAGTGATGCATACGTGACATTTTCTTCACTTTCTTCGAATCATAATTGATGGATCCACTACCCCATTCTATAATGTCTTGCAAAAGTTATTCATTAGTTTTTTTTTTTTTATAAATCTAAATTGCATTAAATATTTAAATTAAATAAATTATAATTAAAATAATTAAATAATCTAAATAATAATAAATAAAAAAATCATTTATCTTTATACAATAAATTTTTAATTATACTAAAATTAAACTATCACAAAAAAATATCATTACAATCACCTTATAAGTATCATTTTCAAAATAAATATAAAACATGTATAATCACCTTCTCATTTTAAATATTATTACACAATCGTTACATAATCAAATCCATATCTTTAAGCTAATGCATTTTACCATGAAATTTTAGTGTTATTACCTACAATTAACTTGCAATAGTTTTTATTTAAATTAATAATATTGTCAAAACAAAAATTATGAATTTACATTTATTATTTTATTTCATTAGTGTTAGGTTATTTTACAAATAACAAGTGTAAAAATAAAAAATAAAGTTAAAGTTTTTTATTTTTAAATATCTACTAGTCTCTATTAATAAGGTTTAATTCAATTCAACTTGAATTTTTTATAGAAAAAATCAAAATTAAAAAAAATGATTAAAATATTTATATTTATAATAATTATATGACCAATGTGCACTTTATTAAAAAAATAACTAATGTATTCAATTTATAAAAATAAAGTGATCAATGTGTCATGATATTCAAAACTTTTACTTTATATATAATAGCTCTTTTAGATATGAATATTAAATCATGCACTGATGTCCAGCAACTTTATTGATTTCATGTATTTTACTATCATAATATTATCATCTTAAACAAATAAATTAAAAGTATATCAAAACCAAAAAAAAAAAATTCCTTTATTGCAGAAGAGTAAATCTATCCTATAAAATATCACCCTAAATCTAAGATCTAGATAAAAAAAATATATAATTTATTAAATTATAGCAAAACTAAAAGAAACAATTATTGAGATAGAGCCTATATTTATTCTTTAAAAAGTCATAATACTTGTTTTCTATCTAGAAAATTATTCAGTAAATGTGAAAAAATAAATCATAAATAAGAACTTTAATTAAATATATTTTTAGAAATTTATAAATAACCTCAATTTAAGTGATTTTTTAAAAATTTGAAAAAAATTGTAAATAAGAAGTTTAATTAAAAATATTTTTAAATATTTATAAATAACCTCAAAACTTTTAAGTGATTTTTTAAAAATTTGAAAAAAAAAAAAGAAAAAAAAAAAGGAGATATTGAACACTAGAGAACGTATAATTAACCAAACACAATAAAAAAAAATAATAAATAAATAAATAAATAAGAGAATGTATATTCAACAAAACAAAAAAATGACATGTTTGATGATAAGTTCCAATTTTTATTTTTTTATTTTTCAAGTACTTGATTATGAAAGTTTAATAACAATTTTTTTATTTTCAACATGATATTATTCAGGTCGTTAATGGCCTTTTCAGTTAGGTAAGCATGGTACAACTATTAATTTACTCACATTGTACTGCGTGTTATAGTTGATGATCCTTAAATCATGTCACAATTACGGCTTATTATTTAATCTTTGTAATCTACAACGTTATTACAAAAGTCCTAGGTTGCATTGTGTAATTGGTCGTGTCATTAGTGACAATTAAAATGTGCTTATACCTTTGTGATTCGAAAATTATTAATTATCATAAATTTAAGATCGATTCAAATTAGGTGATGAAATTTATTATACCACATAAAATTGCTTTGAGAAACCAATAAAAATAATATTTTTTATATTTAAATTTATATTTTAACAATTAAAAAAATTAATATATTATTTTTTTGAACATCCATTTAATTAAAATTAAACGATGATAATTTAGACCGTTTAATGTTGAACGTTCAATATTACATGTTCAAAATTGAACATTTAATATTATTAAGTATTAGTTTTGTTATTTTTGGGATATTATTTTTGAAAATTTTCCAATTGCTTTTAATAGGTAGCTATTAGATTCTATGGCCTAATTTAAAATGATAAATTTATGATGTATAACATTAATTTTGTGCTTTATGATTGGTTGTTTATAAGACAAATTTATCGATGAAGATTCATTGGTCTTTGGTGCGAAACGAACCAAACACAAACTTAATGGTGGTCTTGGGTTTAAGGACATGGAAATGATCGTCCCTTCTTTGAGGCTACTTCGGGCCCTAGGGTTACAAAAAGTCGCAATTGGAATAAGGCTCTAAAGACTAGTAGTGCAAGTTGGAATATGCAAAGTGGAACGCATTTTAGAATTTGAGAGGGCTATATATTGTTTAGAATTCTACTAAATTGACCCACAATTCTGATAAGTTAGCCCACCTGTAAGTAATAAAATACAAAGAATGTTTGCCAACTTAAAAACAATATGGACTATTTTATTAATGCTCTCTATTATTTAGCCATTTAGTTAACAATTAGTTTGGTGGTTCAGTTAGTGTTTGTGTGGTAAGAATCATCTCTAATTTGTTTTAAGTCACAAATTTGAACTATTTTGAATAGTGATGGGTCAAGGGCAACTGCTCAATCTCACTCTCCAACCACACCAATACTATTTGATTAATTAGAATATCTTAATGTTTTGAATTATACTTGGAGACGTCTTTTAAAAACAAATTTTCAAAATATCCAGTAAATTTAAAAATATACTTAGTTGGCTGTATTTATCTTCTTTATAAATAAAATATAAATTTTAATCATTCATGTAGTATATATATATTTTTTGTAAAGTATTTTTTTTATAATAATAAAAATAGTACATAATAATATTGAACGATATTTAATTGGATGACGCTCAACATTAAACAGGTTTAAATTGACGCAGTTTAATTTGTACTACATTGAAAAATCATTTAACAATCTTTTTTTTTTTAATTGTGAAAATATATGATTTGAACATAAAAAAATATCATTTCTATTATTAAAATTGTTAAAAGTTATTATTTTGATTATTTTCAAAATATATATATATATATATTTGCATAACCAAAGAAAAAAATATTTTTGAAATAAGTTCAATTACAAATAGTCAAATACCTTTCATTAGATTAAAAAAAAAAAAAAATCCGCATGATTGAAAAATAATCGTGCGCCTTTTTATCATTATTTTTAAGTTTTCAATAGAGACATTTGTGAAAAATCAACAAGAATTGGTAATTTTAGAGAGAAATATGATAATAAAACGCAAGATGGAGGATGTGATTTTACATTATTCCTATACCATGGTTAATCATTGGAATCAAACAATAATCATCATCATTATGATGTTTGATTTAGAATTGACACTTGATATAAATTATAAAAATACCTCAAGTTCCACTTAAATGATTATGAAATTAGAAAATAAAATTACTTTTGTGTTTAATACAAGTAAAGAAGTATTATTAAAAGCTTAATAAAGTATTAATTTTGTCACTGCAAAAATATGCACAAGCAATATTTTTCAGAAACAATCACATTTTTGGGACCAACCTATAGCGGCATACATAACATAACGTTGTTTGATAGTAAAACAGAAAAGTATGTTTGATTATCTGAGAATATTGATTATATTTATATGCTTCAAATAAATAAATTATATTAATATGTCTAGTTAATAGGGATGTTTATGGTCTAATTTTCAATCAAAAAAAATAATTAATCACACTAGACCGTTTATATAACTTAAATTGAACAACACTAGACCGTTTGTCTAATAAAATTATTGAAATCGGACTATCCGATTTGGTTAACAATTTTCTATAGTTTTTAAATTTAAAATTTTGCCCTCAAAATCATGTTAAATTTTGAAATTTACATAAAAAAAAAAAAAAAACTATAAATCTAACCAAATTACTTTATATATATTATAAATATAAATCATATAATATCCCATATAAACTAATAATTAAGTTAACAAAATTTATAAAATGTAAAATCATCATAAACTATATATAACTAAAAATTGTAAACTGTATAATAAAAAACTAAAACTTCCAAAAAAATGTTCTAAATGTTTTATTTAATCTCTAATAATTGATAATATAATATATTTTTTATTTTTTAAAATAAATAATAATATAATATATTTTTAAAGATAAAATTTTTTATAATAAAATATAACTGTTCGATCCGATTTGGATAATTAAAAAATTTTAAAAATCAAACCGAACTGATTAAAAAATGGTTTGAAAATTATAAATCAAATCGAACTATTTAACTCACATAAACATTTGGACCGATCTGATTTAGTCCAATTTTTCAGTTTAATTCAAATCTTGAACACCCATATTAGCTAGCTATGAAAATTTGCCAAGTTTTCATAATGGTTACTTGGTTACCAATTATCTTGTTAATTAGATTCACCTTTTTCGAGAGGATATACAGTGTTACAGCTACATGCATATGATAAGAACGGTGAAGGTTATTGACTTGTTTCTTCAAAGTCCATAGCATGGTCTCCTCCTATTATTGTATACTCTAACCATGCACACAAGTCACCATGTGTGTCTTGTTATTAAATTTAACACGAGATAAAATAACATGATTTATTTTATATTTCTAATAAAATGAGATAATTTTATATTATAAACACTAAATTAATTGATATAGTTACTTTGCATCTCTACTAGTAAGTCACATCACATCCTAATTTCTAGTTCTTCTTGGTTTTGTTAGGTGAACTTATAACATTTAGAACACTGTATATTGTCGAAATTTTATAGTTACTATTTGATAAGATAGCAGTTACAGTTTGGTACTAGCTTATTATTTAACAAATTTTTTTTATATATAAACTTTGCATTTTTTTATTAATATATTTATTTATTTATTTATTAATTTTATTAGTACATTATGCTCTATATAAATCTTTTGGTCATCCGTATGATTTAACTACAAATTTCACAAAGCATTATAGCAATACAAGTAAAATAATTTAGAGAGAGAAAAATGGTTATTAGAATATGAAAAACAAAATAAAAGGAGTAAAACTACACAAGGTTCCATAGTAAAGAGAAAGAACATTATTGATTAATCCTAAAGTACATATAATGTATATACTTTGTACCAATTACATAAATTATTTATTTGAGTTTATATGGAAAAATAGCACATTTTAAACAATTGTTTGCATTAAATATATTTATTAACAATGTTTCTCCCATAGTTAGATTCAATGAGCATTTCCCACAAATAAAGGGAGTTGCAAACAAAGTAAAAACACATAAATTAACTACATAGCTAAACCATCCATATACAGCTTAGCCGTTATAAGCTATTTAGTAGTTTATTTGGTTTTATTTTAGCTGATTTAAGAATTAGTGCTTTTGATCTAATTATATCGAAAAAGTCTATTCATCACATTATGATGCTTCACAAATGATGTGTTTTAGAATGATTGGATGGTGGAGAGCCCACCAATTTTACAACAATAGTGTTCTATCAGTAATCTTTCTTTTAGTTGTGGAATTTTTTTTGAGATGACATAATATTAGGAATCATTAATTCTAGTATTCCCCCCCTCCTTCCTTCTCAAAGCAACATATTTTTGCCAATTGAAACAATTTTCTCTTCGTATAAAAATATAATTATTAAATAAATTAAATTAGATATTTATTTATATTGGATTTGTAGTACATAAACTCGAAAACATAGAGAGACAAAAGAATAAATTGCCATAATACTAATAATGCAATAATATCATGCGAAACAACTTGTGACATAAAAGTACATAAAGATGTTGTCAATGGTAAAGAGTAGTCAGTACGACATGGGTTTGATACCCTTTTGCCCTCAAGTATGGAAAAAAAAAAATCCAACTTAGAAATAGAGAAGAGTTTGTCACGTCATTTCATATAATTTGTGATAATTTTTCTTCATTAATGTAGCGAAATTAGAATAAAAGGAATTTCAATGTTTTTATTATTTTGGCTTAAAAGTTAGAAAGAAGTGGCGAAAATGGTAAATGGAAAATGTCAAAGTATTTACAAATATCTTAAGTAGGAATTGACATTTTATCTATAGGTTCAAATATTTGCAAATATTCGATCTGATAGATTAATTATTATCTATTATTTTTGAAGACGAATATAATTTAGAAGAATACTCGAATATAAATTAGCAGGGACAGAATAGGGACAGTTATATGTAAAATTGTATCCACTCATTTTCAAAATATTTTTTTAAATTTAATTTGATTTAAATACATATAAAAAATTATTTAAATTGTAACATATAAATATATTTATCTATTAAAATTATTTATTAGTTAAAACACTTATATTCATTAAAAATTATGACGAATTAATTTTTTTGATTAAAAAAATCAGGTATGGAGTGGTTATTTAATTTTTTTTTATCCATCCCCACTTGGTTAAATAAGTCTCCGAATAGAAGTAATTTTTGGACAATTTTAAGTATACAATTATTTATTCAATTTTAAAAATAAATACGATAAAAATCATTCTCGATCTGTCTCCATACCTATTCCAAGCCATAAGTTGTGGGCTTGAGGCAAAAGATACCATTCAAATGTTACCGAACCAGCTTTAAAGTTACAGAGAACTAGGAGGTTTTATGCTCTTATCTAATTCTATTTAATAGCAAAAAATTGTATGTTTCTTCGTGGATTTCCTAAAGATCAGTGCAATATATATTAAATTATAGTATATATTAAATAATATATTAGTTATTAATTAAATATAAAATATAAAATTAATTGTAAAACTTTTTATTAATAAAAAATAAAAAATTAATTATATTATATTATATAAATTATAATATAAAAATAAGTTGTGATAAATAAAATTACGCTTCCCTAAATTAGTTTTCATACTGCTTCTGCCGCATTAAGTTGTGGAAAGGACATTGTGAATAAGACGAAACCCAATCAGGCATTTCTTTATTTTGAGGAAATTTTATTTTATTTTTTTTAAATTATAAAAAATAACTCTCTTAAAATTTAAAATAATAAAATTTACATCTTAATAATATTAAACATTTAATTTAAACTTAAAATATTGAACTTTTAATTTAAACTTAAAATATTAAACGTTCAATATTGAACGAGTTTAAATTATAATCGTTTAATTTTAATTAAATATGTATTAAAAAATGATATATTAATTATTTTTTTAATTATAAAAATATAAATTTAATACAATAAATATTAATTTTATTATTACAAATTTTAAAAGGTATTTTTTTTATTATTTTTCTATTCTTTTTACATTAATTTTCAAAATATCTTTATATCTTAAGAACTACTCTCTACATCTCTCTAGGTTTCTCTTCCGAGTAGGGATGGGCACGGGGACGGACGGGGACGGTTTTTGCCATAACCGTCCCCGAAACCGAACACATAACTGTAAAACCGAAACTGCCCGAAAACTGCTCCAGTTCGGGTACGGTTATAACCGGCGGGGATCGGGCGGGGATCGGTATGACAAAATAACCGCCGAAATATCCGACTATTTAAAAAAAAAAGAAGCTTAATGTCATTTGCATCCTGATGCAGAGCAGGTAAGGTAATACAATTTCTCTGTTTTTTTCTTTGTATATAAAAGATGTTTCTAAGAAACAACCAATAAGTTAAAAGTAAATATTAGAATGCCCATTCACGACCACAGTCAACAAAAAAAGAAGCAGCAAAAGTAAACTAACGATACTGAAGCACTAAACTTCACCAGATAGCAAAATAAATTTGATATCTCAAATAATAGCTAAAAGAAATTGTAGGAAAAGGCCTCCAATGGATGAACCAGGTAACTTACCTGAGGTAAGTCAGCACGAGGGCTACCAGCATCAACCCGTATGCAATCCCTTGGTCAATTGACGTTCCATCGCTAGTAGGAGTAGGAGTCGGTGCTGGTGTTTGGGCATCAACAACAGCAAATGCGAGGACGAAGATTGCCAAAATTCCGACCACTGCCTTCGTACAAAAGAAACCACCTGCCATTGCTAGCTCTGAATTTTGACGATCTAATTCTCGTTTTGAAAAGAAGTACGAAAAAGAAGGAATAGATTCAGGAAAATTAAGCAAAACCACAGAGACTTTGAGGTTGAATCGTCTTGAGAGGTTGAATCGTCTTGAGAGGCGAAGCAGATGGAGATTTTGCTGGCGCGCTGCAAGGAAATGAAGGAATAAAAATTTAGGGCAAGCTAATTAGTCGTTTTATATTTATACCAGTGTTTTAAAGTAATGAATATTGTTAATAAATAAATATATGAATATGTTACAAATGTATAACAATCAGAGTAGTCTGGTGGATGAGTGACAATGTTAATATATGTGAGGGCATTCCTTCGATACTTGGCAGACGCGGCATGTAAGTATTTTATAAATAAATTTTTATAAAATAAAATAAAATTAAATTAAAAAATATTTCGGGTACGGGCGGGTACGGTTTTATGTATAACCGTCCCCGCCCCGTCCCCGATATTTAAATTCGGTTATTACCCGAAACCGTCCCCGTCCCCGAATGAAACGGTTATTAACCGAACCGATCGGATCGGTTATCCGCGGATACCCGAACCCGCGGACAAAATGCCCATCCCTACTTCCGAGGCGATCAATTTAGACTTCAATTAAATAGGGACACCACTTTGTAACACATTATATTCTTTTAAAAAACAAATCATTTATTAATATAAAAATTAAAGAATAATTAATTTTAAAAAAATTCTTATATATTTAATTCAATATTTTTTTACTTATAAATAATTATATATTAGTATTATTATTATTGAATAAATTTTTTAATAAATATTAGTTATGAAAAACTTAATGTACATATATTATTAATTATTAATAAAAAAGATAACAATTATTGACTATTAGTTTTACTATATAAGAAACAAAAAAATCTCACATTTTCAAAATCAATTAATATATGTATTTGAATTTCTTAATAGTTAGTATCAATTTTTTTTCACAATTAGTTATTTAAGATTATGCAAAATAAAAATAAATAAATATTTATAAAAATGTCTTTCTAGTATTTTGTATAGGCGTCTATTCTTCACTTTTTTATGTATCTCTTATTAATATTGAATTTAGAAATTTATATTGGTCATATATATGTTTATTTTATTCAAATTTTAAGGATAAGTGTTTGGTTTTGTAGAAAAATTTGATATTTTTAATTTTTTTTTTATAATTTCCTAAAGTTATAATTTTTTTTATTACTTATTTATTTTTAATTTTATTATTTTAATAAAAAAATTTATAATATTATTGATTAATTTTTATCGATAAAATTTAATTTTATGAAAAATATTTAAAAATTAAATTTATCTTTGATCACAAAAGTCCTTAAACTACCTCTGATATCTTTCAACCGCTTATTTTCTCTCTACGTCATCTTTTTAATCTCTTGGCTCTCGTAGGTCTAAGAAAGTCTTTGCTCCTAAATAATCTATTAGCACTGATCTTGATGTCTAACTTATTAGATCTGACCTGTGAAGGTTAGACTGTGTTTTTAGACCTTAGTTTGTTGAGTGTGGTACCACATAATAGGAAATTATTTGTATACTCTTTTATCAAGATGTTAATAGCAAAATAAAAGAGCTCATGATGATTTAGTGGTACTCGTAATGAGCCATCTTTCTCCTTGTGTATTGTATTTATTTAATTTTTAAATATGTATTAATGAATTTCATATAAAAAAATGTTAATTTTGTTGTATTTTAATAAAAATCTATAACTTTCTATTAAAAAAAAAAAGAGTATATCTCACTCTTTCAATATTAAATTAATTTTAAGCAATGTATGCATTTAATTGATCTCATTTGAGAAATACGATTTTTTCATCTTTCCAAACTCAATAGAAGAAATAAAAATATGATTCTAGCATTGCAAGATAATCACGACACATGGATGTTGTAAAGAAGGACTATCTGCAACCATATTGAACAATATTTCAGAAACCTTTTTAGTGGAATTTTCTTGAAGACTTAGAGAATTTATTTTAACCATGCATTTCTGAATCAGAATAAGAAGAGTTATATAAAATTCTAGATGAGTTCGAGATTAAAACAATGTATTAGGAAATTTACGTGTCGAAGTTAATATACAATCAAAATAAAATTGAGAAAATGAAAATAAAATGGACATAAATATTTACGTAGTTCACCCAAAATAATTACGTGTTACTCCACGGGCAAAGGTCGAAAGGAATTCACTATACCGAAAAATTTACAATTTCTCTCTAAATATAAGGAGAGAACAATATATATATCTCTCTCTTATAATAGGATAATACAATTAACCTTTCTCTCACAATGAAGATAGAACTCTTTTTAAGTGGGGAAGCTTTGAATGCTTAGAATATATGAGATTTTAGAATGGGATGATAGAAATGAGCAAATGATCTCTCTATTTATAGAGAGAAAAATGTTACTATTTAGAAAGATGACATATGCGCTTACATATGTCTCATCTTACTATTTTCTATGGTAGGTGAGCAACCATTGAATTACAATAATATTCTATCAATTAAGTCATCCCTTTTGATATTGTAAAAATGACTTCACATTTATCTTTCACAATGTTATTACGGAGAATGCACAATCTAAAGACTCCAGGGAAGGATGGTATGCCATTGTTATTCTATAAGAGATTTTGGAGCATTGTTGGCGAAGATTTTGTACACCTAATTCAAAATTGTTTCATGACCAAAAGCATAAAAATATACTTGTAGACATGAAGTACTCCACATTTATTTTTCTCTTACCTAAAGGCAACAATCCTTATTAAATCACATATTCAAACCAATTAAGTTATGTTATATTAGAATTCAACTTTTTAGATATTGCACTATTGAATTTAACTAAGCAAGATAGAAAATTTCAAACAAACACTTAAAAAAATTATCAATCCAACAACAACACTCTTAAGGCCTAGATATTTAATTCAAAGTAAGGAAATATAAATAATAATAAAAGGAAACAACACACCAAAATTATAGTGGTTCAACCCAACCATTGTGGTGTGTCTACTTCACTTATTCACTCCTTCAATGGAGATGAGTTTCACTAGCTTCAAATTTAGAGATATAAGTACAAATAAAGAAATGCTTGAAGAGAAAACTCACAAGGAAAAAAAATACTCAAAGAGACACTCAAGAATTTTTCCTCACAACAATGGTGAAAAATCCCTCTTCTTCTTCCTTTCTTGTGTAGCACACAAATCCTCTCTTTTGGAAACCCTAAGAGCCCTTAAATGTGTTTATATAGCACATTTGCACACTTACAATAATGCCCAAACTATTCCTAGCTTCTTAGAACAAAGCTCATGCCCTTAAAAGTCATTTACCTATTTTTTGCGAAAAATAGAAACTGTCCGTAAGGGACGGGATCGATCCTGCTAAAGAGGGATCGATCTGTCTTGAGTTGGATCGATTCGGATCTGAGGGGGATCGATCCGTCTTCATGTCCGGGCATCAATTTTCCAGATAGGAGCGCGCTCGGAGCGGGATCAATTCGGTCAAGGGGGATCAATCTGTCTTCTTGCCTGGGCACCAATTTTCTAACAGAAAGTCCCAGATCAGATCGTGCTTGGAGTGGGATCGATTTGTCTTCTTGCCTGGGCACCAATTTTCCAACAGAAAGTCCCAGATCGGATCGCGCTTAGAGCGGGATCGATTCTTCTTGAGGGGGATCGATCCTATTCCAAGCGCGATCCGATCAGGGACTTTCTATTGAAAAATTGGTGCCCATGCAAGAAGACGGATCGATCTCCCTTGGCCGGATCGATCCCGCTCCGAGCGCGCTCCGATCTGGGACTTTCTGCTGGAAAACTGATGCCCGAACATGAAGATGGATGCCCTGGATGCTCAGTAGCCCTGTTTTCTTTCTCTTCTTTCTCCACACTTAATACCATGTAATGCTCCTAGTTTTTTTATATTTTGGATATAATTCTTTTGGATAATTTATACTTTTTTTTAGTAGATAATTAATGAAAATTTATTTATTTCATACTTTTAATTTTTTTTTATAATTTTAAATTTATTTTAAAATAAATAATATTTTTATTTTTATACTTTTTATTTATATAATATATTTTGTTGAAAAATTTATGTATTTTTTAGTAGATCTATTACTTTATATATAAAGAAAATTTGCTTCATAAAATTATTTGACAATAATTATGTTTGATTTTTTCTTTTGACAATTATAAAAGAGAAAATTTTTTTATTTTTATTATTATTTTAAAAAAAGGACAAGGCATTAGGCATTGGCTTAAATTATGAAATATGCCTTAATTTAATATCTTTTATATTTTTAAGTATTTTGATCCTTATTATAAGTGTGAAAAAATATTTTTTTTGTCTATCATTTTTTTAATTTTGTTTTTTACTTCTATTTTTATTGACAATTATTTTTTATTTATTTGATGTTTAAAATAAAATTTTCACTATAAAGTTGTTGAAATTGATTATTAAGTAGTTTATATCAGTTTATCTTCACTCATTACAATTTTTCTTTCTTCTTTTTAATCCTATTTTATGGCTCTATTTATTTCTTCGTATAAATGTACTTGCTTCAAATTCAGTATGTTTTTATACAATAGATACAAATACAAAAATGTATATTTTTTTAGTGTTAAAATTGAACTTGAACAATTCTAAATATGAGTTCTAAACTATTATATTTTTTTAGTAAATAATTACAGTTTGTATAATGTAATACTAGATATATTAATATAGTTGGCTCTAATTTAACTTTTTATTTGAGTTTGAAATTTTAGTTTTGATAGTAAACTCACTTTCTTTCTTTTAGATTATATAATATTGTACTTCTTAAATCTTAATTTTTAATTTTATTATTGCTTGTAAGTTGTAAGACAGTAGCATTAGAATTTATTATAAAATTGTATAATAATACTTTTTAAAAATATGTTATTAAAAAAAATATTTTTTAATTAAACTTGACCCTTTTAATTTATAATAATTATTAAAATATAATTACATAAATTATTTGTTTTTAACGACACTTAAAAAAAAAAAAAAAAAAAAAAAAAAAGCTTTGACAAAGCTTTTTTTTTTCTTGGGATCTCACAAAGCCAAATTTTTAGTTTGCATACAAATGAGAAATAGTATTACGAATCGTGTCCATCTGAAGTTAAGAAAAGATAAGTATGAGTGGGAATATATAGTTCCACGCATCACCATGGCACACACAAAACGGGCAGCAATAAATGAAGAATCCAATATATACGAGGTATGTAAGAAAACATATATAGCATCTTGCTTTAATTTCAAAACTCACTTTTTTTTTGGTTCTCCAAAACACAGAAGAAACCATCATGACCTCAAAGCTCTTCTTCACGGCAACGTTTGCAGTACTTCTCTCAGCTCTATTTGCTTCAAATGTTATCAAC
Source organism: Elaeagnus macrophylla (assembly GCA_029378325.1). NCBI lineage: Eukaryota > Viridiplantae > Streptophyta > Magnoliopsida > Rosales > Elaeagnaceae > Elaeagnus > Elaeagnus macrophylla. Next base: position 22,534,443 of record CM055648.1, on the reverse strand, counting down.
TTTACATCCAATCGTCATAATAATTTGGACAAATCTGGGAGGTTTGAAGCTTTTCCAATTCTGGGTGCTTTTGGTCCCGAAAGCTTTGCCTTTGACAATAACGGTGAAGGTCCTTATACCGGTATATCTGACGGCCGAATAATCAAGTGGCAACACAATCAACGGCGTTGGATCAACTTTGCCGTTACTTCTAATAGTACTAGGTATGTATTGTTAATATTATTTCCTTGTTTAAAAATTTAGATTACATTCTTTAATTAATTTTGCTCAATTTGATTCCTTTTTTCTTTTCTTTAATTTTCTTTCTTGCAAAACAGATCGAGGTTCAAATAATAAATATCTCCTATACAACAATATAAGTTGACTTTTATACTAATATTGTATTAATAATTAATTATATATATATATTTTTTAAATAATATTATACAACTTATACATTTTAATATTCAATTTGTACGCCTGATTTTGATTTCATAGAGCTATCAAAGAGACCTTTAATGATTTTTTTATACAATATAAATTCACATACATACCTATCATTGAAATTCAATCTCTAAATTTTTAATTAGATTTTAATGATATTATTATTAAGGAGTAATTGGGTTAATGGGTGTCATCTAAGGATCTAATAAGCTTAGAAGCATATAGGCATAGCTAGGCAAGGTGGGTGTAACAGCTAATTAACTCAAGGAAGAAAAGGAGCTTAGTTTTAGGCTTAAATCGTGCAGGTCGATGATTACCAAGTTACACACATTCGAAAAAAGGAAATGGCACACACACCCAGGTAAAATTACTATAATATATATTTAAAAAAAATTAAAATTATGGACTCAAATGCACAATGTAAAATCCTTATTGCGCAGTCTTAATTTTTTTTTTTTTTATAATTATAATTATGTCTTCTAAGATGCGTACATAGATTTTTTTTTTTTTAATTACAGTAATTTCAATATAATAAAACAAAAACTTTATTTTTCCTTGAAGCATTTGCGTTTAGAGCATCTTATGAATTAACACACAAACAATTCCATAAAAAAACAAGCTTGTCTATTATTTGTCCCGGATAACATATGGTTGTCCTCAAAATAGTGGTTCAAAGGAGCCAAAGCGTAACTTCACAAATGTCAAACCTTTTGGCTTTTAGCTCATCCTGAAGAAACCACAGTTAAGCCAAGTGGTAAAATATTTAACTTGCATTGGATTCCTATTTCAACTATCTAATAAGTTTTTTTTTTTTTAATTAATTAGTATTTGTTATCAACACATGCTTCTTCTTTTTTTACTTTTAAAAATGTATAATTTTGAAATTTAAATATTATTTTTTTTGAATATGAAAGAAGGTGAAACATCTTTTTTTATGATCATCTTTTGAAATTTAAATATATACCAACTTTTGAAATGGGAATACAATTTTGTTCATATACTCGAGCTAATGGCATGTTTATTGTATTGTATTAAATAGATTAAATATAATTATATTAGAATGATTGTATTTATTAATTAAAAAATAGATTAGCATAATTTCTTTTTACTATTTTTATTCTATGATGACCCCTTTAGTGTATAAAATAAAATAAAATTGAGAGGTCTATATTAAATTAACATTAATGAGATGAGATTATGTTAGATTATTTTCTTATTTTAGTATTTATTGATAATTAAATTGATAGATAAATATTTGAATAAAATAATTTATATTTAAAATAATATGTAATTTTTTTATAAACAAAAATAATTTTATTATAAAATTTTATTTAAATTAATATTTATTTATTTTTATATTTTTATTGTATTTTAAAAATTAAAAAAAATATTATTTTTAATTTAAAATAAAATTAAAATTAAAATACATAATTTTATAATTAAAAATTAAAAAAATTTAAGTTAAATATCATATAAAATCTAGATTCATATTCAGAGTGTTAGAAAATTTCTATCCGCACGATTATTTTCATACATAATATTATTTAATTTTACTGTCAAATAAATATCTATAGTTTCAATAATGTAAAACAAGTATATCATGAAAATCTAAAATGTGGATTTGTTGACTTCTTTTTCTTTATTTATTTTTTCCTTTTCCCTAAATTAATTTGTTAATTAACGTGGATTCCTTTATTTTGATTTGATGTAGATTTGATCGTGGAGGGCCACGTGATCACGAAAAGAGGGAGCACATCAGTGGGCGTCCATTAGGATTGAAATTCAACGAAAAGAACGGTGATTTGTACATTGCTGATGCTTATCTAGGACTACTCGTTGTAGGGCAAGAAGGAGGATTAGCCAATAGAGTCGTGACACAAGCACAGGGGGTTCCATTTGGATTTACAAACAACTTGGACATCGATCAAACGAGTGGAGTTATCTATTTCACCGACAGCAGTACTTGTTATGGGAGAAGGTACTCTTACGAAAGATATTTAAAAAAATAACAAAAAATAATACTATTTAAAATTTATAATAATAAAAATAGTATTATTTATATTTAAATTTAAATTTTTATAATTAAAAAATAATTAATATATCATTTTTTTAATAATCATTTAATTAGAATTAAACGATGATAATTTAGACACATTCCTTGAACATTTAATTTTACACGTTCAAATTAAAATTTTAATATTATTGAGGTAATAATTTTGTTATTATAAATTTTAGGGGTATTATTTTTAATAATTTTTCAAAATACTAAAATCATTTAATTTATACTTATATTAAGTATAATTTATAAAATAATATAATTTTTCTTAAAAATAATATAATTTTATTATTTACTATATTATTTTACTACGTAACAAATGATAATTAATATGAATAAAAATTTAAACGTAAATTTATTTATCAATCCTCGTATGATTAACTTACACATTCCCTTAAACCCAACATAAATTCTAAACTGGAAAATTAATGAAAAGAGTTTACTGCAATAAATTAGGTCTTTTGCCTAACTTTTAAAAGATTGCAAATAATAAAGCATTTATTTCAGTTATACCTAAATTTATTACGGTAAATTTATTGTTCGGGCTCAAATTGATAGTTCTGGAGTAAATTAAATAAGTGAATTATTCATTATTTATAAAATAAATGGTGATGTTATGCTTCACATTAATAAAACTTAATATTAATATAATTATTTTAAAAAAATATAAATACTTAATATTTGATAAAAAAAATAAATAATGTAATTAATAAAAAAATATACTTAAAAAATAATAAATAATATATTTTTAAATGAATATTACAAATGTAATCATATTTAATTTATCAAAACAAAGAGTTATTTTAGTGCCATCTCATTCAATTAGCTTGTGTTATTTTATAATATGAATAATGTTTTAATTTATAAAAATATATTTATATTAGAAAATTGAACATAAATATTAGTGTTGAAAGTGTATTAAAAAAATCTTTCTTTTTTTTGGTTGAGGTGCTCAGAGGTAAGTAGCTTTTATAAAAAAACATTTTTGTTTCGTAATTTTTAATTTGAACACTTTAGTCTTATAACTTAAAAAAGTGTATTTTAGTTCTAAAAATAAAATAAACGAATAAAATGAGCATTTTACACCAATAAAACTTTTATACAAATTAGATGTATGAGTATTTGGTATGATTTGGTAATTTCAAGAATATTTTATTAAACTTAATAAATAAATGCATGCATTCATAATTAATTTAAAAAATTTTGAACTCATTCATGGGTTTGAATCATTTTTTAAAATTACGAAATTAAATTCCTTTTTATTTTTTAGGACTTCAAAAATAAGCTTCCATATTAGCCATCTTACAATATACAAGCTAGCTAGTAAATCTTACAAAATTACCAGGGATCACATTGCTTTGATACTAAGTGGAGACAAAACAGGAAGGCTAATGAAATACGACCCAGATAGCAAACAAGTAGAAGTTGTTCTTCAAAACCTGTCCTTCCCAAATGGTGTGGCACTTAACGAAAATGGAGATTTCCTTCTTTTAGCTGAGACTTCCAAGTGTAGGGTTTTGAGGTACTGGTTAAAGACACCTAAAGCGGGAACTTTACAAGTCTTTGCTCAACTTACTGGGTTCCCAGACAATATCAAAAGAAGCCCAAGAGGGGGATTTTGGGTTGGAATTCATTCAAAAAAAGAAAAAGCTTTGGGTTGGATTCTTTCAAAACCAAAACTTGGAAGATTCTTGGTTAAGTTAATTCCAAAGAATATTTTAAAAGGTTATACATATTTTGCCAAGTTGAGAGGAAATGGAATAGTGTTGAGATTGAGTGAAGAAGGTAATGTGTTGGATTTGCTTCAAGATAAAAGTGGATGTAAATGGAAGGATGTTAGTGATGTAGAAGAGAATGATGGGACATTATGGATTGGATCTGTAAATAGTCCTTTCGTTGGAAAATATAAAATTTAGTTTTCCCTTTTAGTTTTAGTCTAGTATATACAATAACAGCTCGTTTTCATTCTCATATATATAAAGATATAGTTCACAAATTTTTTTTTTTTTTTTTTTGAGGTGTGTCATTGCAAAGAGTATTATTTGGGCTTTAACAATGACAAAATTAAAGTAATGGGTTTCTCTAGCTTGGCCTGCTAGCAAATTTTTTTTTTTACCCTTTTGTTATATAATATAGTAAGAGTTTTAGCTTTTCATTTATAAAATTAAAAAGTTTGTAATAAATATTTTAAAATAGTATTTCTAAATTTAGTATCTTAAGATGGAACAAGTAAATATTTTATTTAAGGGTAATGATATGGCTACAGTTACTTTTGCAATTGCCATAATAAGGTGTATGAAATATTTATTTTATTTATATTATTAATTACTCTTTAATGTTAGTATTATTGAATAAATTTGTTATTAATAAATTATCGTTATGATAATAATAATTTAGATTGTATCAATATCTTTTTTTTTAATTTAAATTATATTAAAAGTCATGAAAATTGGAAACTAATAATTGTCTAATCTCTTTGTAATTTTTGTTTTAAATATATTTTTATTCTTCTTGTATTTTAAATTCTGTTTACTAGAACTACAGTAATGATAAGGAAAAAAAAATCAGTAAATATCTACTCAATTGTTGTTTATTGTTTTTTAATTAAGTTTTTCACTAAGTATAAATAAATTCAAAATGATACATACTTATAAAAATAAGTGATGTAAAATAGGGGAGAAATAAGAGAGATAGATGAAATGGGAGAATAATAAGATGAATTGGAAATTAGGGATTAGACGAATAAGAAATTAGAGAAGCAAACAACTATAGTTTTAATTTATTTGGTATGAGTAATGGAAAATACAATGTTATGTCTCATTTATACAACTAAAATAGCAAACTAAATAATTATAAAATAACTAATAATAATCTTAAATGGATAATATAAATCAATAAATGATAAATATAAATTCAAATATTATATAAATAAACTTAAATACTAAATAACTAATATTTTGTTGAATTTGCATCCATAATCTTATTTCTATATCATGCATGAACTTATTCTATGTAAAAATTTCTCCAAATTTTCATAATACTATTTAAAAATAGTAAGTGAATTATTTTACTTATTTTAATTTTTTATTTTATTAATTTTTACAACATATTTATAATAAATACGAAATTAATTTTTTATGCTTCTAAATTAATTAAAAAAATAAAATAACATTTAGATATTATAATTATCTTATTATTAAAATTTTTATTAGACGAATTATTATTTCAAATAATAATATATCCTAAACAAGCAATTATTGTTTATAGCTTAAAATATGAAAACTAAAAGTGCAACTAATATCAATAATAAGAATAATCTTTTTTAAATATATATTAGACGTGATTCAATAAATATAAATATATATGTCGATAGATATGCTAATTATGAGCAAATAAAAAATTAGAATTATTATTATAATAAAAAAATGAAATTAGAATTTAGAACCCTATGATGTTGTTGATCACGTATATTAACTTAAATTTATATTTATGTTTATCTTAACAAGGTTCTCTTTCAATCTCTTTTACGATTTAACTTTCCCTTTAAGAACAAAACTTTAGTACATAAGGCAAATAAAAGTACCCTTAAAGAAATAGGAAACGTATACATTCAATACAGGATATAAATAAAATTTGATTGACGTGTACCCTTTTGTTTAGCAAAATCTAATTTTTTTTTCATGTCCACTAAGGGCCCGAGGGAGTGGAGTTGGTGGGCGACGAGCTTATTTCTTTATTTATTTATTCGTTTATATGTTTTAGTATTTGAAATTGCAATTCTATAATAATATCAACAACAACAAAAAAAAATTATGAGAATGAATTTGTATTCTTCTATCAATAAAAAAAACAACTATTCATTCTTCTAAATGTATAAGATTTAATGCATTTTTACTAAAAAGCTTAAAAATTTATCAATCATTTTTATAGAGATGAAGGATATTTTTGTAAAATTTAAAAAATATATATTATATTTATTTTTCTACAATAATGTACCAAACATAAATATATAAATTGTTACACTTGATAACCAAATAAAAAAAAATAAAATGAAAATTTCTCATTCACAAGAATCAATATTCCTAGAATTAATCGAACATACCCTAATTAAAAAACAGCCAACTCAACAATAATTAATATATCTCAGAAACACAAACAGTTGGGCTAACTCCAACTTCCACCCAGTGAAACAGATCACAAGATTCTCAAGAAAAATTATAAACAAGTCATATGACACAGTGATCAAATTATAGAGGAAAAGGGCAAAGATTAAAAAAAGGAAGAAGAAAAGACACGGTTATGATATGTGTATAGATTTTCCCACTACTGCAATAAAAACGGAAAGGTCTTTATAGTCATGTGATTGTTAAATGACAGACCATATCATCAAACTAACAAACTGGCAATTCTAAAGTGAAACAAGTTATACTATTTGCTGGCATTTGGTTAAAGTTATTGTATTTGCTGCTAATTTATATTTATTTTAAAATTTAAAAATTAAAATATTAAGCACAACACAAAGCAAGCATGCTTGTTGTGGCTCCACCCATTACCTACCACGACAAATGGGCCCAATGAGAGATTCTTAGGGATATTGGATCCTCTGATCTTCACCGTTGAATCCGATGTTTATTTTTTATTTTTTAATTAAAAATGGATGACTTTTCTATGTGTATTTTATCTTCCATTCTTATATTACGTTTTTTGTTTTTTTAGCCAAATAATAATATCTTTGAAGAAATAAAATGAGAATGATAAAATTCAATCCTACTTCATGTACACTAATTGAATAATCATGTGATTTTTTAGTTACTACTTTTTTTTTAATAGAATTTTTAGTTACTACTTGGTAAAGAAAAAAAAAAGAGATTCTTTAGATATTTCAATTTAGAAAGATAATAGCTTTTTTTTTTTTTTTTGTGTGTGTGTGTGGTAAATATAAGACAATAACATAGATTTTTATATATTATTGGTCCTTGTGATATTCTACACTTGCAGCAAGATGATATAAATTGTTTTTTAATTACACCATATTATCTTTTTGGTTTATTTTGTTTGATTTTTAATCTTTCACCCCCTTTTTTCCAGCTTTTTTTTTTTTTGTCTAGTTTGATCCTTTTTTATATTTTTGATCAATTTTTTTATATACTCATTTTTTAAATATATCTATATATTTTACAAATATTTTAAACATATGTTTTTTAAACAAAATATTTCAAAATGTATGTCAATTTGATCATTTTAAATATGTATTTTTTAACGTATGTTGTTTATATCGAATAAGAATAAATTGGAGATTATTTTTAAAATTCATTGAATAAGAGAGTTATTAAAAAAATTGATTTTTTAAGGCAACCAAACTAGAAAAATATCCCAGTTGAGTATATAGAATAATAGAATTACTTTAAACTAAATTCAAAATCACATGATTAATTTAGGATACAATTTATAACACAAATTTTAATACGATAATAATACAATACAAATTATTTCTTTTGTTAAAATTATTATTATTATTTTGTTAGTAAAGTATTGTGTTTTTTTATTTTAAATAAATAAATTAACGAAAAAAATTAAATTTTTTTTTTCATAATAGTAAAAAATATGTGAATTTGAGAAAAAAAAATAAGAATATGACATACAATATGCACAATTAGTATGAAATACCACACTTAGTTTTAAGTCATTTTATTTTAAATTATATATTCAAATTACATTAATTATCGTTAGATTTTTTTTTAAAAATAAAATAATTACTTTATACAAAATTTTAAAGCTAATGAGGTTATGATTTATCATCATGTAGTCACTTGAGTAATAAAATATTTGAATTTGAGTCTACGTGAGAAATATAATTATTAAAAAAATATATATATATATTTTTTTTTCCTGAAAAATGACGAATGCTATTTTTGCAGAGAAGCATATGGTCCCCTCACAAAGTCACAAAACAGAGTGGAAAGAAAGAGAAAGATCAAATACCAAATAAAGCATTGAATAAATAAATAAATAAATAAGAAATGATATACTACATATTAAATTAACAATGGGATATATTGTGTCAAAATCTTGAATTTTTTTTAAAGTGCATCTTCATCTTGACTCCAACGTGCCAAAGTAAAATAAGAATTTGGTAAAGATATTATTTATTATTGTAAAATTTGAAAAAAAAATAAATAAATAAGGAAGAGATGTCTTAGAAGGCTTATATTGTTGGAAAAGATAAAATAAATAAATAAATAAATAAATTGTCAAAAGGGGTTAACTAAGCTGCCTTTGCCTTTCTTCTCCAACTTTGACTTGGCTGTTAAGCCTGTGTCATTTTGTGTGTATTATATAGTGTGTATGTTGGTGACCCTTTCTGTCCACTCCACACCATGACGTTTATCTAAAGCATTCATTGTCTGCAAGCTCAGGTAATGTCCAAAATACTATATTTTTCACCATAGTTGACCTCCACATATTTCCCAGGTTTTAATTAGTTTTAGATATATCTTACCAACTTCTATCCTCAAACTAATTCACACATATCGTTTCAATAATAATAATTTCACACAAATACTTCTTTAATTTTTATTTTTAGTACACATACAGATACAAGATGAAACAAAAAAGCGTACTTCAAAAAGCATTTGAAGTATGTTTTTTGTTTCTTCTTGTATCTGTATACTCAAAATAATTTTTGTAAGCATTTGAGTCAAATTATTTTATTATTTTATTTTTGATAAGATATATATATATATATATATATACTGCTAGGGTCCCATACTACAAACTTAGAAGGAAAAGAAAATAAAATTAAGAATCTTGATTTTTGATCCATAAACTTCACATGTATAACTTGTAGAGCTTCAAATATCTGCTGTACTGGCTATATAGTCGATCACGCATCTTTGGCTGACAGTCTTTAAGTTTCAAGGGAATGAATGAAATAAATTTTCAAAACCTTTTGAGAGTTTGTATTATTTAAAAGAGAAAAATATTATCAAAATTCATTAAAAAAAAATAACACTTCGAGCTTATACTTACTTATTGTTATAGATTAATTTTATTGTTATTAAAAAGTAACTGCATAATAATAAAGTTCATTTTTTTTCTTAATTGCATTAGATGGATATTATTTTTTTTTAATTCAAAATAAAGATTGTTTTAACTTTAATAAATTATAATTGAAAAAATTGAATAAAATTATAAAAATTAACTAAAAACATAAAACTAAAATAATCATTTGTCAATTTTTAATGACAATTTGATTAAATTATTAAAAAAAAAAAAAAGTATTAAACTTAAATATAATTTTTAAAATGAATATAGTACATGTACCGTTATTCATTGTACTTAAAATGTAAATGAAAAGTTAATACATATGTTTCCAAGCTCGAACTTAAGTGGTGAAAAGTTAAAGTACATGTGAGTGAGTAGTTTATTAAAAAAAACTAAAAAGCTATTTTATTTAAAGAAAAAATTAGAAACGAAAATAATTTTTAAAAAAATTATAAAATTAATACCCTAAAATTTTTAATAATAAAAATAACAACCTTAATACTAACTTATAACCTTTTTAATTATTGGTATAATTATTATTTTTATTGTTATTAATTTTAAAAAGATTATTTGGATAATTTTTCAAAAAAAAAAAAAAAAAAAATTCCCAGCAAAGTAGGAAACTACTAAGCCTATCATTCCTCATTGAAAATTTGAAATAAATAAATTGAATTATTTGGTAAATCAACAATAACCGATACTTTTTATTTAATAATGATATTGCTACAAATATTTTTATTATTATTATAAAATATATAAAATGTTATTTTTATCTTTATTATTACTTATGTCTTAAATTAATTACATCGTTTTAGATAAAATAATCATAATAATTTTTTTTATTTTGACAATAATAAATTAAATTATGTCAATATCAGCACCTTTTATTTATTTTAATATTTTTTTAAATATACTCATGCTTGTGTTTTTGGATTCTTTCTTTGAGAAATTATCCACATCTGCACCTGTAGGTCGTTTGGATGAGTTTAACTGAAATTGTTAGTTGAAGTTGCCCATCTACCAAGTAAAGAAAATAACCATATCAGGGCAAGTCAATCAGCTTCTTTTGGAATGAAAGACATGAGGGTAAAACCAAGGGATAAAAAATATCGGGTTTGGTAACTTATATAGGCAGCAATATTATTACTTTTCATTCCTATTCTAGTATAAATTTAGTATTCAATTTTAACTATTATTGAACTTTTTATCCCAAAAAAAAAAAACTAGACAATTTTTTTTTAATTATTAACGACATAAATAAATTAAAAGAAAAATATTTCAAAAAAAAAAAACTATATAATTTTATGAAATAAACAAAATATTTTTTTTATGTGAATAATAACAAACATTTTGATGGAGAGAGCCAACAATTCTCAAAACAAATATGTAATAATATTTTTAGAGCTATATGTCATGGCCGATTTAGTTTTACTCTTAATAATTATAAAAATCTCACCCATTTTGGTTAATAAATTAGCACCCTTATATAGGTGGAAATGCATACAAAAGTAATAAAAAATAATTTCATTTTTTGTTGGGTGGGGCCCAAGGCCCAAATTATTCTCTTTAGTTTTAAAAATAGTACTACAATTTTACTATTTTTAGGTGGGGTTTAACTAATTTCAAATTTTTTAATAAATAGTGAAATAAATTCAAATTATAATTTTTCTTTTAAATAAGACAAAAAAAAAAACATGAAAAATATGGAAATTATCTTCCTCTTTGTTATTGAATAAATTTTATCCATTTTGATGCCGGATAAAATTATAATATTTTTTAAATTATGTTATTTTTATATCAAAGTTTTTTCTCTTGCATCATGGGAAAATAAATTTTAAGTTTTTTTTTTTTTTTCATTACAAATGAATCTTTTTTTCTAAATTATTTTAAGTTGTTGTAACTTAAAATTATTAAGTTAGCTTTAGATAATTAGGCTTGTACTTTAAAAAAAACATTTTTTTTGTTATTTATAATGTTTAATTTTAAAGATATTATGTTAATTAGATTAATTTTAATATTTTTATTAGATTATTTAACTTGATTGACATAAATTAATAATTACATAACTAAAATATTATTTTATAATAATTATGAGATTAAATTTATTCTTTTTCTTTTCTTTAATGGAAAAAAAAAAAAAAAAAACTTTGTATTACTCAATGGTACATTAACAATTTATAATTTGTCTTATTTTGTAAAAAAATTGGATCCATCCAGTTTTATGTTGGTTCTATATTGTAATATGATAATACTATAATTGAACAATTTTAGAAGACATGTGAAATGAATTAATGGTGATGTATAGGATCATATGAAGTATACAAATCATTCATTTTTGTCTTATTCTTACTATAATATTATTTTTGTTGAATATGATAATTTCTCATATTTTTCCAAAATTTTTATTCACATTGTAACAAGTTCATGTAGTTAGTACATGAATTCTTTGAAATTCGGAAATATTTTACTCAAATATAAAACTAAAAAAAAAATGGTTATTAGATAATTACTAATGTTTGGGGAGTGGGGTTAATTACATAATGACCGAGACAAATTTTGAATTTTCTGATGGCACTTGATCAGTAAAGTTGAAATTGCTGTGCTTGTGCATCTTTTTCTGTGGCTGGCAGTTGCGTCATTTTGTCTAAGCCTTTCGTATTTTTTTTTTTTTTTTTTAAATATTAAGTTTAAATATGTTTTATATTCTTTAAAATGCTTTTAATTTTTTTTTTTGTTGCAAAAATACTTCTTATACTTATTTAGTTTTTTTTTAATCATTTCTGTTAAAAATTAACTTTAACCATAAACTGTTAATTTTAAATAAAATAATATAAGAAATAACAAAGTTAAATATTTTTTTCTACTAATTCAGGACATAAAATCATATATAAACAAACTATAAAGCTAAGTTGGCTTGTTCCAAAAAAAAAAAAAAAAAATATATATATATATATAAAGGAAAAAAGAAAATAAAAGAAAAGAACTTTAAAGCAAACATGTAGATAAGTAGGGTTGATAATATATAATACAATACGGTAGGATATGAATAAATTTTTTAATAAAAATTAACTAATAGTTTTTTTGATATTTTTAAAAATCTTCCTATTTTTTAATTTTATAAATATATAATAAGAAAAGAAATTAAATAAATTATTTTTATATGTCATCTAAAATAGTAATATGATGCAAATAATATTAAAATATAACATAAATTTAAAAAATAAAAAAACACGATATAACTAACACCACACATAATTGCCGTTCCTATTAATACATGCTCTTAAAAAACAGGGTAAGAAAAACAGAGCAGCAATACCTTATCATTTCAAAGCAAAAGCAAAAAGAGAGAGAAAGAGTGAAAAAAGAAAAGCAAAAACAAGAGAAAACGGAAAGATAGTAAAGATAGGAATTCTCAGAAGAGGAAAGGGTTTCTGTGGAGGGTTGGAATCGGAGTCTGAAACGGAATCAGAAACACAAACGATGCAGACAACAACAAGTGAGGTTCAGCAACAAAACCAGTTAGTGGTTCAAAACTCGGGAAGTCTCAGCTTCAGTAGCCATCTTTCTAGAGAAGATGAAGAGATCTCAAGGACAGCTCTCTCTACTTTCAGAGCCAAAGAAGAAGAGATTGAGAAGAGGAGGATGGAGGTTCGTGAGAAAGTTCAAGCTCAGCTGGGTCGTGTTGAAGAAGAAACCAAACGTTTGGCTTTGATTCGTGAGGTATGTTCATGAAAGGAGCTCAATTTCTTGTAGAAAATCTGTGTTTAGATGTTGAGGCTAGATTTTTTTTTTTGAGATTTTAGCTATAATTTAGGTCAGAATGTCAAAATTCGAACATGGGTAAAGTCTTCTTCTATTTTTTTTTTCCGTCAAATTTCCTAGGAAGAACAGCCAGATAAGGTTCTTTTGGAGAGAAATTTTTGTCAAATTTGGAACGAGTTTTAAAACTCGATAACAAGGCATAGCCTTTTATAGCTAAAGAAGTAAAATTTTCCCAGCCTTATCCTTGGGAAAAGATTTGTCAGATCGTGAGGTTTAATCTTTAAAGTAATTTTTTAAAATTATTAATTTTTGTGTGTGTAATTTCAGTAATTTGAAAAATACTGCAAGTTTAGCCGGCATAGCTTCTCAAACTCAAAATCACGATTTGAAAAGTAAAAAAAAAAACCCACAAACAAAATACAGCTAAGAAATTTTCAACCAACCTGTTGGAGTTTTGGTGTACAATCTGACAACCTTCTTTTAATGGTGAAAAGGAGAAATAATTTTTCAAGATTTTAAGAGTACTTTCTGTAGAAATTGTAGATCAGATATATGGGCCAATGGGTCTTATTTGTTATTTTCTTGCTGTAATTATTTCTTCCCATGTGTTTGCTGATTATCTTATATCTGTAGTAGGCCATATATATGCACGGCAATACTATCTTATGCTTTAAGTTTGAATAATTTGTTTTGAAGGAATAATTTTGGCAATAGCAAGGCATGTAAATGATTTGATGTTAATATGTTATTTTGGTAACCTAGTTTTAAGTTAACTGTGTAATTTTGGAAACTACCAGGAACTTGAATCACTTTCAGATCCAATGAGGAAGGAAGTTGCAGTTGTTAGGAAGAAGATTGATACAGTAAACAAAGAATTAAAGCCACTAGGCCAAACCTGCCAGAAGAAGGTGAAAAGTTCTTTTCCAAATTTTGATGGTTTTTTCTCTTTGATGATAAATGCTCCATAATTTTTTTTTTAAAATAACATAACATTACACGATTCACACATATTGGAATCAAACTCTCACCTCTGGTTTGCGCGCCTCATAAGGAGACTATAGTGCCATGATTCTTATAAATAAACTTGATAAGAGATCTTCTTTAGAACCAATAAATATGGAATTTTAATTTCTGATTTGTTACAGGAAAAAGAATACAAAGAAGCACTGGATGCTTTCAATGAGAAGAACAAGGAAAAAGTACAGCTGATTACCAAATTGATGGAGGTTAGTTATAAAGTTAATTATTTTGAATTTAGTACCAGCATACATGAATGTATGTATACATATATCTCTATATACAGCAAAAATGTTATCCTCCCTTAGATGGCTACGTGAGCGAGTAGACATGCCCTGGCATTTGGTAGGAGATTAAGGTGCATTGATTTATGCATTTAAGACCCTATAAAAGAACAACAACACGTTTTAACCAAATAGTTAAAAGTGCTTTAAGGCTTATATCTGTCATGCTTGTCGACTGAAACACAAATAATTTATTTATTTCTAAAAGTAATTTGTTTTAAAATCACTTGTGAAACATGTAATAGAAACACACGCAAACGAACACTAATTAATTGTAATATATTTGTTAATTTTAGTGTGTGAAGTTAAATATGGCTGTAATGTAATTAATACCATTGATGAAAGTTTGAACAGTTGGTCAGCGAAAGTGAAAAGATGAGGATGAAGAAGCTGGAGGAGCTGTGTAAGAATGTAGAATCCATACACTGATGTTTAAACTTGTGATGGTCTGCTTATAATGACTCTCTGATTTAGGTGTGTGTGATGTATTTAAGATGACGTTTTTTTTTCTCTGTATAATTTATATAATGTATGTGGGTGTTTGGATTTGGTGTATTCACTTCTATGTTTAGGTTCATTAGCATTTGATAAAAAGAAACATTAGCTGATTTAGGCAGAAAGATACTCCTATTGAACAGGTTTGTAACTAGATGTTTCTGGACTCTGCATTTTCTTTTCTTATCCTCATTTGTTTGTTTGTTTTTCCCTAATTTTCACATTCGACGCAGTCCGGTGTCCTCTTTATTTTATTTTTTTTATTTTTGTAATGCAATTTTTATATTAATTATTTTCTCCGGTATTCGTTCATGATTGGGATTTTAAGAAAATTACCAGATTCTTGTCGATGCAGTTTAAGTCGTTTTAGTCAAAGTAATGTGTTTGTTTTAAATAAAATTGGTTTTTTTTTTTAATTAATTATATTTTTGGATCTATGGAAAATTGCGATGGGAATTCTGCCACCATTGTCGGATTATGGTGTCGTTTAGTAACTGCTTCCACAAATAATGAGCCTCTCAACAGTAGCAAAGGCTACTGCAGGTCGTTTTTGTCGCCAAATGAGGAGTACGGACTGGATTTTGGGATGATATTATTTCCAACAAAAATCAATTTATGGCTATTAAATAGAATCTAAAAAAAAATATAATCATAATTGAACGCAAGTATTTAATGTGTACATTTTATTAAAATTTGGTGTTATTTTATTCGGAATAGATTTAAATGACGTGACAATATTTTGATCGGATAATATAAAGTTGCATAAAATATAATTGTAATAAATTAGTTATGCTTGTGTTTTATTATAAGATGAATTACCTCCTATAATTCGGTAACTGTAACTCGGTTTTATTGTTACCCTACACCTAAATTGCCGTTTTTATTTTTTGTATATGTGATATATTTTTATGTTAAATTATATATATATATATATATATATTTGTTATAATTAAATATATGTTTTTTTTTTTGTTTATAATTAAACATATGTATTTTTTTTTTTTATAATTCAACCATTTATATTTAATGAAAAAAGATTTAAGTGTCATACAAAAGAAAAATTAAATGTTGCATAAAAAAATAATAATAATGTATGTACATCTTTAAAAAAATAAATATATATCATCTTAAAAAAAAAAAAAACATGTTATTCGACCAAAAATAACATATTTATCATTTACTAAAAAAGAATATATATTATTTACTAAAAAGAACATATGTACCGTTTACTCAAAAAGAATAAAGGTAAGATGAGAGGTTTTTTTTTTATTTTTTTATTTTTAAAAGAGCTTTAAAGTTTTATTTTTTTATTAATAAAGAGAAAAATACATTCACACACCTAGGTGAGATTCGAACTTGTGTTCCTGGTGGGAGAATTGAGAGTCTTACCACTTGAACCATAACTATAAGAGATTCCCAAATGTGAGATGAAAGGTTATTTTTGAAACAAGTTGAATAAGGGGGTTATAAAAAAATCGGAGGGTTTATTATAATAATATGTTTGATGCACGTTATTAGATATGTTAAGTTAATTGAATTGTATTATAATTAGTCTGTATAATGTTTAGTGATAAATTATATATTATAATTGGATAAAATTGATTATAAATATTTTAATAATATAATTTATATTTAAAATAAATTTTTTATTATAAAATTTATTAAATTAATATTTAATTTATTTTTATTATATTTTTAAAAATAAAAAAAATATTATTTTTAATTTGAGATGAAATAAAAAGTTAAGATACATAATTTTATAATTAAAATTTTAAATAAATTAAGTTAAGTGTTTAGTACGATTTAGATTCATATTTTTTAGTCGTATAAAATTTCTACATATTTATAGTATTTTTATATTGTATGATATAATTTAATTTTATAATTAAATATATAATTGTATATTTTTTATATAATCAAGGCCTTTAATATTGTTTAATAAATATGTGATTTAGTGTCACCTAATGCCTAAGATTTCATGGGTGGGATATTGAAAAGGTTTTATTTTTTGTGGGTTCAAAATATAGAATTGTATTAATTAATATCAAGGACACAAGCAAATAACCTTATAGGCTAGCAACACAAAATAGAAAAAGACCCCAAATTAATAGATACACCCCTCCAATAACAACATCAATGAACTACCTAAGGAGCAAACACAATAATTACTAGTTTTCAAAAGTAGTAAAAGAACAATTAGCAAATGAATTAACATACCTAAATAATCCAACATCAATATGAGGGAGTAAAATCTATAAGACAGACACACAAACACGATTCAAACAAACAACTAGCAAATGAATTAACTATGATACTTGCATAATCCAACAGATATCAAGGAGTAAAATTTACAAGCTAGAGACACAAACACGATTCATACATGAAACAGGCAAAACGATCAGAAAACAAAAACAAAACAAGAAGACTAGAGTAGATAAGGTGTCATATTGAATAAATTAGAGCAGTGGAGCTTCAAATTCACAGGTGGATTCTGATCTGGAAGGCAAAAACCAAAAAGATTAGAAACTCTTTGTGACAATCCCTAACACAGCTCTTGAGGAGAGAAAATTTTGAGCCCAAACTTCATATGAAGTGCGGGGAGGATTTGGTGATAGCATGTAAACCCAATTCTTGATCGGCTTTAATTTATTATTTATCAATTTTAGATAATGTATAAGCAACATTAATCATTCACTTCTACAAGATTAACATCCAAAGATATTGATATTCATGTTTTCTTATAAATTTAAGATGAGTATCATACTTAAGCAATATCATACTCTAATTTTATCACAAAGAGAAGGTTGCAGTTAGGGCTCCCACTATTTATTCACACAACTCAAAAGAAAAGGAAAAGGAGTTTAGCAAAAAAAAAAAAAAAAATAATTAAAGCATGATAGGGGCTCCCACTATTTATTCACACAACTCAAAAGAAAAGGAAAAGGAGTTTAGCAAAAAAAAAAAAAATTAATTAAAGCATGATTCGGAGAAGAGAAGATGAAAGACTATGGAGGAGTGAAATCTGAAGTGTATTTGGTGAAGGGGAAGAGGTCAAAACGGGGATGAACCCTAGCAGTACATTCTCAAACCCCAGGCGAAAATAGAGGAGAGGAAAGTTCATTAATTTATCTTATTTTGACTTTGAGTACTTTGGACCTGGTTAATTAAGAAAGCAACTATTTTCTTTTTTATCTTATTTATTTGGGGGCGTACCACGTACGTTGTATATGTTTATTGACTTGACTTCTATTAGGAACCGTTTAGTTTTTCACCTGTGGTTTCATTTTGTTGTGTCATTAAAGAGGCTTGAGGTTTGAAACAATGGAGGTGCATGATAAAGTAGAAGGAAAGACGATCGTTATTTTTAGATCAAAATAAACACATAAATTTACTTCAAAATTATCATACATGTAATCATTCCTCTTAGATCAAAATACTACGCCATAACAAAATATATATTTCTAAAAATGTAAACTTTGTTAATGTAATACTGTTTATTACAACAATTGGCTCGGCCAAAGGGAGTTATCTATTTTGTTTGCATAATATCTCGTATTCTAGACTCATGAAAACCAAATCCAAAATAAGTTTCAGTCTTAAGCAAGTAGGAATAATGGCTCATAGGGAAATGTTTTGTTTATAGCATTGAGATTTTCATATCAGAATCGAAATTACTTTAATATGAATAAGGGGAATAAATTTTTCTTTTTTAATTTTCCTATATACTCTTCCTTCTTTATTACTCAAATAGTAATAAGGATAACTTTTATTAACTATTTAGACTTTTTGGGAAAACAATTTTCTTTTTTTCCTATGCAGTAAAGAAATATATATTCGTATGGAAGTGCAATTATTAACATTAATAATTACAACCAACAAAGAAAATGAATAATTTTTTTTTTATTATTATTATCATTAATAGAACATGCACTTAGTTTATTACGAAAGTGACTGCTTGCGACTTCGAGATACACATAGAGTTGTTTACATCAAATAATAAGAAGGAAAAAAAAATTTATGTATATAAATAATTTTTTTTTATACTTTATATATGTTACAAATTTTTTTTTGGAAATTATAATAATAAATTTTAAATATGAATGCAAGATTTTGTACATTATATATAAATAATATTTTCATTATATACATGAAAAAAAATTTAAAAATTATAACAAATAAATTTTAAATGTTTTAATGTAAGAACTATATGAACACAAAATTTTATATATATTACAGAAAAAATATATTTATTTTAAATATATTAACAAAAAATATATATTATTTTTGTTGTTGGACACAAATTTTTTATTTATTGACTCGCCTTGTAACCCTAACTTTTCTGTAACGGTGAATTGGTTGTGGACTTTAGTTAGCATCCCTTTTCAAGAATTCATCCACGTACATTTTGGGGATATATTATTATTTATTTAATTAAATGATATTTAGGGCATTATATTAGGGATTTATAATTATGTTAAAACATATAAATTTTACACTTGTTATGCTTATAATAATTATGGTACATTATCTGTTAAAATAATTTTAAAAATAATAAAATTATTTATTTTTAAATTTTAATAACATAGTATAATTAATGTGACTTTGAATGTATATGAATTTGCATTTAATTTGTGGCAACTGGCAATTGCTTCAAAAGGTTGCAAGTTGTACTTCAACCAGGTTCATTATCTCGAAAATAAATATTGTGTCATTTTCACAAATACCTGGCTTCTTTGGGCGGCAACAGATAGTTGACTTTCGAGCTTTTCTGCTAAATGCTACTACCAAACTTTTTAATTGAATAAATTAATTTATAAATAAGATTGTTAATATGATATAACTTGATTTTTTTTTTTTAATTCATTTAGTATTCGATCACAGTTAAGGATGACATGACTTACTTTTTTTTATTCGTGCACTGTATTAAATATAATTATATTAATTTAAATTATATTATAATTAATTTATATAATATTTTTAAAGAAATTGTATAACGTAGTAAGATTAAATTAATTATATATATTTTTATTAAAAAAAATTATATTTAAAATAATTTTATTATAAAATTTATTTAAATTAATATTTTATTTATTTATATATTTTTATTATACTTTTAAAAATAAAAAATATTATTTTGATTTAGGATAAAAAAAATTAAGACACATAATTTTATAATTAAAAATTCAAATAGATAAAATTAATTGTCCAAAAAAATTTATATCCATGCTTCTTAATCAAACAAAATTTTTACATAACTATATTATTTTTATACTTTATATTATGATCTAATTTTATAATTAAATATATAATTATATATAAATTATATGATTAAAATATTTAATAAAATATAACAAATATATGTTAGTATTTGAATTGGTCTAACTTACCAATGAGTTTAAAGTGAATATTTTTAGCCAAATTAATTCAGTCAAGTAATATATGTAGGTAAAAAGTTTGACCCTTTTTCTATTTTTATTTTTTATTGCATTTTTCAAAGCAAAATAAAATAATAAGTCTTTATGGAATTAATTTTTTTTAAACAATACTTTGATTCAAAACCGACAACTTTAAACTAAAAAAAGTATAATTGTTAAATTATTATATGAACTATATATAATTGAAAATAATTATTATATAATTATTTGAAAATATGTTAGTTAACAAAAATTAAATTAGCCTTTAAATTATTTTTTCTTAAAATTTTAAAATATTTTCAACTCATAAATGCATTAAAATTGTGCAAAATATAAAAATTATTTTAAATATTTAATGAATGATATGAAATTATGGTCATATATTTAAATTCACAATTGTGGCATGTTAGAATACATTGTCATTTTTTCTTCCACATATAATCAAACTTAAGAATTATCAAAATGATTTACAAATAGACAATAGTAAATAATTTTAAAGATAAATGTTAATATGTATATGAATTGTGAAATTTTTTAAATTATAAAAAGTGCAAATTGCTAAATATTAGAATTAATAAGCAATTAAGAAAAGAAAAAAAAAAAGCGAGTACTTGAATGATGCTTCGAACCAACCTAATTTGTACAAAGCCTTTTAAAATAAAATAGATAATGTCTCATATCATTTTCAATCCAATTTTTCTTGCACCAATCTGACTAGAACGGGTCGTGTACTCACTGGGTAGGGATGAGTAGCGTATTGAAAATGTTTGTTCTTTACTAATTTGAATCTAATTCAATTCGAAACAGATTTGAACATTTCTAATCCAAATTCGATTCATATCGATGATTCAATCAATTCAAGCTAATCTTAATCTAGGCATATCAAATATTTTAGATCGGATAAGATAAGATTAAGATTATTACTTATTTTTAAATTATTATCATATATAAAACACAATATATACTAACATTTAAATTTTATGTTAATCCATTTTTAGTAATATTTATTTAATTATAATCACAACTAAGAGAATCAAAATAATAAAAATTATGCTATTGAATATTATTAAATTATTATAGATAATTTAAAATTTATATTAATTTCTTAAACTAAAATAATAATTTAACGCAATCGTGGTATGAATAATATGTAAATATAACACATTAAAAATAAAATATTCATTTGTTTATGATTTTGATATTAATTTGGTTATAATTGGATTGCAGTGAATTATAAAATATGTCAATTCGAATTTGAATGGATTATATACTTTTAAATCTGAATTTGATTCGACTATAAAATTTATCAATCTAATTCAATTTAATTTGAATCTAATGGATTGGATCAAATTTATCAATTTAAGCAAATTGATCGAATAATTTACTCACCCCTCAATCATGTGATAATTAAGTATAATACATACAATGAAATTAATTTAAAGAAGATTGTAATTTTAGACTAAATTTGTCAAATTTTAAAAAGTTAAGAACTAAATTATGTAAATTTTAAAATTAACAATAAAATTATAAATAAATTAGAGACTAAATAATATAAAACTCATAATCTAATTATTGAAAGAATTATTTACGTCCAATTATTTAAAATTGTCGATAATATTTCGACAATATTTATATTTTAGAAGTTTTAAGATCAATATACCTTATTTATGACAATATTAACAAAATATCGATGTCTAGAAAATATTGATAAAATATCCGTTAATAATATAGATATTATCCATAAAATATTATTTATAATTAACTTTATTTTTTGATAAATAATTTACTATTAAATATTATTATCTAATTTTATTAATCCTAAAATTTATTAATTTAAATAATTATTTTAAATATTTTAATGGCCTATTTTATTTTTTTATTAATTAAAATAAATATGAAATATATTTATATATACAAGATAACAAAATTATTTTAAAAAATAAGTAATTGATTTATTTTAATATTTTGGAGGGTTTAATTAAAGTCTTTACAATTTTGTTTCTATGTAATTTTTGTGATTTTTTTTAATTTTTTCGTCGACAATAATAATATCTTTGACATGTCCATAAAATTTGAATCTCATTTTTTTTTAATTACCAATATCAATATTCTAACCATTGCAAATAATTAACGGACAGTAGGTAAAAGCATCTGGCCAATACTAAGTTTATTTTCGACATCCTCTTTGGACTTTGGTGTATTAGGATTGTCCATCCTTTTTGGATTTGGTGTAAACCACAGTGAGCAATCATCAACAAACATCACAAAATGAGGTTGTGTTATGGTGTCCCAATCTAGCCAACTCTTTACTGAAAAAATAAATAAAAAAATCATCAAATAATTAATAAGCAAATTAATGAAAAGTTGACGTTTGATGAGGGCAAATTCCATAATTGCACAATATAAATAATTTTAGTATAAATTAAATAAAATTTGTATATATGGCATTCCAGCATTCCTCCTCCTCCTAATTATTAAGCTTAATAATTCGGGCATACAAAAACCAAACAGGGCAAAAAAAATTTTGGACAATAGAGAAATCAATCAAGGCAAATTGAAGAGGTAATAATATTGCAATAATTATTTTTTTTATTATTATAATAAAAATATTTAAATTTTATTATATTTATATAATTAATTATAAATTAAATGTAATTAATAAATTTTTGACGTGATAACAAAATTTAAAAAATTAAGTGATGTCAATAAATTTTTGAATGGACGCTTAACAAACATGACTCGTTTGTGTTGAATTACTGTATACATTAAGTTCAAACTCTTTTATATTCTAACATGAATGTTTAGAAATATAAATTTATACTCTATATTCAACAAAAATGTTAAGAAATATATGTTTATACTCAAAGCTATGCTATGTAATAAATGAACTTTAAAAATTGAAAAAATATTTATTTTTTAAAAAAAATTTGTTACATTATATATTATAATTATTTTGAGTATAATTTTATGTATTTTGGTAAAAGTAATGTTATGAGATTTGTATTATGTGTCATGACTATATCATATACATTGAAATTGTAAGAGAAGAAAATAAAATAAAAAAATAAAAAATCGTAAGCGAGAAAGTAAATAAAAAGTAAAAAATTAAATATACAAATAAAAGGCCTGATAGAGTTATGCTAAGAAAAATGGTTCTTGGGGTGGACGTGTTTTAGGGTTAGGAGAAGCATAGACCCGTTCTTAATTTTTAATAAATAAAATTATAAGTATAATATTTATGACATTATAAATAAATTACATATACATAATCATATTGTGTCTTTCTTGAATTTTAAATGTTAGACTTTTAATATTTAATAACTCACAATAAATTCAATAATTTATATATATTTTTACTAAAATCATATAAAAATTGTATATTTTTTAATTAAAAGTAAGTAATAATTGAGAAGTATCTAGTATTATTGTTTAGTGTATATATAATCCCCCTCCAAAACACAAATTCTAAATCCGTTACTGCACTTAAATTCGTGTTTTCAAGTATTTTCATTCTGATAAATCAAGATCTTCGCTTAATTTCACGCTTAGAATCATGCAAATATACGTGGTCGGTATACAAATAATAAATAATTTAACAATAAAAATTGTCATACCTACCAAGATTGTCACAATTTCTACCTTTAATTGCTAATTCATTAGCAAATTGACTAAAATTAGTAAACTGGGATTTCAATTAACTGTAATTAAAATGATGAAAAATAATTAAATATGAACTAAATTCATTTGCAAAATATATGTAATTATAAGTCTAGCTTCACCACTAAGCTATAATTTAATATATAAATAAAGATTTAATTTCTTGATTTATTATCGTAACTTAAAATCTTTATTGAATTCTTAGCTTTAACTTTTAGAAATCTAGGCACACTTTAGATTTTTCATATTTTCTTACAATATGTTGGTTAAATATTCATTTATTAAATTAGAGATATGCTTATTAGATTTAATTTTCTTTTTATAATAAGATATAAAAAGATGATAATTAAAGTAGGCAAGATTAAAATAATCATTTAATATTTAACGAATACGTTCAATCATACTCATGATAAAAACTACAAGGTACTATTTTGAATAAAAATATTAGCAATAACATACTAATACATTAAATTAGATACGGTCATATTCATAAAATAAACTAGTTGATCACTCTAATTCATAAATACATAGTCATAACATTTAAATATAGAATTGAATACATCAAGAATCAAGAATTAAAATTAAAAATTCTTTATAATATTAATTTAATTAAATCATAATTTAAGGTTTAAAATTGCCTATAATAACATAATTAAAACTTAGCTAGATATAAAAAAATATTATAAACACAATTAATTTCATATAAAATAATCAAAAAGGGAGAATAAATCTTGTACTTTTGTCTTCTAGATCTTGATTCTCTCTAAATTCTCCAGACACCCATTACTTGTGCTTTACAATCTTAATGATTTTATATATACTCCTAATTAAAAAAGATCCAAAAGTTGTAAAAATTCTAAAGTCTTGCATTTTTTACTACGAGATTGCTGCCCAATCTTTTCTTTGCCACAACATGCTATGTTTTCTCGCACTTGTGAAGTGTCCCTAGAGTCCCATGTTGCGATCCAAAAGAAACCATGCTGCAGCCCGACCTATTCTTCATGAATTTCTTGGTTGATCCGAGAGCCTTGTGTCGCTGCAAGCTTTTATTGATGTTGTAACGTGCATATATTTTTCTAAGTGTTCTATTTTGACCCCTCTTGATATATTTTGTACAATTATTTGCAATTTGGCCTTTCAATGTATGACAATTATGTCCCCGATGTGTAGATTTGAGTGTCATATTTGAAAATTGTGTCTTTTAATGTTTACAAATATCTAAAATATATCAAAATATATCGAAAATAACATTTATAAAATACTTAGATAAAAATGCAATATTAAATTTCTAATAAGTCTTGATAAATCACAAGATATGTGTAGTTTTTAAGCACATATCACTTAAATTAGCACATAATTTATAATTCAAAACTGAATTGCATTTGATTTACTCATATGTATAGTACCAACTTATATTTGATTTCGAATGCTTTGATTTTAATGATGTTAGTGTATAAATAGATGTAACTTTATGATTTCAATACAAGAGAAACTATTTACCAATATAATTATCATGCTATCAGAGCCACCCAAGCTCTAACTTAGAGATATTTTATTCACCTTTTATACACTTTTGTTGTTTATCTTCTTCAAGCTCTGCCTCATCTTCCAACCATGTCCGATCTCATATCAACCTCCACAGCATCTACTTCAATCACAATTTTATCTAGTAATACCTCCTCTCAATCCAATACCATCAGTCCACCTCAAGTAATATTTATCAATACAGCCTCTCTTATTCCAAACAAACTGTCCTAAGGTTCTAACTATTTGGAAGAAACTCATCATTGTCCTCCCAAATTCACAGTCTTTGAAGATTCTACAACACCAAAAAAAAAAAAAAACAATCGTGTGGTCTGTCAACTTTGTGACAAAGTTGGTCATAATGTCGACACATAACGCAAATGTGTGTTGGCCTTAAGCCAATTTTTTTGTCACTTGACCCTTCTAGCAACAATATAATGGGCCTTGTTGTTGATTATGGGGCATCTCAAACACATAAACTTCGATTTGCTTAATCTCAAAATCCACTATGAATTGGTAGTAATGAAAATATTATGGTCTAAAATATTTCTTTACTCATGCAGAGTGTACTAAATTGAATTCTTCCTCTACAATTTTGAATAGTATTATATACATCAAGTTATGAAAATGTATAAAGTAATTCATTAGTTGTTGAATAGATGTAAAATAAAAAATATATAATGAGAAAATAATAATGAGATTCTTACTAACAAATAGACAATTAAATTTTATTAGGTGGATTAATATATTTTCAAACCGCAGTAAAAGTTTTTTTTTTTTAAATCAAAGTAACACTTCTATTCCGTTCTCTCATACTTTCTTTCTTGTGAAAGATCTTGTCATACACCAACGTCCTCTATCACATTTTGAGTGTAATGATTTCACTACCTCTATCTCCACCTGTACATTCTTAAAATCGTCGACTTGGACATCTTTCATTTAAAGTTTTCAAATAACTTTTCACATTCAAATACTTGTTTTCTTTTATTATTTAGTTTGTTTACCTTTTAATCTTCATACATTCGTCTCCTTTTATTTATTTATTTATAATTTTGTCCCTTTATTTTTCATACCCTTGGTCCAAAATTTGAAACTAATTTAAAATTGATCTTCAAAAACATAAAATAGTAAAGGTGAGACTAATTTGAAATTGACCTTCATAGAGTAAAATAATAAAGGATTAAAGATAAAAATTAAAAAAAGAAAGAATTAAATTATAAGAAAAAGTAGAGGACCAAATATTTAAACTCAAAAGTAAATGAATTAATTCATAATGAAAAAAAAAAAAAAAAAAGAAAGATCAAAGTGTACATTGAAAAATCTATAGATGACACTATGCAAATTAACCTTATTTGTATATATTATTTCACCAAGTACTGTGAATGATTTCCATCTTTCTACTAGCAATAGGGCCATCAATATATATATATATTTGGCCAGGCATCCCACATGAATTTTTAAGGGCATACTCCTTTAATAATTTTTGCTTTTCTAATTTTACCCTTAGTAATATAAAAGTTTATTTTCTTATCTAAATATTTTATTTTGAAGATTTTTTAGTCAAAATTTATAATTTTTGAAAGTAATTTTTACCAAAAATTTAGTAATTTTATTTTCTTTCATTTTCTGAAATATTTATTTCTTTTTGTATTTTTAAAGAATTTCTATTAATTTTTCTAAAGTAATGTTCATAAATACTTTAAATTCTTCTATAATTTTTTTTGTTTTTATATTTTCTAAAGGTTTTAATTTTTCTTTTAATATTTTTGTTTGTTCTTGTGTTAAAATTATATTGTTTATTTTTATTTCTATACATGCTAAAAATATTCTTGTAAAATTTTTCTTAAATTCTTTTTTGTTTTCAATATTTTGGATTAGGTTAATTAATTCCTTTAGATTACAGATTTGTGCTTGTGTAAGTATTTTTTATTACTTATGGTGGAACCATTTTAATTCTTTATTTCAATTGTAAAGTACTTTGTAAATTATTAATTGTGTTATTTCTTTAGGTAATCCTTTGATTATTTCTTTAATCTGTAATATTAATTCTATTATTTTTTTTATAATATTTTAAATAATTCATTTTTCTGTTTGAATTTGGTTGATTATATTTCTTTAAATATTCTATTTAAAGTTTTCTTTTTAAGTTTTATTTTATATTTATGGCTCTGATATCAATTTTTTAGGAATAGTACAATCCTACCATTGTAAACAGGAAACCTTTATATCTATAAAAAGGAACTCTCTGCATCTAAGAGATTCATTATGAAAACCTAACATAGTTATGTCTCTTGTAATAAGTAAGAACTAATAATCTTTTCAAGGTTACTAGTTCTTTAGTCTGTATAAACTTTTTGTTTAATGAATAAAAGTCCATTTTAATCCAACCTATCAACTCTTACCTTAGTAAGTAAAGTACGGATCTCATATAAAAAAATCTATGTAACACATATCACATATTTTCATATTTGTCAAGTGCTATTTGGCTTCATTTATTTTACTTTCACTAGATTCTATAATATTTCTTCATTTATATATTTCATTTACTACTGTTTGCATAATTACACTCATTCTATTAGCCAATTCATCTAAGTTTTTTTTCCTATCTTTTATGAAATTTAAGTCTAGAATATCAGTTTTATAATTTTTATGTGGTCTAAATTCTGGTAAAATACTTCCTCTAGTACCCCAATATAATTCTTCTTCAATTTTAGGTAGTTGTCTTCTTCTATATGTTGGTTCAGATTCTTCTAGTCTATATCTATCTTTCCTATGTGGGTCAGATGTTTATCCTCTTTTTAGAATTGATCTTTTTCGATTTGTTCTAGGTATTAATACGGATTCCATATGTATTCTTTGGGTTATATTTTCTTGTTCAAATTCACTTTTAATTATTACTGTCATATCATCTTCTTCTTTATTTGTGCAAAGTTTTTCTTCATAATGTTTTTCTAATTCTTTATTTGTTAGGATTAGCAAATTAATTAATTTTTCTATATCTTTATTCTCAAGATTCATGAAATGTTCTTCTAAATTTTTTCTACATTCCATTAAATTTATTAAATTGTTATTATTTCTTTAGATTCTTCTCCTTTTCTTTTATCATTCTTGGATATTAATGCATCAGATCTCCTAGAAGGTTTTTCTTTTAATCCTTTTAATGGATCGAATCTTAATGCATTTCCTTTTGGTATGTTATTAACATTCTTTCTTAATTCTAAAATTTCTTTATACATGTCTAACTGTATTCCTTTTAATTCTTGCATATTTTCATCTGTAATGTCTATTTTTTCTGCTATAAAAATTAAAGCTTTCATTATAGATATTTGGTTTTTACTTACACTTGTTAAACTACTATTTTCTTCTAATTGTATTTCTAATAGTTTATTTTTTACCATAATTATTTCATTGTGTAGACTAGTTCTTTTACTTCTTCAATTTCCTCTTTTAATTCTTCAATTTCTCTTACTTATTTCGGTTGAGTATTTATAAATCTAATTCTTTGTATATTATCTCTATTTAATGATATCAGAGATTTTTCTTTAATATCTAGATTTCATTCATCGGGTACTTCATATTCTGATAATTATGGTTTCTTTATTACTTGTCATATCTCTTTGAAAGTTTTATCTATTTCTATAAATTCATTTTGTCCATATATTGAACTATTATGACTGTTTGTTAATGAGTGATTTTCATCTAGGTAATGAATTGAAAATGAGTGGTTTCCATCTTTCATTAGATTTTACCTCGTTCAAAGTCATAAGCTAAGTTTAATATTTGGTTTAGATTTTTATCATGGATATTAACAGCAAATCTAGGATATGCTGTAAATTTTAATTTTTGATATCCTAAGTTTTCATTAATCATTCCTAACAAAGCATCTTTTCTGTTTGTTATTCTGTTATCTAGCAATGCTAACTTAATTGGTGTATCTATTCCTTCTCTAAAGTGTTCTTTTATCAAAATTTGTATTCCTCTTAAGTGGATATATTCAATTTTTTCTCTATCTTTTTCAAGAATTTTTGATAATTTTTTCATAATAGTTTCTTTATCAATTGATAGTATATTAAATCTTCCTTTTGTATCTACTATAGTTACACTCATTTCTTTGTTACTAATGTCATAATATATTATATCTTTTCTTGAAAATAATTTTCTTATTTTAGAGAATGATTCTTCTCTAAATCCATCATTTTCTTTAAGATTTGTTTTAATTTTTGAACTTCTTCAAATTTTTTTTTACGGAATATCATTTTTTGTAAAAAACACCCAAAAATGTTTTGTATTTTTACATTCATTATTTCTTGATTTTATATTATTTATTATATTTTTAAGTTAGGTATGTTTTTATATTGTTTGTAAGCTTTTACAGATTTTTATTATTTTTGTAAGATGTTACAAATTTTTTATTTTGTAAGGTATTATAAATTTTTATTGTTATGTAAAAATTACATAAATTTAAAGATATGAATTTAATGATAGATAATGAATGTTAATAGTATTACTTAAGCCCAATATTTACCCAAACTAGATAACAGTATCGAAATTTATGGATTTAAGCGATCTGATAGATAAGATGATAGCTGATATTGGATTTAATGACCTACTGTAGTAACAATTTAAGCAGCAAGTTCAATTTTACATAAATCGTTATGCGACAGCGTTTTAATCTAATAAATTTACCTTTTTGTTCTTTTTGTTAAACTTCAATACAATCACCGTCTCTCATCTCCTTCTCTCTTTGCTTTCTCAGTTTTCGTCGTCATAAAATATGTATGATCATTATTCTGGAAAATTCAGTGATCCCATTTTCATTTTTACCAAGGTATTTAGATTTACTTATTTATTTGACAATCTGAAAAAAAAAATCATTTTTTTGTAAATCATATGAATACTTCTTGGTGCAGAGAATCGTTCAGTTTTTTGCTGAAAACTATATTGGGCAGTAACAATTTGGAAGGAATTGGTTGTACTCTGTTTTTGCTAGGCAAAACAGAGTATACATACAGGCATGTAAATTTTTTTTAGTTTACATACTATATACATTAGTATGTAAACTGATTTACATAGTATGTAAACTGGTTTATATATTATGTAAATTAGTTATGCTATTCAGTTTTGTCACTTATGAACCTATTTGTAGCATTAAGTAAAGTGACTTAGAAAGTGTAATCACTGGATTCTGTATTTTTTCATTTTGATATTTTAATTATGTCATAACAATCAAGGTATGATCAATAAATTAATTACTTTTCCTCTAATTTCATTCGAGTGATATGAACTCCATATTTTTTAGTTTATCCTATTTTTGATATCTTGATAGCTGGTTTACGTTTTTCAGATTTATAACTTTTCTATTTTTGTTTTTAGTCTTTAGTTTTAGAGTTATTTCGCACCATGTCACGTTCAAATTCTTCGTATAGTTGACATAAATTTTCTTAATTAAAAGTAGATTACTATGTTGTTCCAGGTGTACTTCTGATTACTGTGCATTTCAAATCTTTGATTTAATTGAATTTGTGTATTATTAATGTTTGCCAACAGCAAGGAATCATATGTTCTTCATTTTTATTTTATTAGTTAAAAATATTAAATATTGAATTATTACTGACAGAGTTTAGGAAAAAAATTATAAATTATTTTTATTTATTTGACACAGCTTAAAGTTAGTATAATCAAATAATCTCTATAGTGTTTATATGATTATAAATAA
Source organism: Elaeagnus macrophylla (assembly GCA_029378325.1). NCBI lineage: Eukaryota > Viridiplantae > Streptophyta > Magnoliopsida > Rosales > Elaeagnaceae > Elaeagnus > Elaeagnus macrophylla. The sequence continues at coordinate 22,503,051 of CM055648.1, read as the reverse complement.
GAAGCTATTTTGAGTAAAAAAAAAAAAAGAAGCTAAACTGGTTTACATAGTATATACATTGATTTATATAGTATGTACATTAGTTTACATACTATGTAAACCTTTACCTGTTATATGTAAACTGGTTTACATACTATGTAAACCAGTTTAACCAGTTTACATAGTGTATATATAGTATATTTACATAGTATATATATAGTATATATAGTATATTTACATAGTATATATACTATGTAAACCAATTTACATAGTATATATATTAGAGTGAACCAGTTTACATACTATTTATTTATTTTGGTTCTCAAAATACACAAATTACATTACAAGTTTGTTCCATACTCAGAAGATAAAAAGATCGTTGCATTAGCTACAACAATAACAACAAGCAAATCTTAAAATGTCATTAAAATTAGAAAAAATATCTAACCTGTTTGCATCGTAAACAATTCCAACGCAAGCTAAAAATCAAAACTGGGCGAATTTATGAGAATTTACGAAATTCTCAGTTTTAATATATATATATATATATATATATATATATATATATTAAGTGTGCATTTCATTATCGGATGTGTATTAGTTACATACTGTGCAGTATAACTTATATGAATTAGAGTGAAATAATATTTATATAATTTATTTAATTTTGATATAACTAAAATGCATAATTTTAAATTTATTAATGTTATTTTTAAAAAATTTAAATTTTAATTAAATTTAATACTATTTAGATAAATCATTCGTTAACGCCAATCTAACCCATCCTTTTTAAACCCCAAAAAGAGAAAGAAAATCAAAGCCCATTGTAGATTCTAGGGCCATATATGCTTCAATTATGATGAAAGTTACAAACGTACACGTGTGTCTATTGTGTTTATGTTTAATTAACTTTTTAAATAATAATAAAAATTGATTAAATAAGTTAGTTTGTATTATATTGTTATATTTGACTTATTATGTTTGAGATATATGTCACTTTCATAAATTATTACAATAAAGATTCATAAAAAATTATAATTAAATATTTATTAAATTTAACTATTTATTTGATCATCAAATATTAATTAAATTTTTAAAATTTTATACATATATATTTAAACATTTAAATTCTACAATATACTACATAAATTTTTAAAAATTTACACATAAGTTTTATCTTAGATACTTAAATATATATTTTTAAATCAAAATTTTAGGACTAATGTATGAATTTTTAAAAATTTGGTGACTAAATTATAGAATTTAAAAATTTAAAAATTTATGTGTGAAATTTTAAAAAATTAAGAAGTAAATTTTAGAATTTAAAAATTTGAGGTACTAAGTATAAATTTAGTTAAAATTTAAAGACTAAGGATATAATTTAGCCTATTTATTATTCAATAAAGTAATAAATTAATTAACTATTTATTTTAAGAATAATACTTCAAACTTTTCTAACAAAAAAAAAAAATTTAACATTAATTTTTCACATTATTATAATAAAACAACTTAAAATAAAAAGTTATATTTAAACTTTTTTTTCCCAAAATATAAAATTTTAAAAATACTAACAAAATTAATCAATAATTACTTGATAATCGAGTATTGTATACTTTGAATCACCAACTTCTGAAAATCCATAATCCAAAACTAGTATTAATAAAATGTTGACATTGCAAAAAAGGAAAGAAGAAAAAATTGATTCCAACTTCTTTAGTATTAGAATAAATTGATTTTTTTTTAAACCATTAAACTTCGTCCTAAAAATATTACTAAACTTAAAATTATTATAAAAATAATATTAAATTTAATTGTTGTTGTGAATAAATTAAACTAGGTATATATAACACAATTTGATCGATCCATGTTAGTAGAAAAAAAGTTAAATAATATAGTTAGCAAATAATCAAATAAATCTTCATTAAATATAGCGTATTAATGGTAAAACATTTATATTATTATTTAATAATATAACTAGTAATTAATAAGACTTATGTACTAAAATCGTCCATTATTTTTTCTATTAATAGGACCTCATAATTGAAAAAGGTATGCGTTAGTTTTATACCCAAACTATTTAATTTTTTCTTTGAACTTAAGTTATTGTTCATATTTAACTTTAGCATCAGAGTTGTGCCTCCTTAGTTTGTTAGTGACGTGCAAGTCAACGTAAAGAGAAACAAATGCCTACAAAAATCTGATCCAACAATTGTTATTACAATAAGGTCATTTTCTAAGTTAGCTTCTACATAAGTCTAAGATAATCAAGTGAAAGACAAAAATGTATGAATGTTTCATTATGAGTTGCAATCAGTGTAGGCTAGTCGTATCAACCTATTCAGTAAACTTGTTGTGTCAACCCATTTGTTTGTCATAATCTTATGTGACCCATCATATTAAGTTGTATTTGTGTCCGAGTTCATAGGTAATTGATTCGAAAAAGGTTTTTTTTTTATAAAAAAAACCATCATATTAGGGGAAAGATGCTCATTGAACTGAAGCAAGTTTTGTTTGTATTTGGACGAGATTTATCATTGTAAAAATAAAAAACAAAATATAATTTAAGCGGGACTCTTAGGGTCCGTTTGGTTGGGTGTAATAACACCTGTAATGTAATGCCCATTACGATTACATTGTTTGCTTTTCTTAAAGAGATGTAATGTAATGTAATTGCATTACATCTCTTTCAGTAATGGGCATTACACACTCAAAGGGATGGAATTACAATTACATCTCTTTCAGTAATGAACAGTGCCGCGTCCTTAGCTCGCGTCGCCCGCATCCTCCCCGTGCAGCTCGCGTCGCCCCGGCGTCGTCCCGGCCAGCAGCTTGCGTCGCAACCGCGTCGTCCACCTCCCGTCGTCCAGCCGTCGTCGTCCGGCACAGAATCGCCCACCCCAGCCCAGCACTCGCGAATCGCACAGCCCAGCACTCGCGAATCGCGAAGCCCACCCCAGCCCCCGCGACGCCGACCCACGCCCACCCCAGCCCTCGCGACGCCCACCCCAGCCCACGCGACGCCCACCCACGCCCACCCCAACCCTCGCGACGCCCAAACGCAGCCCTCGCGACGCCTCCGTGCGATTTTGTTTTTGTTTTTTTTTTTTTTTTTATATGAAATTGTATTTTTTTTTAAAATTGTATTATTTTTTATTAATTATTGATATAAAATTGTATTTTTTCTGAATGTAATTTTTTTTAAATTGTATTTTTTATTAATTATTGTTATAAAATTGTATTTTTTCTGAATGTAATAGCACATTAAATGTAATTTTTTTTTAAATTGTATTTTTTATTAATTGTATTTTTTTCCTAAAATTGTATTTTTTTTATTAATTGTTGTTATGAAATTGTATTATTTCTGAAATTTTATTTTTTAAAATTGTATTTTTAAAATAATTATATAATTTTTTTTTCTATTCAATTACATTACAGTTGTCAAACCAAACACTGTAATACTGATTCCTTTTTTGATTACAGTGACTAAACCAAACACTGTAATCGTAATACTGATTCCTTTACATTACATTCCATTACGATTACGATTACGATTACGATTACATTCAGCGAACCAAACGCAGCCTTAATGTTAGATAGTATTGTATCATCTTTTAGACCAATTTTAAAAAAATATTAATTCATGTCGTGTCAAATAATATAGAGTTATTGTGTTCATATTGTATAATAAGTTCCCAGCTCTGTATTCCATTTTAATATTTATGTTTGCATCTATTGCACAAAACAAACAATGATGTGGAGTGTGATCTAACATAGCTAATAGAGAAAGCTCCATGTTATTCTGTTATAGCAACTGGCTAGTTTTTGGTTTGCCAATTATGTATTTGCGCAAACGTATTTTGATTCTATAATTGAAAAATGACAATGATTTTTTTTTTTTTGTTAAAAAAACTATATTCAAATTTTAATGACATATTTATATATTTTGTCAAATGTTTGAAAACTCTTTTAATTGATGAAGCATTACTAACATGAATTTTGCTCTTTGTGATATTGTGATGCAAATTTATGGGAATGCTTGAAAATCGATGTGTGTGATCAAGCATTAAAAGTTGGACTATGAGCATTGCATGGTATCAAGTGTAGAGAAAGAAGAGAAAGAAAACAGGGCTACAGAGTATCCAGGATCGATCCCTTCAAGACAGATCGATCCCCCTCTGGCCGGAGAGATCTCGCTCCAAGCACGATCTAATTTGGGACTTTCTACTGGAAAGGTGGTGCCTAGACAAAAAGACGGATAGATCTCCCTCAAGACGGATCGATCCCTCTCTAGTCGGATAGATCCCGCTCCGAGCGCACTCCGCTCCGGGACTTTCTACTAGAAAACTGATGCCCAGATATGAAGACGAATCGATCCCCCTCTGGCCGGATCGATCTTGCCCCTTACAAACAGTTTCTATTTTTTGCGAAAAATAGGGTAAATGACTTTTAAAGGCTTGGGCTTTGTACTAGAAATATTGGAATAGTTTGGGCATTATAGTAATTGTACAAATGTGTTATATAAACACATTTAAGAACTCTTAGAGTTTCTAAGAGAGGATTTGTGTGTTTAGAAAAGAGAGGAGGAAATATAAAAGAGAGGAAGAAGAAGAAGAATAAGAGGGATTTTTCAACATTGTTACGAGGAAAAATTCTTGAGTGTCTCTTTGCGTGTTTTTCTTCCTTGCGAGTTTTCTCTTCAAGCATTTCTCTATTTATACTTATATCTCAAATTTTGAAGCTAGTGGAACTCATCTCATTGAAGGAATGAAGAAGTGGAGTAGATTCACTACATTGGTTAGATTAAACCACTATAATTTTGGTGTGTTATTTTCTTTATTATTATTTATATTTTTTTGTTTTGATTTAAATCTCTAAGATTTGTGGTGATCGTATTAAATTGATAATTTTTTATTGAATATTTGATTAAAAAATTTTATTTTATTTAATTAAATTTAATAATACAATATTTAAGAGTTAAATTCTGACATAACATTTTTTAAACCTTTTTTTTTTTAGTACTTTTATTTTAAAAGATAACTGCTAAAGTTCTTCTTTTGCTTTCTTTATTGAATCTTTTAATTACTTTCTCTCTTTCCAAGTTTGGAATATTACTGTTATAATAATTATTTTGGATGACTTTCTGTAATTATTGTCATCACACGCACTATGCTTTAAAAAAAATAAAAAAATTTAAACAAACCAAGTTGTCAAATTAAGGGTGATAATTATTTTGGCCATGATCGAGTTGTGGTATCCAACCCATAGCCGTAATGAAACCTAATCCACTTTGTGCTATTGCGCGCATGTCAATTAACTATCCCTTTTTCATTATCATTAAAATGGCTTACGTGTTCGACTTGAAGAAAAAAAAAAATGATGTTGACACAACTGTGTTTGTTATTATCATATCAAAAATAAATAAAAAGTCATTTTTACTCTATTATTAATTACAATTTAATATTATTATTATTTAATAAATTTATCATTAATAATTTATTGTTATTTTTAGCTATATTGCCACCTTTTTAACAATATTTGATGAACCTTTAAGCACTTTAAACGGCGTTTGGTAGACCCTCGGCGCACGGTTCACCAGCTTTCGTTGCCGGCAGAGATCGAACTGTGGCGGTCGTCCATGGCGATCCTCGGTGGCGACGTCGTCTTGCTCGGCGGTTATTATCTCAGTCCCATACCTTTTCTTAAGGGTTATTTTGGGTATTTTGGTTATATATTTGTGATAAATAAATTTTGTATTTTATGTGTGTACTGTGATGTTTTCTATGTATCTGGCGTTATGTTGTGTGTTTTAAATTATGCAGATCTGTATCGTTGTAATTTTGTTGATGCGGTTTTAGATTACTTTCTTGTTACATTATCTAATTCTAGGATTTATTCACTTTTTTATTTCAGCCAGTCAGACATTAAAGTGAGTTGGAATATCGAGCTAATGTTAATCGCTCGTAATTATTCGCTCACGTTTTCGATCGTCTTGTCGATCGTCGTGCTTTTAGCTAGTTCTACCTAGTTCTGACTATGATTTTAAAATTGTGATGTAATTCTTAGAATTGATGTGTCTTCGGATTGTATTTTAGATCGTTATTTAATAAAATTTACTATTGTTATCAAAAAACAAAAAAAAAAAGTAATATTTCCTAAAATAAATTTTCTTTCTCTTGAAAAAAAAAATTCTATTTTATAAAAAATGAGACACTACTCTTACAAAAAGTACTAATATGGATAAAGTTTTAAATAATAAATAATTATTTTGATAATAATAATTTAAATTGTAATAGTATTCCTATTCTTACAAAATTGCATCAATAACTCATTTTTATTAATTTTACCATATAATTATAAATAATATTAAGCTCTTTTAATAATTATAACATATACATGTACTTTTCCAATTTTTATTCCGAATGATTGCATGCAACCGCTTTTATTAGTGATTCATCTAATGATCTCACTCACAATAATACTATTTTTTTAATATTTTAAAACATAAATTTGAATTATATTAAAGTATTATTTATCTAAAAATAAAATTACTTTTAATATATATATATATATACTCCTTCCCCATAAAACGTCTAATAATGAAACGCGCAACTGTTTCTTTAAGACAACAATTTGAAAACCGGCCACATATATTAGAAAAACAAAATGTGTCTTCTTATTCAATTTCCACACATGATAAAGCTTGTGGCTTTCATTATTTTTTTCAGTGGTATGTATGGGATAAAGTTATGGAAGGCTATTTGTTTATACATATGCAAAACTAGCTAGGTATTTTTATACTTTTGTCATTCTGCCAATATCAATCATATATGCACGAACAACATAACTTTATAAGGGAAAAAAAATTTGTATATTATGTTGTAGCCACTAATCCTATCTCTATTAAAATACCATCCAAACATAAGTTAATACATTGTGAATAGGTTATCAAACTCATCTCTATTTTAATTTTAATATTTTTGTTATTTCAGTTTAGCTATATCTAAGATTTATATATTAAATAAAAGTATTTAAGGGTAATGTTTTGTTTAAATATCAATGACATAAGTCAGATTTCAGTTTGGATTATTGATGACTCATCTACTTTGAATCATTATCAAAGACAACATTTTATGTCAAAAAAGCTTAGACGTGATTGAAAATTATATTATTGACCTCTTTTATGTTTTTGCCCAAATATCATCCCAATCTATGCATGTTTCATTTTGATTCACTCACTTCTCCCTTCTTTTTTACAGTTTAAGTCAATTCCTATTATCAGAATTGATTAGAACAGGATCAATTTTTTTTTAATTAATTTTGACACATAAAATTATCTTTAATAATAACTTAAAGCAAAATGGAGGTTAATAATTCAAACTAAAATATATCTTCTGCCATTGATATTTAGGCATAGTATAGGAGATATCAATAATAATTACTCTTAAATTAAATAACATTACAAGCATTTTTTTTCTAAGACAAATAACATTACCTTAATCGGGTATATGTGTGCACGCATATTGACATTATAAAAGGGGTGGGCGTAGATTTAATAAATTAGTTTTTAAATTATTTTATAAATTATCTTATATTGATAGTTTGAAAAAATTCAAAATATTAATGACTTATAGTCATTAAAAACCAACTTTTAAATCAACTAATAAGGTCGATTTAAAGGAGGTTGGCTTGACAATTTTAGATCTACAATTTTATTTAAAAATTATTACCATAATTAAGGATACAATAAAAAGTGTAAGGGTACTATTTTACCCTACAAACACTTTTTTTTGTCATCCTGTAAATAATTTGCACAAAAAAATTAAGGTCTTTATTCCTGCTTAAATTAAACTCTCAATTTTTTAAGGAAATCACATTCTCATAAATTAAACTCTCATCAAATTATTGGAGTCGAAGTCATTTGACAGCGTTCTAAGTTGGAGACAAAGCTCAATGGTGAAACTAGCATTTCATGACAGAGATGACGATCACTAGTAAACTACTAGAGTCGACTGTTAGAAGTGACAATGACTAATGAAGAACGGGACTAGAATAGTAAAACAGATACTTAGAGTTTTAATGGTCTAGATGTTTAATTTAGGAATTAAGACTTGTCAAAGTATTCGTATATGCATATATTGTAAATTTGTAATTGTATAATATTAATTGATATTATATTTTATTTATTTTTTATAACATATATTATATATTTATATAACATCATTGAAAATATTTTTTTAAAAAATATAAATATAGTAAAATGTAGGTTGGTTTTGTTTTGACGGTTTTTATTTTTTGCAGACCTACAACCAATCTGACAAAGTCGGTTTTAAAATATTTTAGATATATTTGAACCAACTAACCTCAAATAAAAAATAAATAAGCTCAATTTAGACTTCAATTCGAATTAATCGATCAATTTAAAAAAAAAAAAAAAAATGTTCACCAGCCATTATCTCTATACCTAACACGCCGCAGGATAAAAAAAAATTTAACAATTAAGCTTGTATCATAGGTCGAAATTTTTTATACATCTTTTCTCCAAGAGTGTGCAAAGCAATTGAATTTTTGAGTTGAATAATTGATAAGCATGGTTTTAAAAGAGAAGCACTGAAATTCTAGCTAATATAAAATTTCAGTAATGTCTTATTCGAAATGGACAAGGCGTTTAAGTCAATCTTAATTTTTATACACAATTAATACCTACCACAGTAGTGGTTTTATCTTAAATTAATTTATGTCTTTTTTTTTCTTTGATTCAATTTGTACGATGTAAGGCATGAAATTGTGAGTAATGCTTTTTATCTCAAATTGAGAAAATGTTTCCTATATCACAAAAACGTGTCTATATTAAAAGCAGGATTAACTATTTCATCCAAGTATGTCCTATCACATACAATTTGCGATTTTAACAGCTGTAAATGCATGAACTATTGAACTCGGGAACAGCTTTTCCACTAATGGAATTTTTTTGTTTACATTTTTCATTTATTTTTCCAATGCATATAAAACAAAATTTGAAAAGCCGTGGAACCCGGGTACACATTTACTCGGGATAAATGGAAATGATTCATACTGACAACTCTCACATTATTCCCAGTTCCACTTGCCCATTCAAAGAGTGGTTGGTTTATTAAAATATGACTGATTTGAACTTCTTACACTATTCATTCCACTTGCTTCATCAAAGTGTAGTTCGTTTATTAAAATATGACTCATCACTTTAGATAAAGACAATAATAAAAAATTCTCATAGACGAAGATTCACAAATAGTATTTTATTTAAAAGTTGCAATAAAGTTAAACTCAATTTAGCTAAATATGGTTAATTTGTGCATGGATTACAAAACTTTTGTCTTATTCCCTAAGTGCATTACATTTCTAACCTATTTGGACCGACATTTGTTGTTTTTATGTTTGGTAAAATTACTATTTTAACTTTCACATTCGATATTTGTTTGTTGCGTTAAGTTGTCCTTTTGTTAAACCAATCGTAATTTTTGTATATTTATTTTCAAAATTAATTATTTGTATTATTCATATCATACACTCATGTTTAATATGTTGAACAAAGAAACTCACTAAAAATAATGAAAACTTTTCCGAAACATATACATCCACGTTGGGGTAAAAGTAATTTTAAAAAATATAACAACAGTAAAAATATGTTTCCTTTTAGAACTCAATTGCTAGATGCAGATGAAATATTATCATGAAAAATGATAAGGTAAATAAAATTTATATTTATATTAATTATAATTTAATAAATAATAAAATTATTTATTTTTTAAAAAATTTATGTCACATAATAAATTATAGTTGTATATGAGTACAAACTTAGTATTAATTTATACTACCTTAGCATTGTTTATAAAATAATTCTGACCTTCTGTTAATCGATATTTGCTTTTATAAAATTGGCCAAAATTTTATAATTTTAATTCAAATTAATCTAAACCTAGAAATTTAAAGAGAGAATAATAAAACTAACATTTTTTAAAATTTTTAATAATAAAATTAGCACATCTTGTATTTAAATTTATATTTTTACAATTAAAAAAATGATTAATATGTTATTTTTTTTAACATCTATCTAATTATAATTGAACGATTATAATTTAGACTCGTTTAATATTATTAAAATGTTAATTTTATTATTATAAATTTTAAGAGTATTATTTTTAATAATTTTTTAAATTTAAATTCAAAAGTCTGAATAAACTTAAAAGACAATGAGTGGTCAGTCCACTAGCCTTACAAGATCATATTTATTGCTCGAGAAAACAGGGGAATCTTATTAGATATTGTCACCGTTTAAATAAATATTTTTAAAATTATTTTTTATTTATTATTAGTAGTAAATTCAACTATAAATCTATATAAAATAAAATAAATAGTTCAAATAATTTTATTGTAATATATTTTAAAAAAATTTAACAATATCAATGCACAAATTAAAATAGAAGAGATTAAGTATTTTGCTTCTTCTTTTCCCTCCCCCCAATAGATCAAGTATTTTGCTTGCAAGCAAAGACAAAATTAAACATATACGTGAAGTGTATTGCAATATCTCATATTCCTATGTCCCATAAGTAGATCCCAAATAAAAATACTAAGACATCTTGAACCGAGCATAAAAATATTAAATTTGTTGTATAATTTAGTAATTTGTTACTCTATTTTAGTACCATTTTTTTTCACTAAATTTAGTATGATGAATCAAATTTGGTGTTATACTATTCACGACACCAAAATACTGTTCATAATTTTTTTAAAAATATAAAATTAGTGTATAATAAATATAATATTTAATTATTTTTTAATTAAATATAATGTTTAATTCATATAATATAATTTTAATTAGTGAATTTTTTTCTTAATATTATTAATTAATAATAATATATAATTAATTAATTGAATATTATAATTGTTACGAAATTAATTAAAAAAATAAAAAGAATATTATATTTTATAAAGAATATATTTTTTAGTATAATATTTGGTGTTGTGATTTAGAAAAGAAAAAAATATTAGTGTAAAATTTGTTACAAAATAGTATTAAGAATTAAAAATGATCTAAAAACACATAAATTTAGAAAAATATTCATAATTATATTATGGGAAATAGGCTGATATAACCCCATATCACTATTTTTATTCTAGATTGGACTCTTATTTTATAATTCCATTTTTACCCTTGCAATTGCTTATGAAATTGTTGTTTCCTTTACGAGCCTTTTTAGCTCCGTTTGTTTCCTGTTCGACTACGGTATGGACTCGGATTTGGCTGAGGCATCTCTGGTATTTTTTTTTGGGATGATAGTTTGCGTGAATTTAGGAGATAAATGTATTTGGGATTTGAAATTTTTTCCAGAAAATAGCAACTTTCTTTTTCTTCTTCTGGTTTCCCTCTATCTCCTCCGTCTCTTCTTCAACCTCCAACACAACATGACCAATCTGTTCTGGGTCCTCTGCTTTCGTCCTTGCGAGCTTTGCATTGAAATCAGAATCCAACAACACATTATTGGGCTTAATATCCCCATGAATCACCGGTGGATTCTTCCCATGAAAATCAAAAAGAAAGAAAAAATGGCGACGAGTAGGAGCTTGGGTTTTTCACAGTCCTCATCCCTATTTTTCAAACTTTTTCGATAATTAGAGACGGAAAGGAGGCTTGGGTTTTTTTCTTGAAGACTTTGTTGTTTTCTGAAAGAGAAAATTCCTAACAGATTTTCTCGGAATCCAAACATCTTCAATGGAATTGTAATTTTGAGATTTGCTTCACTGTCACTGTCCCTTTGCTTGAATGGCGATGGTTCCCCTTCGTTAACTGGAAGATTTTGGTAAAATTCTCTGTTATTTGTAATTTTCCCCCACTGATTTTAGCTAGAAATAGTTATAGATTGGGCTTGAATTCGGAGTCTATAAGTTCAGATACGTGATTTTCTGTTTGAACATTTGTTTGCTGAACGCTTATCTAATTTCACAAAATGTTTTTTGTGTTGTACATCTAGGTTGTTTGACTGAGATTAATATTTAGTTCAAGCTATCATGTTGTAATCACCGAAGAGGAAAGAAACTCCCTTGTTATATTTTCTAATTTTTATACTTTCTTAGTATCCTATAATTAAATTATGATGCTCAGAATTTGTGGTGTACTGGAGCTCGTATAACAAATTTGATCAGTTGGACAGTCGTCCAACTGAGCTCCGGCGAGTGAAATAAGCTCGCTGGTTTTTAGTTGGACGTACGTCCAACTCTGTTTAAAAAATGTCCAACTCTGTTGAAAAAATGTCCAACTCTGTTGAAAAAATGTCCAACTCTGTTGAAATAAGCTCACTGATTTTTAGTTGGACATACGTCCAACTCTGTAGTTTTTAGTTGGACATGCGTCCAACTGAGCTTCGGCGAGTGGGGTCATCGGCCAATCAAAATTCGATCAGTTGGACATACGTCCAACTCAGTTGGACATGTGTCCAACTAAGCTCGGGCGAGTGGGGTCGTCGGCCAATCAAAATTCTGCTAGTTGGACAGTCGTCCAATTCTGAGCAGTCTAGTTGGACATGTGTCCAACTGAACTCCGGGGAGTGGGGTCGCCGGCCAGACAGTCGTCCAACTGAGCTCCGGCGAGTGGACATATGTGTCCTCTAAAATATACTCCTCTGGTTTTCAGTTGGACACATGTCCAACTCTGTTGAGATGAGTTGGACAGTCGTCCAACTGAGGGGTTATTAAGGACATTTTTGTCATAATATGTAAAAAAATCAAGTGAAGGGGATCATATCAGATTTTTAATAAATAGGGGGTCATGACAGCATATAACCCTTATATTATTTATGGTGTGCAGATGTCAAAGTTACTAAGCAACTTATTTAAAAAAAAAAAATATGACACATGATATTTTTAAGTATAAACTTATATATAATTTTATGTGTATTAACAATTATCATATTTAATTATATAGTGAGTCATAAAGAAAAAAAAAATACATCAAATTTATCCATGTTATCAGATGTGAGATAGCTCAATGGATACCAAATTAATTGTATAAAGATGTAAGTTTGAGATAATAAAATAATCTTAAATGTCTACAAAAATTTCTTAATTATTAACTTTTGATGATAAGTCATAATTGATACTTTCTTAATAATTAATAAATTTGAAGATGAAAGATGATAATTAATTAAACACACATTAAGTTCCACCTAGAATTCAGCGAAAATAGTTTGCATCTATTAAATATAAATAAATTTATGATATATTTGATATATTATATTAAATAAATTAAATTAAATTATATTTAATTGTATTATAATTAAGTTTTATAGTATTTAGTATTTAGTAAAAAGTTGTATATTTAATATTATTATAATGTATTAAATTTTATTAGAATATTTTATTATTTTAATTAGATTAAAAATTATAAAAAAAATTTATAATATTTATAATTAATATTAGATTAAATAAAATAAAAAATTTAATTAATTAATATATATAAATAAAAATTTAGGTTAATTTAAATTAATTTATATTAGCTTGAATTTTGTATTTCACGTATTAAATTAAGGTCATCCCAAATCTCTGGCACACTAATTATCACCTCTAATGATTTCTCTTTTCAGGCAAGTTTTTCTATTAAAAAAAAAAATCTTGAAAAGCCTATCCTTCTACCTTGAATAGTGAAAGAAAAAAATTACTTACAATATACCATTGCAAAAATTACAAAATAGTTTTTTTTTTTTTAATATCGATAAAAAGTAGTAAAAGCACTTTTTTTTTAACGTGCTAGTGAGGTGCATAAAAATAGATAGTGTTATTTAAGTTGAATTGTTATATGTATTAAATAATTATTAATTATTAATATAAAAAAATATTATAGAAATTTTTTAAATTAAATTATTTATATTATTTAAAATTTTAAATTAAAAATAGTATTATTTAATTTTTTAATTAAAAAAAAAAAGCTAATTAATAACAAAACACATAATTTTAATAATTTTTAATTAAAATATTATTTTTAAGAAGATAATTAAAAATAAATTATATTAACTTAATATTTTGTTATATTAAAATATTAATTTAAAAAATAATATTTTAATTAAAAAATTATTAAAATTATATATTTTATTCTTAAATAACTTTTATTTTTGAAATTAAGAAATAAAATAATATTATTTATAATTTAAAAAATTAAATAATACAAAGAAAATAAAAAAAAAAAAAATCGCTATTGATAATATGTATTTTGTAGACGTGAGATTTTTAAATTATTATAACATCATTTGTTCAAAATTAATTAAATTATATTATATCAATTAATTTATACGTTAAGATACATTAAAAAAGGTTTTATAAAAATATTCATAAAAAGTTAAAATAAAAACTCACTCACTGTCAGATTTCAAATCACTATCAGCTCACATAAAAAGCTAGTCCTGAAACTGTTACATCACGCGTCTCACGAGTGACGCGGTCAGGCCTCACGCGTCCCTGTTTTGGAAATCACCACCAGCATCGGAGTACATAAATTAAAAAAATAACAAATAAAAAAAATTAAAAATAACTAATAATATAATGAAATTTTACACTTTGAACACTATAAACTTTAGATCTTATTCTCATAATTTTTTCAAATCAAGCGATATTTAAGAGTAATTTTAATATATAATTTAAAATAAAAAAAATAAACTTTAATACAAAATCACTAGATGAACAACAGATCTTATTCTTAGTATTCACCGTGGATGTTAGATGTTAAATAACTTAAAAGGTAAGTTATAAACATGAAAGAATCGTAAGACGTTATCCAATCCAAACACGTTTTTGTAAAATGTCGACCTATTAGTTAATAAAATATTACAAAATATAAATTATTAAAGATCAAATGGCAACTATTAATCAATAGTAAAATAGTATAGTAAATAACGTCATTAGATTACATGCATTAAGTCATCTGTTCGAGGGTTAAAAAAATTATAATTGTACAAAAAGACACATGATTTTAAAGTGTTAATTCTTATCGGTATTTTTAATGTAAGTATTGATATAAATGAATGAAAAATAACAGGTATTATTCCGTCTTATTTCGGTGAATTTTTTTTTTTTTTTCTTTTTAAAAGGCCAACTATTAGAAAAATATACGATTAACGGCCCCGATTCTCTGACGTAATCAAAAGTGTAGGGGCCACAAGGCAATTGGCTAAAGAGTAAAGTGACCAAAAAAAACATAATCATCTAAAACCGAAAGAGAGAGTCAATATCCGATTCTTTGCTTTGTAACTTTTTCTAAAATGCCGCAAAATTTGAAGAATTATGATAAACTTATTTTTAAAGCATTTTATTTTGTTTATGCTATAGTAATATTTTTAGTTTTATAAATTGTGATGCAAAAAAAAAAACTAAAATTCCTCTGATATCATTATTTTTTTGATTTAAAAATAGAAAATCCCTTTTTTTCCCCTCCAAATATTATAGCATTATTTTTTTTTTTGATTAATTTGACTTAAATTATAATTTAATATATACAATTAATTTCACCTGGGCTAACTAAACTAAGACAAGTTTAACTATAAAAAAAAATTTTAAATCATTTTAATCCATTTATTTTTAAATAATACACTAGAAATAACTTAACCTTTTAAAAACAAATGGATTAAAATTCTCTTTAAAAAATTAGTTATTTAAAAAGAGAGTTAAATTTCTTATATATAAAAAAAAGTGACAATATTTTCACAACTCTAATGGTTCTTGTTGCAACAATGAATTACCATTTTATTTAATAAAAGTGATACTATGGAGGATTAACATTTCACAAAAATAGAGAGAACTCACAAAGGATGACTCGTTGTTGTTTATTTTTTGCGTTCTATTCTTTGATTTAGCAATTTTAACAAATTTTACAATAAATTATGGCTTAATAACATAAAAATGATTTTCTATATGAAAAATCTAGAAATATCATTTACAAATACGTGCATAATTTAAGTTATTTAATTTATTGTTAAATATGGATTTCGCTGTCACGTTGGATACTCCATTGGAGGACATCCAATAAAAAATAAAAAAAAGCTGTCACGTTGGTACCTTGTTGTCCAGTGTAACTATAAACATTCATGTTTAAAAAACAATAAGAAATACACACATTAATGGGATATTTCAAGTAAGTACAAACAATTTTATTTTATAAAACAAACAAAATTGTTTTATTACGAGACATGTGACATTCTTTTATATTGGCATTGATTTTTTTTCCCTTCTTATTCAAACTTAAGGGATTTGAACTAAGATATTTTTTTAATAAAAAATACTAAGCCTTTATTATTTATACTAGAAGGTGTTTTGCTTTGAAAATTTTGATATATATATATATATATATATATATATATTTTTTTTTTTTTTTTTCTGTTCCAAAGAAATCTATAATATGATATATTTGCAGTTTTTTGTTGGAAGTTTTTTTGAATCGTGGAAAAATGAATTAAAAGTGTTTTTATTGCAAATGAATAATTTTTTAATTGTTATATTTTAAAATTACTAATTAACCTTAATTAATTAGAAAGAGTTTAGCTAAGCATTTTTTATTTTGTATAAGGTTTAGTTTTGACGCCTTTATATTAATTGAATTAATTTAACTATTTTTATTATGTTATGAGATTAAATTAAATGAATTCAATAATTACCATGTTAAGGTACATCTTTTACAATAAATACAAAACTAATCTGACTCTTTTTTCAGTTTTTGAATCGATGTGTAAAGACAGGAATCAGGCATGCCTGCCTGCCCAAAAGGAAAAACGTAAACTGTCCTCTGTCGACATTATCTTATCTAATCGACACTGATTTGCTAATTTTTAGATTTCTACTGCAAGTATTCTAATTTTTAAAGTAACCGAGAAAATTTATGTGCATATATAATACCAACACCAACTCGTTACATACCTAATGGGTAATACCATTTGCATAACTAAAACTTTCCTTTTTTTTTCTTCTTCTTTTTTTTTTTTTAAAGGACTTGAGCTATTTATTTATAAAAAAAATATTTTAATCTCTTACTTATATTTTACATTATTTGAGTTCTTTTCTTTTATAAAGTGATATCATTAGTCATTTTTTTATTATGCAAGACTTTATAAATTTTTGTTAGGTATTTATATTATTAAAACATTGTATTAGTTTAATTCTAATTTATTTTAATTGTTGGATTCATTTTACTAATTCTATATTTTTTTTTTCTTAATTAGAGTATTAATTTTATTAATTTTTTTATATAATATTTTAAATAATTTACTTCTCTTATTGTAGTAGGTTGAATAAATTTAATTTTAAAATCTATTTAATTTTCTTTCTGGTTATGATACCAAAATTTCTTGTAATATTTTGATTTTAATAATTTTCAATATTTAAGCATATAAATTTTTTAGAACAATTTTTCCTTTTTAAACTTGTATTGATATAAAATTTATAATATACACAAATAAACTTTTATACTTAATAGATGGAATCTAAAGATATTTATGATCAGGGGTATTTTTGATATTTTTATAAAAAAATATGATTTGTGCTATCATTTTTTTATAATAAAAATGACTTGTACTGTTTCTTATTCATAAAAAGAAGATTTAAGTGTTGCAAAAAATAGACAGAATTAAACTACTCATTTTCAAAGAAATAGATGATCTATAAGGTATTTTTTCCTTTTTCATATTGGGTAAAAAAAATCATTAAGAGGGCTTGAAGTCTTGTGGTAAAGGCTCAGCTACCTTAATTGTTTAATTGCAATTATTTAGCATATTTAGTGCATAAAATTAACATTATAAAAAGTGATAAATGTATACAATAATTATTAGCCAACGACATAAATTTTTGTGAGAATTTATATCATAACAATTTATAACATACTTGCATTAATGAAAGAAGAGTAAGAATGTATGAAGTAACGTATAAGATAATAACTTCTAGCGTTTCTCCTTATGCAAATTGATTTCTTGATAAATATATTTTTCTCAACAAATAATTTTGTTAAAAAAACTTTCCACCGATGAACGTTTTTCCTAAAATGTTTAAAGTCTGAAGAGGATAATATGATGTTCTATAACAGTAGTTTTGTCAACGAAATTTCTTTGTTACTACTGAAAAATTAATATTGACGAAGAAGTATGTACTTTTGTTGACGAACAATGACTTTGTCAAAAAAAAAAAAAAAGTGTTTGTCAACAAAATGTCTTTGAACTCTCGTGCTATAACCAATTATAATTTTACATAATAATAAGAATAGTGCATGTGACCAAGTGTTTGTACTACGAGCTAGATCAATCATAGAATTACAACAGGATTAATCGTGCATCTCAAATACGTACCCGATTTAGCTGCACCTTGCTCACTCCCGGGTAAATAATAATATTTTTTTTTTTTGAGAATTTACCAAAAATAATACCCTTAAAATTTACAGTAATAAAATTAACACCCTCAATAATATTGAACGTGAAATATTAAACGGGTCTAAATTATCGTCGTTTAATTCTAATTGAATGAGTGTTCAAAGAAAAATACATATTAACCTTTTTTTTAATTGTAAAAATATAAGTTTGAACACAAGGAGTGCTAGTTTTGTTATTATAAGTTTAAAGAATGCAAATTTTGTTATTTTTCTTACTTTTTTTTCTTCAATTTTGTAATATCTTACACACGAGAAAGTATATTTTAAACTATTTATAGATAATACTCAAGATGCACATCCAATTTTCGATCATTATCATTTCTATTCTTAGAATATCTAATCATCAAGTAAACTCATCAATAAGATGTTCTTATTTCGTTTCGAAAATTTTTTGTGTTTCAAGTAGTAAAATTCTCAATTTTTTATTAGAACTTTGTATTCAAATTCTACCTAAATATGTAAGTGTATTTTTTTTTATTAATAAATAAAAAGGAGATTTTAGAGTTTTTTTTTTTAAATATTCCTATTCATGGGTTAAATGCATCAACTATCCTCATATTATTATTCTTCTATAATTACTACATCCATTTTAATTCCTAAAGAATTAAAACCACGATCTAATAAGTCCAAATGTCAATTTTCTCCTAAATCTAACAAAAGTTAACTTATTATCTTGCATGTGACTTGCACATGCCTATAAAACAATGATAAAATCTTAATTTTTTTTTTCTACCATTAATAATTTTATTTATTATTTCAAAAATTCTTATAAAAATGCATAAATAATAATAAAAATGTCCAACCATATGTTGTTTTTTTTTTTTTCAAAACTCATTATTCAATATACTCAATCAGAAATTTAAAAACAAATTTCAAAAAATGTTTTTTTTTTCCTTTCTCAAAAAATATATTACATGATATATCATTGTAACTTCTACAAGAGAATAAAATTAGAACGTGATTTGTTCATAGTTCATAAACATGTTCCCATATACATACCCATTTCATATAAATTAAAATTATTTAATTAATTAATAATTTTTAAATTAATGATCAGTTTATCACAAATAAATAAATAAACAAGTATAAAATTTATAAGTAAAAGGAGAAAGTAATAAAATCAAATATATTATTTTCTTAATCATTCGGTCATATCTTCCTAATTTACTTTGATCTTATCTAGCTAATTGATTTTTGATGTAGAAAACAAATGGAATTTGGTAAATTTTTTATTGATACGTTTTTAAAATGATAAATAAAATTAAAGTTTACTTTCCGTTAAATATAATAGAAAGTTCATGTTTGACTTAACTTGGTTCATTTCTGATACCTTAGAAATTAAAATAGATGTAATATTTATACAGGGATCAAAATAAATGGAAAATGATAATATAGAGATGGTTAGTGCATTTAATCCCAATTCGTGTGAGGCTATTTCATTTTGGATCGTTCTTATGTGAGCGATCAGATCATCTACTTAAAAAATAGTTGATTCAAATACATTACTTCCAATAAATAAAAAAGTCATTATATTCCATTTATACAACTCGGATTTGACGGAATAATAATAATAATAAATTATAAGTTTATTTAAGTATTCGATACATTTAAGAAGCAAATTATATAAGTCGAATCACAAAGGTCATTTTACATTCGGTTAATGTCACACCATCCCTATGGGAATTCTTTAGAGAGTGACTAAAACCATGGAAGCTAGCTAGCAAAGTGGCCGGAAGCAGTGGCGGAGCATCCAGGGAACTGAAGTTTCGGCCAATATTTTTTTTTTAAAAATTAATCATATATATATTTTTAACATTAAATAAATATTTTATTTATAAAAATATATTATATAATTTTTGTGCATATATTACGGTATATATTAACAATATTTAACAAATATGTAGATAAAAACGACATTAATTGTGAATAAAATTGTTAAATATACACACTTTTTTTTTTCCATGTATTTAGTAATTATTAAGACACAAATAAAATTGTAATCATATATTATATAAAAATTATTTCTTAAATGTGATAATTTAAAAAAAGTTCAAATAATTAACTTTAAACTCAATAATATAAAAACTAAAAATAAAAAAGAAGAAGCATCCGATAAGTTTCAAACTAAAACTTTTAAGTTTCTATAATAAATATCTTCAAAATTTCTCATATTTTATTTCAACCTAAATTTTAACTTTATATAATATTTGACATTTTATTTTACTAATCTTTGAATTTATTTGAAATTTTCTTTATATGAAAATTATAATATTTTTTTTCCTTTAATTCATTTTTTTATTAATTAATCTTATATTGTTTATCAACATATATTCTT
Organism: Elaeagnus macrophylla; assembly: GCA_029378325.1. Lineage (NCBI taxonomy): Eukaryota > Viridiplantae > Streptophyta > Magnoliopsida > Rosales > Elaeagnaceae > Elaeagnus > Elaeagnus macrophylla. Next base: position 22,482,304 of record CM055648.1, on the reverse strand, counting down.
AAATATAATTTCAAGTTTAAAATTTTAAATTATATTTTATTTTGTACATTTTTATTTGTTTATTTTATTTTTAATTTTAATACTTATAAATTTTGATGAATTTGATTGAACTTTTTATTTGCTTAGATTTTTTTAGTTAATAAATTTATTTTATATATGTATGATATTAATACTTACTAATTTATTATATATTTTTTTTAATTTTTTTTAAAATTTAATTATAATGTGTTAATTTCTTTGAATGTTAACTTTATATCTTTATTATAATTGACATAAAAATTTAGTATTAGCTGTAGTTTATATTAATTATACATTATAAAATAGTTTTTTTTTTATTATTTAATAAATTTTTATATGAAAAAATTAGATTTGATTGAGAGTAGAATTTTTAGGCTGGAAGGTACGGAGAATTTTTTATTAATCCACAAGCACTATTTTGAATGTAGGAAGAGAAATTATTGATATTGTCAAACTTCGAACTAAAATGTATGATTATTGGGCACGCGCTGGTTTAACAGAACGTAAATTCTGTTATGGTGTTTGTGATTTAGATTGGGATTTGTGAGTGAATCACACGATTCAGTTTTCTGTTTATCAGTGTAATACAAGTAACATCATATTTGTAATTAAGATATTGACCTTGTATTAAACAAGCACTCTGACTGTTCCTATGTGACTATTTCCTTTTCTTCTGTAGCCTACCACACTAAATTTGATACAATCGATGCGTGTATATATATATATATATATATAAAATTTGTAAATAAAAACTCAAAAAAATTTAAATTAATATAATATAATATAATAATAATGAATATAAAAATATAATTAACCCTCGTTCTAACAACTTAAAAGAGTTTGTTTTCTAATAACTTCTAACATGTGTCCAACAATTTAAATTGTTGAATAGCAAGTGTTTAGTTTGCATGGTGCATGGTGCATGAAGCCAACACTTATAGAGAAGTAATTGATGTATAAAAGTATAATTAATATCTTTTCTAATAACTTCAATTGATTTCTTAATAACTTCTAGTATATATATATATATATATATGAAATTTGTAAATAAAAGCTCAAAAAAATTTAAATTAATATAATATAATGTAATAATAATGAATATGAAAATATAATTAGCCCTCATTCTAACAACTTAAGTTTTTAAAAGAGTTTGTTTTATAACAACTTCTAACATGTGCCCAACAATTCAAATTGTTGAATAGCAAGTGTTTGGTTTACATGGTGCATAGTGCATAGAGCCAACACTTATAGAGAAGTAATTAATGTATAAAAGTATAATTAATATCTTTTCTAATAACTTCAATTTTTAGAAAAGTTGGTTTCTTAATAACTTTTAGCAAATATGCATGAACAAATTGAATGAATTTTTTGCAAATAAAATTAAACAGTCAATTTTATTACATTTGATATTATAAATCAAAAAATTAAATAGCATGTTAAATTATAAGTCATTATACTTTTATTTTTATGATTTATAAAAGACTTAAAAAAATTAAAATTCTACAACGAATAAAATTCTAAATCTATTAAAATTATAATTTTTTATCTATATAATATATATTTGATTAACGTGAGATTTAAAAAAAATAAACTTTATTAAAATTAAAATTTTTAACTCTATTAAAACATATATATATATATATATATATATATATATATATATATATTATGGAAAAGTTTTTCATTGCGGACAAAATCAAGACTTAATCGTTAAATTTTTATAATTATAATCTTGTCATAACTTGAATTAAAAGAAAGTTCTTATATATTATGCCCAAAAAAGACGCAGAGAATGGAAAGTCTTAGGAAAAAAATTATTAAAAATAATATCCTTAAAATTTATAGTAATAAAATTAACACTTTAATAATATTGAACATTTAATATTTAATTTGAACGTAAAATATTGAACGTTTAATATTAAACGAGTCTAAATTATTGTCGTTCAATTTTAATTGGATGAATATTCAAAGAAAAATAATATATTAATCATTTTTTTAATTATAAAAATATAAATTTAAATAAAAAAGTATTAATTTTATTATTAAAAATTTTAAAAAATATTAATTTTGTTATTCTCGCAAGTCTTAGTCTGCCGACCGGGTCGTTGTCTCCTTCTAGAATTCTTACTGCAATAAATATTTCTCTTCCTCTCCGGCACAATTTGAATATTATTTATTTTATTTTATTACTTTTATTTGGACATATTATTATGAAAAGGTGAATTTTTTTTTATTTAATATAATTATTAAATTAATTTTATTTTTAATTCATGAAATCAAAATATATGTTTATTTTTTTATAATATTAAAAAATTTAAATTTATTTAATTATATAAAAAATAAATATATATTTTTTATTAAAAAAATTAAAAATAAAATTTCATATTTATACAACTCTACATAACTTAAGATTGTTTATGCCTCATAAAAAAATAAATAAATATTTTTTATTAAAAAAAATTAAAAATAAAATTTCATATTTATACAACTCTACATAACTTAATATTGTTTATGCGTCATAAATATTATGACATCTTTTTATACTTCAACAAAATCTAAGCCTTCACACCGGTGTTTTTGCTGTTTTTGCAACAATGCTAAATAGAATTATTCATAAAAATATTGACATATAAATTATAGTTATAATAATAAGTGAGGGGCGTGAGAGTAAGGTCTCATAATTTTTACAAAATTAGCATTTTATTTTCCTTGTTTTTAATTTAAGCGTTTTGATCTCATAATTTTCTTTTAAAAAATATATTTTATTCTTAAAACTTCAAAGTTAAGGACTTATGTGAACTTTTTTGAAAATAAAGTTTACCTTTTTAAGATTTAATCAATATTTTTTTAAAATTATAAAATTAAAATGCTCAAATTAAAAACTATGTAAACGAAACATTCTTTTATTCAAGCTATAGAATTATTAACGTCCTTTTTCCTATAATATATTTGAGATATATAATTGTTGTCTATTGTTATATGAGTAATCATATATGATTAAATTGTTATATATATAAACGATGTATCAATTTCTGTTGAATATAAACTAGTAGATATTAGGCGATAAAATAATTATAAATTTACTTATTAACAATAATTAATTAAAATTTAATATTTAAATTAATATATGTATTAAAGTAATTTTTTCACTTAATTATTTACATTATTTTATTTTTAATCATTTTGGTAAAAAAAAATATTATTTTTTTTTATAACGTAAAAAAATTTATGTTTTGATAAAAAATATATATTTTTTGTAAAATTCATATATTATTTTATTTTATAAGAAAAACAACATTAAAGAGTTAAAAGTAAAATAACATTATATATAAAAGAGAGTTATATCATCTAATTAAATTTAAGAAAAATTGACATTTTCAAAACACAAAATATTAATGCCAATAATTAAATATTTTATTTAATAGTTTAATGCAATAAAAGTTTTTAAAAATAATATACAGGACTATACATATTCAAAGTGTTTTCTGTTCTTACCTAGTATAATAATTTGCTTGTCACCCTCTTGCATCTTTGCCTTGATAATCTAACCATCCGAGATTTGAATGAGGAAGTCTCCCTTTCCTTCTCCACACTCTCTCCTTTGTCTTATATTTGTATTCGACTTCTCCCACCTTCAATTTCTCCCTTTTGAAGAACCACCAGTGTATTTGAAACTTGAAACATCTTCCAACTTTGTTTCATATTGGTTGCCGAAATTATTCTTACTTACTTTAACCATTAAAAGGTCCCTTCTTTACTTGTTCAGTCCCGTAACTCCCATTACATTTCTCTTTTCATAATCAACCCTCATTTTCTGTTTTCTAAAATAATGACTCAGAGGAACTTACAAGAGCTACTACAAGAAGATCAAGAACCTTTTATTCTCAAAGATTTTATTGAAAACAAACGTTCTCAGCTCAAGAGACCTTCTACCAAAACCCAGTTACAGGTCAAGAAAAGAAAACCCATTTCAGAAACCTCAAATTTTCCCGGAATTTTTTGTAAAAATGCTTGCCTTTTCTCCTTCCACGACTCTCCTGACTTGAGAAAATCCCCGTTCTTTGAAGTTCGATCCCCTGCTAGAAGTCCATGTAAAAGCCCCAATCGCATTTTTCTTCATATTCCTGCTAGAACTGCTGCTCTTCTTCTTGAAGCTTCACTCAGAATCCAGAAAGAAAAAACCCAAAACAAAAATCATGGTTTTGGGTTATTTGGATCATTTTTGAAGAAACTAACTCATAAGAGCCGAACCCGGAAACATGAAATCGAAGGTGATGGGGTTAAGGTTTCAGTGAAGGACATTCTCAGGTGGGATTCAACTTTTGAGAGAAGAATCAATTCCAATGGAATCCGAAGTGCTCAAGAGCAATTCGAGGTTGTGGAAGATAAGCAAATTCGAGGTCGCGAAACTAGCAGTGTTATTTGTTCTGAGAGCAACGAAGAGAAGTCTCCGGATTTAGAAGCCTCGTGTAGCAGTCAATCTGAAGAATCGAAAGCGATTGAGTTTATAACAAAACTGAGAGAGAGCGCTGATTTTGCTTGCTGTACTGATAATGGTTTTTGCCAAAGCCCATTTCATTTCGTTCTACAGAAAAGCCCATCGGCCGGTCGACGGTCGCCCGAGTTTACATCACCGGTGAGATCACCGAGTCGCTACAAAAAAGAGGTTTGTCTTTACTTATGTTCTAGATTTTCCCTTGAGAAAAAAATAATAGGGAAAATTAAGTTATGGTTAAAACTCTGACAAGACCTCAGTGAGTGGAGTTGATAATAACTCGGTCAACTCCTAGTTTGTTACCGAGTTGACTCAACTGGGTGACAATGAGACACGTATTGACCGTTTTTCATTGTCAATTGCCAAATAGTTTTGGAGATTTGGCCGGAATGTCGTTTTTTGTAATGTCAAATTCTAATGAATTTAAATTCCAATGAATTTTGTATAAATATGTGAATTTTATTATCATGTTTGTCAATTCAGATCTTAGTACATATTTAGCAACAAATAAATAGTCAACAATAGACGAATTATTGAGATATTATATTCTAATGAGTATTTTCAACTTCAATAGGACAAGACAAATTATGATTTAGAGAGCCCAAAGAAAATCCATGGTGATGAGGTTGAACAAGAAGAGGAAGATAAGGAACAATGCAGTCCTGTATCAGTGTTGGAGCCTCCATTCGAGGACGATGATGACAGTCGTGACCATGAAAGTGGTGGTGATTTTGACATGGAGAGCAGTTATGCAATTGTACAGAGTATGTCATCAATTTACTATTTCAATTCTATTATCTTCTTTGTTAGTTGGGTGGTCTTTATTAATGAGCTAGCTATGTTGTGCCCACTTTGTGTAATTGTGTTAGTTTCAACTTCCAAACTTTGAAATCACCTCAGAGCTTAGTTTGCTAGCTATAAATGTTGACACTGTTACAATTTAACGGAGTTGCACATGTGTCATATTACATTGTTACAAATTTGTGATGAATAGATTTTCACTGTTGGTTTTATAGTTTTGATGGAACGCAGTGTTAACTAGTGTATTGTACTGGTTTTGCTCTGCATATTAGGCAAAAAAATGTTGCTTTGTCTGAAAAGGCTTTTATTTTTTCTTTTCATTGCAATTTTATCTAGAACCAATTCTATGATTTTTCAAAGAAACCATTTATTTGGTTTTAATCTTATGTTCACTTGATTTACATTTACAGAAACAAAGCAGCAGGTATTGCAGAAGCTTTGCAGATTCGAAAAATTAGCCGAATTAGATCCTATTGAACTCGAGAAAAGAATTTTAGAGCAAGATGCTGGTGACCGTTACAATACTGATGACATGGAGGAAGAAGAAGACGAATTTGAAGATCATGAATCAAGAACATCAGGATGTGAAGCAAAGAAAGATGATAGCTTCATAACAGAAGTACTACGCAAATCAAGTGTTCAATGTATCGAAAGGATCCCCGAGAACCTGAAGAGACTAGTTTATGATCTGATTGTTGAAGAAGGGAGACAGCTTATTGCCATTGAAAGAGGAGTAGTAGTGGAGAGAGTGTGGAAAAGGTTGGAGTCATGGAAAGAGGTCGAATCGAGCACTATTGATATGATGGTTGCGCATGATTTCAACGAATTTGGTGGTTGGAAGAACAATCAAGAGCAGATGGGAGAGACTGCAATTGAGATTGAGCTTGCAATATGTGGCTTGTTGGTGGAGGAATTGGCAGCTGAACTTTGCTTGTCCAAGTGAAATTGAAAACTTTTGTTACTTAGATGAGAAAGAGTTCAGTCTATGTACCAATATTTCTCAGTTAATTGGAGTTATGACATGTATAATTCATGACTTAATTATAAATAATTAACATATTATCTAATAATTTTCATCCATGGAAGTTTTGGCTATTTCTTACCAACCTAATTCATCATAATTCGTGTAATTTAATTTGTTTTTTTTCCTTTTTTATTGGGTTGGTATGCTACAAAAATTTCAAAATCGATCCACAATAGCTTTAATCAATTTTTGATATTGCAAATCTCGTATGAATGATCTAACCTATTAAGAAGATTATTTTAATTATTTTTTAATTTTTATCTTATAATTTTATCAAATAAAAATTTAAAAACTAAATGTATTGGTATTTATGTAAATATACTTATTTTATTTTGATGGATGATTAATTAAATTAGACTTAGAGATAGCATATAAATACATGTAAATTATATTAATACTTATTTGATCACATGACCTATTTAATTAAGCACTTTTTTATACATGTTTTTATTCAAGGACTTGATTTGGATTGATTTTATAACTTTTATTAAATTGGATCAATTTTTGATTTTTAAGAACTGACTTTATTGATTTAGTTTCAGTTTTAGAGTGAAACCGAATTAACTCATGGTATGTACACCTCTAAGAATTATGAGCTTTTTAATTCTCGAAAGGTTATGCCAATTATAGGTATATATAATCATTTTTTTTTATAAGATCTATCATAATATTATCTTTTATCAATCTGGAATAATAACTTTAAAATTCCTTCAAATTTAAGTGTGAGTATTTATAAGCTTATCATTTATTTATTTATTTATTTATATTCTTGTGTTATTTTTTTTTTTCTTTTATAAGGTCTATTTTTTTTTGTGAGGAGAATCTCAATATGTTTTTTTAGCTTAATCAATTAAAGTTTTAATATTATGTTAAAGTTCATAAAAACTATGATTATTTCAATTTTAAAATATTAACTTAATAGATTATTTCAATTTTAAAATATTAATTTAATAAAAATAAGTTGACACACTCGTACATTTTATAAATTTTATCATAATATTATATTTTATAAATATAAGATAATACATTTAAAAACGACGAAATTTGATTTACTACTAATATAACATGCACTTAAATGAATTTTATTCTGTCCACCGAAATTTTACCATCTTATTTGAGATTGTCACAATTTGTAACCATTAGCATTTTATTATAACACTAATATATATCACAAATTTATAATAATTTCAAATGGCAAGAAAGTTTTATCATTGCATAAATCATACATTCATACTCTAGTATGTCGTTTGAGAATTATGTCATTTGACATTCATCAAGACTTGATCTTTTCGTGTTTCACGTCATTGTGTGAGAAGTTTCGTAGTGAGGTTCAAAAGCAGTTTCCAGAATGAAAGCTCTGTATCATTGAAAGGGTCAACAATATAATTAAAGTTTATAGCATAAAAAAATTCCTTTCAAAAGCTGCTTTATTAGTTTATTTGTGAAACCAGAAAATAAGGAATATATATATTATCTATGAAGAAAAAAAGAAGCAGAAATGTAGTTAAATGGGTTGATGAGAGGCCTTCTCAAGAATAAATTAACAAATATATTGAAAAAGACTTTTAAGTAATACACGTTCCTAGATCATATATTTTGTCTTCTGTAGTAGCTAAGGTTAATGCAAATTATTGGAGAGAAACATTACTATTGAAAGCTTTTAGCTACTGATGGGACAATCTAACCAACACTGTATTATTGAGCTGTGACAAGAGAATTTCACCTTCCAAAACAACGTTTTAAAGAATTTACAGAGTTTATCGTACAAGCTGTATTTTATTATATATAAAATGGTTAAGAAAAATAGTCATGTTGAAAAATATACATAATAAAAATAAAGATAACAATTGTTCTAATATGATATGTGATAAAATAATTGATACAAAATGCGTTCTTTATTTCATAAAAGATATGTATATTTTGACAATATGCCGTTGTAATGAAAATTAGGTTTTTGGCTCAATTAGCCCTTCCTCAGTTCCTCCAATAAAACACTAACATCCACAACTTTAACAACACACGTACATCACATATAGCCCACACACCACCTTTACCTTAGGCACTATCAATATATTTAGTGTTTATGTGGGTCTTTTGGTGTCAATAATATAGTGTACCAACTTAAGAGGTCAGTTGTAACATTTGAAAAAGATGAGCCCATAGGTCTTTATGTACATAACTTGTAAAACTCATCTTTTAAGATAGAACTAAAAATATTCAATAGCAAATAGTTTTTACTAGCTAGCTATAAAAATCGTACTTAATTATCTTCGACATTTGAAAGTAAAATATCGGGGCAAATAGTTGCAACTTCAACAATATATGTGTATAATTCCTGAAAAAAGAAGAAGAAAATATTTGTTTGCGATCATATTAGTATTAGGAAAAAAATATTAGTACTGGCAACCAAATTCATCAGAACTCAATAGTTGTCATGTTTAGTTAGACTAGTATTAGAGTTTACTGTCTCATCTAATTTTTTTTTTTTTTTTTCATTTAAATTGTAGTTTTAATATATCTAATTTTAAATATAATATTTTATCATTTTTCTTATTAAACTTCCACATTATAAATAATATTTTTTAAAATCAAAACAAAGAATTTATTTATTTTATTTAAGCTTATTTTAAACAAATAAAATATCTCATATCATAAAAAATTTAAGTGACAAAAAAAAATAAATTTTAAAAATTAATATATTATATCATAAATTTCCTTAACATTTTTTTACAAATTTACATCTCTAAAATGAAAATAGCATTTTAGTAAAATATTTTCAACTAGACTCTCATAACATCATAATTGTTGAAATGACACTTCTAGTCAGGAAGATATTATAAGACAGTAGTCATATTAAATTTTTTCTTTTTTTTTTATGTACTATAAATATATTTAAATTTTTAATTTTTAATGCATTTTTTAATGATAAAATCCTTAAAAATAATTTTTTGGTAGAACACAGACTTATTTTATAAATATAATATATATATAATTTCAAAAATATTACAGATAAAATACACACTATCAAAAGGTGAGGAGGCCAGTGCTCCTATTTAGTTCGCTAATATTTTTTTGTGATAATTTTGTCTATTAATTTTAAAAAATAATAGTATAAATTTAAATTATCAATTTTTATTTTAATTTTCATTTTTTTTCAATGTTTAAAACTTTTTATTTTAAAAAATGTCTATAACAATTATTCATGTCAAATTTTTTATTTTCAAATGCAGTTAAAAATATATATATAATTTTTAAAAAACATAAAAATTAATTATTTGGACTAAACAATCACTATTTCAATATTGATGACTAAATTATTAAAAAAAAAATGTAAAATCTAAATACTCTAACTATAATATCTAATAAATGGTGCAGCATTTTCATATCTTTATTGTATAAAAAATATAAAGGTGATTCATTTTCTTAAATAATTATGGCATGTATTAAGATATAATTAATTTGAGTGTAAAAATGTGTAAAAATTTATTCGATGTTAGTATTCCTCTTATTGTATTACCATTTCATAGCTTGCTTATAAAAGCATCTTTTTCCTAAGCCAGCTGCTACATCAAGGCAGTTTTTCTTCATTATTATTGGCAGGAGCTCATTTCAACAAGAAAGAAGGTTACAATAATTGGTTCTTATCTGACAGAGATGGAACTAGGTAAGTAAGTAGTTTTTACTTTAGAGTTTGGGGACTTCAAATCTTAATTGGGGAAGTTCATCTCCAATTTTGTTCTTTTGTCATCCAATTTTTTACTTTAGAGTTTGGGGACTCCAAATCTTAATTAGGGAAGTTCCTCTCCAATTTTGTTCTTTTGCCATCAAATTTATTTTTAAAGATCAAACGGTAACAATTCACTTGATTTCATTTTAATGGAAAGGACAACCTCAAACAAATACACCAAACGGCACCACATTTTAGATACAATTATTTGAAGTTGATGGTAATGTTGGTAATGTGTCTTTTCATAAAAAATACTAAAACCTATAATAAATCTTTTTTCAGGTCCTTTTCAAACGTTATGAAGCGCCGGTACCAAATATGCATTAAATATGGAAAAAAAAAAAAAAAAGAGTATCTTTTCAAAAATGATAAATTAATATTAATATTTTAAAATTTATAATTAATTAAAAAAATTACATAATTTAATTAAAAAAACATCGATTATTAAAATTCAGATATTTAAAAATTTATAATTAAAAAAATGCTTTATTATTGATTAATAAGAATGTTTAAGTTAAGTATAATTATATCAAATTGAACTGTATTAAATTGTATTATAATTAGTCTATACCGTATTCGGTGAAAAGCTGTATAATATAGTCAAATTAAATTGATTATATATATTTTACTAAAATAATTTATATTTAAAATGGTTTTTTATTATAAAATTTATTTAAATTAATATTTAATTCATTTTTAAATTTTTAAAAATAGAAAAAATATTATTTTAATTTGAGATAAAGAAAAAGTTAAAACATATAATTTTATAATTAAAATTTCAAATATACTTAGTTAATTATCTAGTACGTTTAGACTCACAATTCCTAATTGTACAAATTTTTTACATAATCGTACTATTTTGTACTATATGATATAGTCTGATTTCACAATCAAACGCATGATTTTATATAAATTATACAATCATGATACTTAATAAGGTGTAACAAACATGCTTAGGGAGTCATGATTCTCACTCACATTTTGGACTTTATATTAAAAAAAATATTAGTATTTATATATAAATTATACAATCATGATACTTAGTAAGGTGTAACAAACATTCCTAAAGAGTCATGATTCTCACTCACATTTTGGACTTTACATTAAAAAAAAATTAGTATTTATATATATGAAAAAAGTATCATATGATTCCTAAAAATACTCTTATGGTCTCTAAACTCATGTTTTATAAATTATTAGTGATTATATATATGAAAAAAGTATTGTATGATTCCTAAAAGTACTCTTATTGTCTCTAAACTCATGTCTATAAATTATTAGTGTTTATATATATATATATATATATTACTCTTATGGTCTCTAAACTCATGTCTTTAAGATACTTTAGTCCGTAAATTATCAATTAGTACATTTTAGTCCATATATTTTAACAGTTTAAGATGTCATGTAAAAAAATATATCATTAAATTATTGTTTTTTGAGCACTTTAGTTTCTTAACTTTATTAAAATGAAATACTTTAGTCTTTAAATTTTAATAAAATGAAGGATTTTAATTCCTAAAATTTGGATTAAATTGTAAAAAAAATTTCTTTCTAAAACTAAGACCTAAGTGTACAAGCTAAAAGTCTAAGAACTAAAATATCTCTAAAATATAAGTTTAGAAACTTGGTGTAAAAAGGAAAAAAAAAGTTATAACTTTAATGGTGTGACCAAATGAAAAAAATTAAACATCAATACAAAAAATGGAATATAGCAAGTGTAGGTATTAAACTATGAATATGATTATGATACGTTGCAGTAGCACATTTCAATATTTCTTCATAAAACTAACTTGCAAGAGATCGATCAAAAAGCATCTTGATATTGTTGACCAAGGCCAAGGGTGAACATGCACGAGGTAAACGATCTATAGAAAAAAAAGAAAAAAAAAGATGAAACAGTGTATCTTAATATTTCAAGATATACCTCTTTCTTCTTCTTTTTTTCTTCTCAATTAAAATGTACCTCTTTTAGGTAAAGTAGTGTCTCATCTCAAAGAAAAACTATCTCGCTTATGTCACTGCAATATTAACAAAGCTGAGCTTTCAACAAAATATAAAGAATGCTACAACCACGAGATTCTTGTGAGGGAGGAAACACATTATTCTTTGAGTATTCCAACACGTGTTACTCATACATGGGTCCAATTATGGACCATAACATTGGTCCAACAAATTATTGTTTGACTATTCCAACACGTGTTACTCATACATTGCCATTAAGCTATATTCTATCACAAAATTTGAAATATATCACAAATGATTATTGGTAAAATTTTGAGTATAATTGTTTTGATATATGTAACTAAAAAATATATATGTTTATTTTTTTACGATATAAATAAATAAATAAATATATTTTAATACTGTAAAATATATATTTTTTATTGTTAAAATTATAAATAAAATTAAATAAATAATTAAATTATTTATATACTGAAAAGAAAATTTTAAGTATTAATTATTTAAAATTTGTCATCTCGTTTATGTTTGCCACAAAATTATAACATATAATAGGCTCATTATGTTCTCCATTCAATGAATCAAGTGGTTAAATGTTAGCGATTCGTGGATGCTAAATTCTCTTATATACGTAATGTCTAGCTATACATTAGGTCAAGCTCAATCATTCAATTAAACTTTTGTAGATATTTTCGCCATGGACATATTATAATTTAATGTTTCAAACAAGTTTAATTGTGAAATATGGTGATATTTTATATGCCACATAAATTATAAACATATAACTTAAATAATAGATTTTTGTTCACACCATGTTCAACAGCCTTAGCATCATAAACCGGATCGAATTTTGTATATATATAGTAAATTGCATAGTCTATAATTAAAAATAACTTGATTCAAACAACACAAGAAAATAACACAGCATCATCACACATTCACAACTTGTAATATAGGTTTTTCTAATGTGAAAATATAGGAGATATTATATATATTAAATTAGAGGTTTATAATATTTCTATATTTCATTTTTTTTTAAGAGACACTTGTCAAATTTTATCGACACTTTGTATTTTTTAGGTAGAATAATAATCGTTACACTAAAAGATCTACACGTGTAATTAGAAAGTTCTAAAACAATTAAAAAAGTTGTTCAAAAAGCTAAAGAGAGGAGAAATTATTGTTTGGTTATAAATCAAAGTTAATATCATAGACCAATAGTAAGTCAACGTAGCAGAGACATAACAGTGAGAGATATAAACGAAATTACGCAAGTTTTTCTCTTTTATACTTTTCATTATTTTTTTCTCATATATTAATTGATTTGGACCATGACATTAATTTTGTCTGCCCATCAATCATTTCTTAAAATTATTTTTAAAAAATTATATAAAATAAAATTTTTAAAATTTATAATAAATAAAATAATATTTTAATAATATTAAATGATATTTAATTATTTAGAATTTAATATTTAACTAATTTAATTAATTGAAATTTACGTTTAACTGCATGACATATAATATAAATATTTTTTAGTAAAAAAATACATAAGTTACGTATAAAATATGTTATTTTTATAATTATAAATTTTAAGTGGTATTATAAATATTTTTTTTAAGAAAAAAGAATCCCTTGTAACTAGATAAAAGCATAGACAAAAATATCAGTATTGATGAAAATATTAAAACTCCAATTTTACTAAAGTATTTAGAATATTATCAATATTCATATATATTTGAAGAAAAAATATATAAATTATATTTATTTTTAAATTTTGTATAAATTTTTTAAACTACTAAAACAAATATTAGAAACTAGTTAAAATTATTTTTTATTTAAATATTATATTTATGAAAAAAAATACATATATTGTTAACGTATTTTGATTAAAAAAATTTATGAAAAAAAATGAATGTTTTAATTCATGATATTTATATATATTATATGAAATTAAATAAAAAGGTAAAAAAAAATAATGATATAAAATTATTTTAAAAATAAGAATGACATAATTCAAAAATATAAAATAGCAAGAGAGATGATAAAACGATAATTGAGAAAAATTCATGGTTTGTACAAATGTAAAATACTTTAATGAATTATAATTAAATAGTTATTATTAAAATAAATGAAAAAATTTGTAAAAAAATTAAAATTAATTATTTTTATAGAAATATTGAATTATTAATAATAAAAATAATAAGTTATATATCTTTAATTTTGTAAAATTAAAAAAAGTAAATTGATTTTTTGAGATATATATATTTTTAATATTACTAAAATAGGAACATTTAAAATGAAAATATCAATATTTTCATCGAATGTATAAAAGTAGTATAAAATAATTTTGAAACGTGGGGAATTGGAACAACATCACAAGACTTCTCTTACACGCGGAAAACATAAAATGTAAAATATTCATTTCAAAAACTATCATAATCAACCACGTTTTAAATTAAATCCCAATGAATTTTCCTCGTGCTATATATATAAACTTCAAACTTCACAGTCTGTCCCTCGTACCGGTGCAACACTTAGTTATCTCATAGTCTTATATTTTTGGTTGTTAAAAAACTGTCTCATTCTTGAATGTCAAGATCGATATTATGAATTCGAATAACGAAGACCACACATTTTGTTATTCTTCTTCAATCTCAGCCAACATTATTCCATGCCCGAAAATTACAGACATAAAATTAAAAAAGAGAAAAGCTGGGAGAAAAAAGTTTAAAGAGACACGACACCCTGTTTACAAAGGTGTTAGACAAAGAAATGGAAAGTGGGTTTGTGAGGTCCGGCAACGTCAAACCAAATCTCGCCTTTGGTTGGGAACATTTTCTACCCCAGACTTGGCTGCTAGGGCTTATGATGTTGCTGTTTTAGAACTCAGGGGTGAGTCTGCATCTCTCAACTTTCCTCAAGCAGTAGTTAATCATGAATTGCCAAGGGATACTTCAGCTTCTTCTATACCTGATATCCCTCACCTTTCTTCTATATCATTGGAGGGTTTGGAGAGGAGTTCACAGGCTTCAGAAGAAGGAAGTGGAGTGTATTTGGATGAGGAAGAGTTGTTTAACATGCCGGGGTTACTTGACAGCATGGCAGAAGGTTTGATCCTTACACCGTTGGCTATGAAGAGAGGGTTTAATTGGGATGATCATTTTGATGATGCTGTGGACTTTTCTCTTTGGAACATGGATTAATATTTCCTTTATTTTCTCTTGACATTTCTATTTATGAATGCGCCGGGTATCAATACCAATATATATTGATACTTTTAATAGACTTTCATCGAAAATAATTAAAATGATAGTTAAAATGATTTTTATAAAATAATTATTGATGTTTTAATATATTTAAAATATATAATATATAATATATTATTTGTGATTAGTTTGAGTTTTATGTAACTAAATTTATAAAAAAAAAATTTAAAATATAAATAAATTTATATATTTATTAAAATTAAATATATAATTTTGGGAACTGGAGGGACCTTGTCCTTACTTTGACTCGTATTATAAAATATGAATTTTTATTTCCTATTTTTCAATTTATTATCTCTATTCTTGCCTCTAACTAGATAATCTCTTCAAGAATTTACCCCATTAAGAAAAATTGATAACCCTAATCATGTTATACCTAAAGATTAAGTATTGGACTTCAGAACATGCAATCAAATAATGTTATTTTTAACATATATTCAAATTTGACATTAACAGTTTCTTTGTTATAGAGTATTAAATACGTTGACAATATAATTTTTATAGAATCATGTATTTGACTGTAAAATTAGATCGTATAGTATAATATAAAAATAGTACAGTTATGTAAAATTATATATCTTAAATTTTTTTTTTCAAATTAAAATAATATTTTTTTTTATTTTTAAAATTGTAATAAAAATATAAAAATTAATTAGATATTAATTTAAATAAATTTTAAAACCAAAAATATTTTAAATGTAAATTATTTTATAAAAAAATTTAAATCAATTTTATCCAAATATATTATATAGATTGTCAACAAACATTGCACAGACTAATTATTATACAAATTAATACAGCTCAATTAATACAACTATATTTAACTTATCTGATACGGTACACCAAACATGCCGTAAGTGAAAATAAGGTCAAAATGAAAAGCATTGTACAAGGTAAACAAATTCTCTTAAAAATCACATACAAAACCACATGAAATATTTTCACTTGGGCTAATTCTAAATACATTGCCAAAATGTACAAGTAAATACCAGTGTTTAAAATTATGGAAAAATATGCACCAAAGGGTATGTAATTAGAGGTTTTAATGGATGTAATTAGAATTAACCTTTCACTTATCTGGACAAATACTCCATCGATGTAATTTGCCCAAAATCGTTTTAATTTTGGACTTCACTTTATTATGATAATTATGGGTACCGTGGTATTGGGCTGTTTAGATTGTTCCAGTTAGGTGCAATACAAGTTAAGGGGATTACCCTAAAAGTCCAATGATTATAGAGCGATAGAAATATCATGATAATGGGTGTTGCTTGTTAATAAAGTTTTTGATCTAAATAGTATTATTTTTGATAAATTCATTAATTCATTTTTTAAACTAACAATAATTCATTTTAAAATTCATAATTTTATATTAAATTACCTAACAAATATATCAAAAACTCTTATTTTATAACATCAATAAAATGGGATCATAATAAGACCCCATCAAATCTCCAGCAACTTTACTGGAGCCTTACTAGAGACCTCGTTGGAGCTCTAACAACCTTATCGGAGATGGATGTGACATGTTAACAAGCAACATCCTCACTGGAACTCTATCGATCTTGTTACAGATAGATGTAATATGTTACATACAAATATAGAGTTGAATTTATAAATTGCAAAGTGAAACTAAATTGAAAACCTTGTAGAGGTAAATGTAACATTTTACATACAAATATATATGTGGATATAACAAGTTACAAAATTACAAGTAAATGTAACATGTTATATAGAAAAATATATATGGATATAATAGGTTATATGCGATGGGTCATCGGTAAAGGTCGCTAGAACTTCGGTGGTTCACAAAAAACGATCACCAAAATACGGCGGGTCACCAATAAAAATTGCTGGAACTCTGGTGGGTCAACAACGAAAACTTTGGTAGGTGGCTTGAGAACTTGTGAGATATAATATTATTTAATTTTATTGAATTTATGTAGAAAGAATATTTTAGTATTTATATATTAGAAGCTATGAATTTTGAGTTAAATGTTTACTAGTTTGAAAAAAAATGCTATTAAAAAAATAAAATAAAAAAACAAACTATATGAAGGAGAATTCTCTCAGTTGTGATATATATATATATATATATATATATAATACTTTCCCAAAATAAACCATTAATAATTTCATGTTACCTAGTGTGAACGTTAAACATCTTTTAAGTTACCTAAATTTTGACTTACTAATTTAAAATTTAATTTTTTTTTTACTTATATTATTTTCAAGATCAAAGTTTTAATATTTATTTAAAAAAAATTACTTTTTGTATTTTATTTTTCAAATTTTCAAATTCACCTTTGAAAAAAAAAAAAAAAAGATTATTTGGACTTGATTGAAATTTTTTAAGAGTAACAAGATTATAAGAATATATATTAAAAAATAGATGACTAAAATATATCTTTTAAAGAATTATAGAACACTATAGATATAGCTTAAAATATACAAAACCAAATCAATACAAAATTGAAGTTCAAATTGAAAATTTTGACGTGTATAAAATCTTATAATTATTTTTATAATTTATTCTTATTACTTCAAACTAATTTATAATAAAATTTTATCAATCTTATTAAGTATAAAAAGATTATGTTTTTATTTTTATTTTTTTCTTCTTAACATATATTATTATTTATTAGCTATATATTTATTTTTCTTCTCATAATAAAATTTTATTATTGAATAATTTTTTTTACATTTGTTCTTTTATAAAAAATAAAAAATTATTAAAAAAATTAAAAATAACAATTTTAATGTTACTTGGAATCCCGTTCCATAGTCTTCATTTTTTACTAGAATCTCTAATATGTCTTTAGAGGAATTTTAAATAAGAATGAAGAATAAATTTAAAATTATTGATGAGAACGAAAATGAGTTTCGTTGATAAATAAGTTTAATAATGTTCCAATCATTCGACAATTACTCTGTCTTGAATTTACTAGAACTTTTACAAAATTTGTACATTTTAATACACATACAAAGTAAATATATGTTTAAAACCATGTGCGGTAAAAAATGAAAGGTTTCCTAAGAGGCAAAAAGTAAACCCATACTCTTCTTATTGAGATTTAACGTGGTTTTTTTCATCATTCAAGTAAGAACAAGTCATTGTCATCTCGAGATTAGGATCGATGGGCCTGCCTCGTAGTGTGTCAACACCTCGAGCTGAGTGATTTGCCTAAATAACTTCAATTCTGATTAAAAGTTAAATTTTTTAAAACTAGCAATAATAAACTCAAAATTGGACATTTTAGTTATATCAAAATTAAATAAATTATAGAAATATCATTTCACTCTAATTCATACCTGTTACACTGCGCAGTATGTAAACAGTTTACATAGTATGTAACACAGCTTACATAGTATATAAACAGTTTACATATCTGTTTACACAGTATGTAACACAGTTTACGTACCTAATAGTATGTTTACATACCTGATCATAGTATGTTTTTTAAAATTCTAACATTATTTTTGCTAATATTTATAATCTTAAATTGAATCTCAGACCCTCAGTCATAAAACAAAAACATATATAGTGAACCTTAAAAACATATATAGTAAACCTCTTACAACCATCGACATCTTATAAGCCTCTACCCCTTTGCTATCAATTGATATCAATAAGGTAGTTTAGGGATGGAACCTTTAACTCCCACTCTCTTATATGCTCACTACAATAAATGTACTATTTTATTATGCTTGTAGTTGACAAATATATCCTATTATTAAGTCCATGAGGATCAGTATTTGGTAACCACCCTCACCCCATTTGACTATCAACTTAGTAAAATCAGAATACCCTGCTGTAAGTTAATCACAAACAATTTTAGTTAGTCTTTTCTGCAATCTAGAATATACTTTGTACAACAGTGAGAATTATAACAAGGACATTTCAAATTGTTCAGATTTCATTATAAGCATTGTTTCATTCTTTCATCATTATTTGTATCTAAAAAGATTAAAGGACATTTGTTAAAAAAAATATCACATTTCATACACCCCTTCAAAACTACAGAAGATTAAAACAGTTTACATACCTGTTTACATAATATGTAACACAGTTTACATACCTATTTATAAACTATGTAATTAGTTTACATACTAGATAAACTGTGTTACATAGTATGTAAAACAGTTTATATAGTATATAAAACATTTTACATACTTGTTTACATACTTATTTACATAGTATGTATATGTATACTCTGTTTTGCCTAGCAAAAACAGAGTATCTCAGTTTACATATTCTTATAGCAGTATGTAAAAGAACCACCTGAAACACCAACTTCCTTTAAAAAAAATAACTCAAAAAATGAGCAAAATAATGAAGAAAGTGAACAATATTGACCTTACATAAATAACAAAAGTTGAAAATATGGAGGTTATAAAAATATCTAAAAATGGAACAAACAACTATAAAATTAAAGTTGTGTTGGAATCAAATATAGATAAATATAGTGATACTAACAAATAAATGGCAAGTTATTAGCTTACATGAAATTAAAATAGACCTTGAATTATTAGAATGAGTGAGTTGGATTATAAAGAAGAGAATGAGGACGAAGAATTTTGCCGAAATTAATTGAATTAATTGATTAAAGGATAAAAATGTAAACTTAAACTTGTAAAATACGGTCGTATCGCGATTTTTGTCAAAAATAAATGTGAGCTTAAAATGCTACAATTTTGAGGATTTAAATCCCTCAAGCTTTCTGTTCATCTACAAGAAGGAGGCGTTAATGAAATGTTCAAGTAAAATAGCCATCAAATGCAAATTGATGTTGAGATGAAGTCGGGATCATTTCATGCAATACACTTTTTATTAGGCTTTCAGTTTATTTTAATTAGCTATAATAAGTTACCAAATGTCGAACTAGTCTAAAATGAACAATAAAAGTCCAATAAAATTATCGAAAATTAGGTATATGAATGAAAGTCAAAATAAGATCCAATTTTGCTCCATATTTAATAACTAATTGTAGCAGGGTAATACATCCAATTTAATATAGTTTTCTAAATAAATAAATAAATAAAAAATTCATCTTTGAGCCAAGTAATGAATGATTTATTTTGGGTCCCTAATAGCAAATACCCAATATAACGAAAGATGAGCAATATATCAGCCGATAAAGATGACTGCTGGTGGATGTAATCTTTGATTTTCTAGGTATAGTTTTAGTGGCTTCTACAGTGAATGCAGCTGGTGAGCAAGATTATGATGATATTTTGTGTTGTTTGGGCTCCAAAGGTTGGGAATTACTACATCCCTAACGGTGCTAATTATTTTATTTTGTTTTTGATATTGTTTAATTTTGATCATTAGTTATATCCTTTCAAAATATTTTATCATATTAAATAATAACTCTAAACATAATAATAAATAAGAATTATATCTAATAAAAACTTTAATTATATGATTACTATTATATTTAATAATGATTATAAACATGATGATGAAAAAATGATAACATCTAATAATGATTATTATATCTAATAAAAACTTTAAATATTATTTTATTTTTATAATTAATTTTAAAGTATAAAAATATAATTTTGTATCTATTTTAAATATATCGTAAAGAATTAACATAGAAAAAAAATTAAAAAAAGTTTTTAAATAGTCTATAAGAGTATTTGATGCAAGTTTAACTAGGTATTGTGGTATTGGTGATGAAAGCATTCCTTTAAACATAGGTTGCTTGTTGTAAATATAACTGTTTGGTTTAGGGACACATCACACGTGGTACATTTTGAGTGTGACATAATGCTTGTACTATATATTTTTTTTAGTTTTGATGATCTTATGTGTAGTGTTAAAATTTGTGGCATTAGGTAATGTCTTAAAATTGACGACAAATTTTAAAAAAATAAAAATTATAAAATTTATTTTGGTAAATAAAATCGTTTGAGTTAGCATATATATATATAAAGCTTATCTAATTAATTAGTCTTTGAAAAAATTCATGCAAAAATTCTTAAACTAATAAAACGTATGATTTAATTATCAAAATTTTAATTTTTTACACTTCATATATTTTTAAATCATAAAATTTAATTCTCAAATATTTTAAACTTTACATATAAATTTTAGTTTAATTATTAAAATATTTAATTGTGGTTAAAATTTTTGGAATTTATATGTAAAATTTAAAAATTTATGGACCTAAATTATATAATTTAAAAATTCAAAGACTTATTATAAAGTTTTAAAAATTTAATAACTAAATTATAATTTTTTAAAATTTAAATACCTATCTATAAATTTTATTACTAAAGTTAAAAAATATATATAAGGAAATATAGCAATGCAAATAAAGAAGAAAATAAAAGCAGTTAACATAAGGAAAATGTACACATGTACATTACTCAGCGCCAAATATCCATCTATACAAAAAAGGCCCAAACCATACACTGATTTCAACAAACAGAGCCATCCTCTGTAACCAAAAATCAATGGATAGCAACTCAGCAAACCAAGAAGTCACTCATGTCATCAAAATTTGCGAGGTTAACAAAGATCGACTAGCCACTATGCATCATAGAATCAAAGAGCCCCCAAAATTACTAAGCAGCGCAGCAGGTAAGAGTTCATGTTGTATTTTCAGAGTCCCTCACAGCCTAATCGAGGTCAACGGCAAAAGCTACCAACCCCATATCGTCTCTATCGGACCTTATCACCATAACCAACCTCATTTAAAAATGATTGAAGAACACAAGTGGCACTATTTGGGTTCTTTACTTTCAAGAACCCAAACCCAAAAAGGTAGAGGCTTAGAAGACTTTCTTAAATCCATAGCAGATGTTGAAGTCCATGCCAGAGAGTGTTATTCTGAAACAATACATCTCAACACAGATGATTTCCTCGAAATGATGGTTCTTGATGGTTGTTTCATCATTGAATTGTTTCGAAAAGCTGCAAATTTGGTTCGATTTGAACCCACTGATCCTCTTGTTACTATGGCTTGGATAATCCCTTTTATGTACAGAGATTTTCTTCGGCTTGAGAATCAAATACCCTTTTTCATTCTTGAACGCTTATTTGACTTATCGAAATTAGAAGAAGAAGAGAAATTACCTAATTACCCATCTTTGTGTTGCCTAGCTCTGCAATTCTTCAACAACGCAATGCAGAGGCCTGATGAAACTATTGAAAGGCATTCGAATCTCAAAGGTTGTAAGCATTTATTGGATTTGGTCAGATCAAGTTTAATTCCAGAAGAAACCCAAGAAAATATAAAGGGTAATACACCAACCCATATAATTCATTGTGTGTCAAAGCTTCGTAGAGCTGGAATTAAGTTCAAAAGGGGCAAAGTTGATACCTTTTTGGATATAAGGTTCAGAAAACATGGTGTGATTGAAATGCCCACAATCACAATTGATGATTTTATGAGCTCATTTTTGCAAAATTGTGTGGCTTTTGAGCAGTGTCATAGTACATGTTCAAAGCATTTTACTACATTTGCTACATTTATGGATTGTCTTGTGAACACTTACAAGGATGTGGAGTATTTATGTGACAGAGATATAATCGAGAATTGCTTTGGAAATGATGGGGAGGTTGCTCGGTTTATCAATAGTTTGGGTAAAGATGTGGCTTATGATATTGATAATCAGTGTTATATGTCTCAGTTGTTTAATGATGTGCATGATTATTATAAGAATAGTTGGCATGTTCAATGGGCAAGTTTCAAGTATACTTATTTTGATACTCCATGGTCGTTCATATCAGCTTTTGCTGCGTTTATTCTGCTTTTGCTTACTTTGGGTCAGACCTTCTACACCATTGTTAGCTATTATCATCCTCATAAGTCTTAATTAAATACACACTTGTTGAATTGAGATTTGTTTGATAGTCTTTGGTTTTGTCACATTATCTACTGAAAGTAAATTTAGCCGGTTACATTAAAGACTAGAAATGACTCTGTCAGAGATGGAGATGTCCCAAATAGTCCGACTCGTACCTGAATAATTGTAAGATCAATCTTAGGTACGAATAAGTTCGGACTCTAATGTTTAGGTTATATACAACTAAATTATCTTAAAATAACGTATCAATTAAACATAATATATATTTGTAATAACATTAGAGTCCGAACTTATTCGTACCTAAGATTGGTCTTACAATTATTCAGGTATGGGACATCTCCATCTCTGATAGAGTCATTTCTAGTCTTTAATGGAACCAGCTAAATTTACTTTCCGTAGATAATGTAACAAAACCAAAGACGATCAAACAAATCTCAATTCAACAAGTGTGTATTTAATTAAGAATTAAGAGGATGATAATAGCTAACAATGGTGTAGAAGGTCTGATCCAAAGTAAGCAAAGGCAGAATAAATACTTAATTGGGCAATATTCAATCTAAACTAGTCGTCGGTCCAAATTTATGTATAATTTCAAGGAATTCGTTTCCTTTATGAAAACGGAACTTATGTATGAAAATTATTATTAGTTCCAATATTTATGATAACTTAGCCAAACATGCGTATAAAAATATGTATTACAGGAGATCTGTCATCTCTTAAAAAAATAAAAAAGTCAACTTTTATCTTTCCTTTTCTCTTATTAATAACAACTACTAATTAATCATCTTTGTTTTAGCTTGTTAACAACAACTATGGATTATTTATTATTTTGCGGTAGATGATAGCGTGATATTTTAGATTAATAAAAATAAAAATTAGTATAAATATGTTTTTTATAAAATATAAATATCTAATAAATAATATAAAAAAATATATTATGATTAATGTAATATAATCATTATATATTCATCTAGTGAATATATTGTTTTGAAGAATAACTTGTATTTTTTCCCTCTTTTTTTTTTTTTGAAGAATAACTTATATTCATGAAAGAGAGTTCTATTGTTTTGAAGAATAACTTGTATTTTTTACCTTTTTTTTTTTTTTTTTTTTTTTTTCTTTTTCTTTTTGAAGTATATATAACTGGTCCGATAATATTGACAATGCAAACCTATGTAGAAATTGAGGGGTATAAATACTGGTATAAGATGTATTACTTTTTTTTTAAAAGAAAATATTGAATTTGTAGCTCCATAATAACAAATTAGCAAGTACATAATTGAATTTGTTATTAAATTGCATGTTAGCTTATACAAATGTGTACATATTTAATTTGTATACACCTTTTAAATTATGTATTGTGTATACATAAATATTTTGTATATATACACCTTATGTATAATTATGTACATGTTATATATTGTTATTTAGAATCTGTACTCAAAATATTGGAACAGGTTAAGCCTCAATGAATGCAGGTCTCTTTTTTTAACATTTTTTCGAGAATTTTTTAAATTTTAATAAGCCGATTTTTCTGTTCAAAGCTTAAAAGGTTATATTAAGCAAATTATGGGCAAACAAATAACTTTTTGTTGCACAAATGAAAATGTGCATTGCATTGTACCATTAATTCATGCCAATTTAACTGCTTAATTAATTATGTCATGCCATGCTTTGTATTTGTATTGGCGCTTTGTCATCGAAGTGACTGAGAAGAGCTTTCAACATTTTTGGTGGGTTCCAAGAATGAAATAAATTAAGAATGTACATTGGTTGCCATGGAAGGGACTTTAAGCTGTAGGTTGCCCAGTGGTAGGTCACCTCTGTCAAGATCTTTTCTTTCCTTTTTTTAGGTGCTTGAGCCATCTATTCTCTCATGGTTTTGTTTGGTTGCCTCGATTGTTGTTCTTTGCTGTTGCCGGTTGTTTGGCGATAGTGTGCGGTTGTTTTTACTGATGGCTACCAATTACAGGTAGGAAGAATAGATTTTTTAGGTGTACTGACTTTTTATATTTCGTTATTTTAATGTGTATTTTTTTTTTTTTTTGTATTTTCTGCTGTTTTTGGTACGATTGGAAATTTGTGTGTGCTAATTTTGTGCTTTTGTTAATGTCTATAATTGTTGAATAATTTCTGCTATTTTGAAATATTTATTGTTTAAAGTCATCAAGTTAAACACTAATGTAAGTTGTAATATTAAGCTATTGTATAACGCTCATTTTATTCGCTCACATGAGCTATAGCAGTTTTTCGAGTCTTCACTACCTATTTGAAATTGTAATATTTATCTTCTTATAATTTTGTATAAAAATTATAATTGAATTCTTAATTAATGAAACTTTTTTTAGTGTTTGTTAAATAAAAAAATAAAAAATGGACATGCATTTGTTTAACTTGGCGATGGAACAAGTATTCCATCACCTAGCAATCTTGTGATAAAGATTATGTGTTTTTTTTTTCCCATTCCTTTTTACTTCAATATTTTTTTGATCAATTTTACTTCTCCAATTTGTGAAGAAAAAAAATACACAGAAGTCCGACAAACTTTTTCTATAGAAAAAGAAAGATAAAAAGATACAATATAAAATACTATACGCGTATAAACTTCTTTTGGTCAAAGCTATACACGTATACTTGATCGATGTCAAATTTTATCTAATTATAAAGCAATTCGTTTTATTTAGCAATCAGTAAAACTCAAGCTTTATTAACAATAATTATTTTTCAAATGCTAACAACTTATTTAATTATACGTTTTATTATTTTTATACATTTATTTTTTCTATTTAATAATGCTTGTAATTAAAGAAAATGTCAACTTAGTTGAATATTTGAATGCACTTATTGACATCTGTCACCTGCAAACTTTTATTTTAAAAAACAACAATATTAATAATATCAATATCAAGATTCAAGCATGACTCCAAAAAAAAAAAAAAAACTGCAGAAAACTTGTTCTTATGTTTTGCATGCAATAAAATATTTCACTAATTAGTATAGATTACAAAGAGGGGATTTAAATTAAATCACATATAAGAAAATATGTGACATCACTTTATCACGAGATTATTAAATGATGGGCAATTTTATTTATTTATTTTTTCAATTTATAGTCCATACGCGATCTTAATCAATATCGGTAGATTACATGAGTTATGAGGCAGCCTTCATTTTTATTATTAGACGACGCAGCCTTGGAAAGTGTCATTGTTACTATTTACAAAGAAACTAGTAGCTTGTTTGACATAGTCCATATTACTCTCATTTGGACATACACGAAATCTACGATCATCCAGGTATGAAGTAGCCTTAATTTATTAGTAGCTTTTCTGAAAAGGTAGTCTAATATTTCACACAAATTAAATCTATTTGACTTTGCCCAATTCTTCCATTCATCACCAGAGTATATATATCAACCCCCAAGAGCTTGAAGAATTCAATAGAGAATGAAATCGGATACAAGTGCTCGTGAAAACCCAAACACAACATATCAATTGCCTCAGCCCACAGATCAAGTAGTTTTGAATGCTTCTGAAGAAAGATCACATCCACAACAAAATCATTATCTTCCAATGGATTGTCACCAACAATCAACAACAACAATATCGCAACAAGAAGTTGATGAAGCCCATGAGATGAAGCTACAAAGATCCATCTTTGAGATATATTTCGAAATGCTTCCGACTAAAATAAGAGAGGAGTTCAATTTAGAGGATAAATTAAAGGATCATGATCGTAATGGTTCAATGGGTTTACAAATAGGTTCCAAAAAAAGAATGACAAGTCGTGAGATTAAAGGACCTTCCAAGGACTTATCTGATCAGAATAAGCTCGAGCGATTCAAGGTACGCACTCTTCAAGATGTCAAAGCCGGCATTGAGAAAGATCAACAACACAAATGATATCTTCATAGATCAAACTTCAAATCCAACCCAATTGATTGTATGCTACATGCAATAATTGTAAATTTGATTTATTGTGCCAAATTCATTTTTTATTCTGTCTTTTGGATATAATTCTTGTATAAAGTTCATTCATGTTATAATTTTTATTAAAACGTCCGATGTTAAAAAATAGAAAAAATATGTTGGAAACTAATTTTTAAATTTTCTTATGTCCTCAATTGCTTCAAAAAAGTGTAATTTATTTGAAACGCTTTTCACACGAATAATGAGTGCAACATTAAAAAGGCAGGTCATGTTAAAATAATCATCATGAATAGCCGAACAATAATAAACTTGTTTTAATGAAATGATATAACATGTAATTCAATATAAAATATATATTATCCAATAATATATTTGTAGATTTAGCGCTTAGCCGCTCGTAGGAATTATGGAAACGATTGCTTAAGACTTTTAGTGGCTTAATGACTCTAGTTCATAAGCATTCTATTTAATAAATAGAACCAAATACATAATCTTAAACCTAATGGATTGGTTTAGGCTTATAAGTGTGGCGAGTCCATGAGCTTATCGCATAATATTAATTATGATAATTCATCTAATTAAATACTTAAGTATAATATATGCTTATTTAATAACTATCTCATTAATCCAATTTTGTTCCAACATATTTTATAAATTATTTGATATAATTTAAAATTACCAATAATTATACTAATGTACATAAAATAATTCCAACAGGTCAATCATTAACAACTAAGAGCAGGAACATAGTTTAGGAAAAAGAAATAAAAAAACTTCAATGTTGTAGGATTTTGGGTAGAGTTGACAATTGTACTTGTATCTCAACTTAAAATTGATATTTATTAGGTTAATTTTTTTTTTATCATAAGTTAATAACATATCAATTCACATAGTACAATTTAATTGACCTTCTGTTAGTAAGGAGTCGAACATTCACTTCATTATTACTCATCTCTAATTTTACATCTAATTAATAATTTATAAATTACTTAATACATATAACATTACTCTTAAAAACATTCGTAAAAGTTCTCCCTCGTAGATGAACTAATAGTTGTAGTTACAAGAAATGAAGATTAGAAATCTGAGAGACTTTGAGAGAATAAATTGTGAAATAAACTAATGCCTATTTTGTATTGAATAATCAAATATATACAATCCTAGAAGTAACGAGCTAATTACACGTGTATAACAAGAAAGTAAATATTCTAACTAACTCTAACATTTACACAATGATCCTGAGTACGTGCCTTAGCCTATAAACAATTATAACTAACCTACTAATAATAGTAGCTATACAATGTAAATATATTCCACTACTCCCTCTCAAACACAGGTTGATGCCAGACCATGAGTTTGCTTTGAAGAGAAAGAAAGCGAGCAGTGGGCATAGCTTTGATTAAAATGTCTGCAAGTTGAAATTCTGAAGCAATATGTTGAACATTCAAGTGTTTATTCATGACTAATTCTCGAACAAAATGAAAATTAATTTCAATATGTTTTGTACGAGCATGAAAAATGGGATTGCGAGCAAAATATTGAGTACTAACATTGTCACAATAGATGGTAGGAATACCAGGAACTTGAACATGTAACTCCTTCAACAAAGCAGAAATCCAAACCAATTCAGTAGTACCAATAGCAAGGGCCCTCAATTCAGATTCAGCAGATGATTTGGAAACGATTTGTTGTTTGCTGGATTTCCAGGAAATAAGACTATCCCCAAAGAAAATACAATAACCACCAGTACTTTTTTTATCATCACTACTTGTCGCCCAATCGGCATCAATAAAGCATGTAAGATCACAAAACTCAAATTTTTGAAGAACTAAGCTATGTGAACTAGAGCCTTTTAGGTATCTTAATACCCTCTTAGCTGCATTCCAATGTAAATCAGTTGGGGTTTGTAAAAATTGACATAATCGGTTGACAATAAAAGCAATTTCTAGATGAGTTATGGTACAATATTGGAGAGCACCAATAATACTCCTGTACTCACTAGCATCTGTTAAAGGAATTTCCTCATATCGTGAAAGTTTGCCACTAGAACCAATAGGAGTAGTAACTAGTTTTGCATCATACAAACCACTTCGAAGTAATAAATCTTCAATATATTTTCTTTGAGAAAGATGTAAACAATTTGGAGTCCGATGCACCTCAATACCCAAGAAAAAGGATAGTGCACCGAGGTCTTTTAAAGCAAACTGTGATTGTAATAAGGAAATAAAATGGTGAAGCAACAAAGAATCACTTTCAGTTAATATTATATCATCAACATAAACTAACAAAACTTAAAAAGATGAAGGAGTATGATGAACAAACATTGAGGCATCTGCTTTGCAATGATGAAAGCCCATTCTCAACAAACTACTCTTCAATTTATCATACCAGGCCTGAGGAGCCTGTTTAAGGCCATATAAAGCCTTATGCAGTTTATAGACCATAGGAACATCACTTTGGACCTCAAAACCTAGTACTTGTCTCATATAAACATCCTCTTTTAAGTCACCATTTAAAAAAGCATTATTCACATCTAGTTGAACAATATTCTAATCCCTAGAAATAGCCAAAGAAAGCACAATTCTGACTGTAGCATGCTTAACCACTGGAGAAAATGTTTCAAAGAAATCCACCCCAACTGATTGATGACATCCCAAAGCAACTACCCATGCTTTGTATTTGTCAAGAATTCCACCTAGTATGGTCTTGGTCTTATAAAACCATTGGCATCCTATGACTTTCATATGAGGTTTCTAAGGTACAAGATCCCAGGTATGATTGCTAAGAAGAGCATTAAATTCTAAATCCATAGCTGCTTGAGAAAAATGCTGAGATTCAGAGAGAAGAGACGGATGAGTAACAAAGGCCTTCGGTTTATAGATACCATCCTTAGCACGAGTAACCATAGGATGTGTGTTGAGAGCATTGAAATGTGCAGGATTAGGTGAAAAAGAACGATGTACAATAAGAGGTAGAGTAGGAGGAAAGGACGGTAAAATAGCAGAAACAGATGGTGTAGGCAACACAGGTTTTGGTAGAACCAAAGAAGAAGTAGAAGAAAGATCATGCACAACCTGAGTAGATGCTAAAGGAATAGATACAGCAGGTGAAGAACTAGAAGCAGAACAAGGTAAAGAAACCATAACAGCATCTGGACACATACTAAAAGCTAGTTCACACTGAAACTGTTGTTTTTGATTAGTGCCTAGTGATTAAAAGGAAATCTTCCTTCATGAAAATCAACATGTCTTGTTGTGTAAATTCGATTAGTATTTCTGTCCAAACAAAGGTAACCTTTATGTATAAGAGCATAACCAAGAAAGACACAGGGAACAGATCATGGCATAAGTTTGTGCTTGTTATAAGATCTCAAACATGGGAAATAAAGGGAACCAAACACTTTAAGAAAAGCATAATCTGGTTGTCGAACATACAACACTACATAAGGAGACTGAAGATTCAAAACTTTAGTTGGTAGTCGATTTTGTAAATAGACTGCAGTTCTGCATGCACATGTCCAATACCTCATAGGCATAGAAGACTCAAGCATAAGCACAAGTGCTAATTCAGTAACCCTCTTGATTCGACTTTCAACAGCCCCATTCTGTTGAGATGTGTGTGGACAAGTGTGTCTATGCAGAAGGTCTTGTTGTTCCCATTTGGTGGTGAGAAAATTGAATTCACCACCTCCATCGATTTGAACCATTTTAATATGGCAATCAAACTACCTCTAAACCATGTTGTAAAACAAAGAAAAAGCAACTTTGCACTGACTTTTATTGGACAAGAAATAAATCCACATATATCGAAAATGATCATTAACAAGCAAGAGATAATACTTAGCAGAAGTAGAAGAAATAATAGGAGCAGTCCACAAATCAGCATAAACAAGATCAAAAGAGTTATCTGCTTTAATATGTTGAGATAAAAAGGTAAACGATGTGACTTTCCTAAAGGACATATAGGAACGGAAAGTAACTTAGCATCAACACTTTTCATTACATTCTTAAAAATAAAATCAGAAGGATGACCAATTCTACTATGCCATGTCTCTACATCTATTGTACTAATAAGAGCACTAGAAGAAATGTCGAAACCTATATATCTGGAATGCAAACTGGACGCTGATTGGAGATTCTCCACATTCTTCCTTATTCTGTAAAGTCCTCGTTTAGGTCTGCCTTGGAAGAGTATCGCCTTGGTCATCTGATCCTTAACACAAAAAGAGTCACCATAAAACTCAACACTCATTATTATCAAGACATAATTTGTTAACAGACAACAAGTTAGACGATATTTGTAGTGTACGAAGCAAGTTCTTGAGAGCTCATCTGTGAGTATTTAAACATAGATCAGCATATCCTAGCTTACAAATTTGTAATTGGTGACCATTACCTACAGTGACGCCACTTTTTCCTCCATAAGTTGAACCTCCAAAAACATTACCACCATCATTGGCTAAGTGATGCATAGCACCACTATCCAAAATCCAACCATGTTCCTCACCATCAGACGCCCCTCTAACATCAGCTATGTGAGCACTAGCATGTCCACCAAATTGCTTTAAAAGCATATTCCTGAGCTGAAAACAATTAACAACAACATGACCCATTTTGGAACAAATTTGACATTGAGGTCTATCATTAGACCTGTCACTAGATTTCTTCCATTTGGAACCACCATTCTTGGATTTGAGTTTACCACTAACTCCAGAACTAGTAACTCTTGAAAGAAATTGATGTAAATTCCATGGAGAAGTTTTGGATGATGATTGTGAAGAGGACTCAGATGAAGATTTGAAGTTAAGATGGCTCATCTTGGCAATATAAGCTTGCAAACTAAACTAATCTAATAAAAATCGTTGTCTATTCCTTTTCTCATGAATTGAGAGCATACTGTGTAACTCATCTAGATCAGTAAGATTAGACTGCATCAAAGCACTGGTAACAAAATCAATAAAATCACCATTAAGTCCATCCAATACTAGTAGAATGAGATTAGTATCGTTAACAGGTGCATTAATAGAAGCTAAATGATCACCAAGCTTTTTGGCTTCAAGTAAAAAACTATCAACAGATAAGTCTCCTTGTTTTAAATTCTGAAACTGAGATCGCAAATCCAAAAGACGAGATCGAAAAGTAGTGAGAAATTTCTTCTCCAAAGTAACTCACATTTTAGTAACAGTGGATTTGCGAGTGAGATGTGGACGAATCTCATCAAAACTGAACCACTAATCCAACTTTTTAGTAAGTTATTATAGCGATTCCAGCTAATAAATTCAGGATTTACAGATCTAACGTCTGATTCTACTATAAACCTATAAGGAGTTGAAAATGTACTAAAGAGGTACTCCTCTAAGCCATAAGCATAAACCACATTTGCTAACTGTTCTTTCCACATTAAGAAATTAGTGTTATCCAATTTTTTTTTAAAAAAAAATGACAGGTTGATTGGAAAAGAAGACATCACTGGTGAGACATTCGATTTTGCAGCTAATGAATATGACAAAATAGTCCCATAATTAGATGATGAATCGAGTACAGTTGATGTCTTATTTGATGTTTGATCAGCTATATTCACTGCTCAAGATGCCCAGATGGACTCTGATACCATACAAGAAATGAAGATTAGAAATCTGAGAGACTTGAGAGAATAAATTGTGAAATAAGCTGATGCCTATTCTGTATTGAATAATCAGATATATACAATATTAGAAGCAATGAGCTAATTACACGTGTATAACAAAAAAGTAAATATTCTAACTAACTCTGACATTTACACAATGATCCCGAGTACGTGCCTTAGCCTATAAACAATTATAACCAACCTACTAATAATAGCAGCTATACAATGTAAATATATTCCACTAGTAGTGACATTTCCTTCCCTCAGAATAAACTGAAGCTTTGAGGGGACCAATTCTTCAAGCTGGACTTAGGTGGCATATTTGCAATGGTACAAGTGTAAGGATTTGGGAGGACCCATGGCTTTCTAATACCTTCACTTTTAAACCTATTTTTAATGTTAATGCTTCCGTATATTGGGTAAGTGATTCTATCGATGAAGAGACTGGGTTTTGGAAATTGCCTGTATTCTATGACGTGTTCAAGAATGATGAAGCAAACCACATACTATCCTTGCCAATTAGAAACCAAATGTGTGAGGATTATCTTAACTGACATTTTTCTAATGGCGGGCATTACACAGTTTTCATTCAGGTTATAAGTTGGCTATTAGCTTGGGTTTGAATCATGGAACCGAACTTCATCAAACTACTAATCCCAATTCTGACGCTGATAAACGCTATGGAAATTGGTGTGGAGGCTTCAGGTCCCGACAAAGATTCGTCATTTTCTTTGGAGAGGAGTTCATAATATTCTTGATGCTCGTTGCAAAAATATAGTTACTGAGGATTGTTGCCCAATTTGTGGGGATAGAAGTGAATGCTTGGTACACTTGTTCTTTGAGTGTGAGGCGCCGCTACAAGTTCTTTCGATCTTGCTCCCTATATTGCAGCTACCTAATTCATTAAATATGAGTTTTAAATCAATGTTCCAAAGCCTGATTGACAATTTACACAAATGCATAGGTGGGCATGACAATCTGTGTATCTTAATATATGGTCTTTGGTTCATTTGGTAAGGGAGATGTGATCTTGTCTTCAAGAATATTGCATTTCTTCCGAGAACTATAGCTCATCGTGCACAAAAGGCTTTTGAGGAGTCTCAAAACATTATTGGCTAAGTGTTTTAGCTTATTGCTAGTTTGACATTAGTGATGGTTTTATTTCCTTGTGATGTTTTTGAGTTTATTTGTTTTACTTGAAACTCTCTTGTACTGGTACTAGTTGGAATGATACCCATATTCTGTACAACAAATCATAACGGATTAAAAATACTAGTAAAGCTTATCTTCTTTGTCAAACAAGTCATAACGGATTTCAATATAGTAAAATTAATGAGTGAAGATTATACATGTCTTCCACATAAGATATATTAGAAAGATATTTTAATATCTTGTTATGTATAGTTTCTTTTTCCGATTTATATTGATGGTTGTGATCCTAAATTAAAATATTATAAATTATTTATTTAAAAATAAATAAATCCATACTTGACTTTCTTACGAGTCTTACCTAGATATTCTCTGAATTCTAAATATTAACATGTGTTATGAGAAATATGATTACATAAATAAATTTAAATTTATATGCTTTCACCATTCTTCATCAAGATTATACTAAAAATATATATATTCAATTTAAAAAATAAATAAATAAATGTATTTATGTAAACCAGGTCTACAATTAAAAGAATTAAGGGTTATTCTCATGACTTTTATTAGAATTTGTACACTAATGCTTGTTAGAATAAAGATAAACAAGAATCACACATTAAAAGATAAGATAATTCCAAAAAGTGTATAAGTGCTTGAATTACTCCTCTTATAAAATTGACATTTTGGGCTGTAACCTTTTAGCACTTATGGGAAGCCCATTGGCCAATTGCACTTCCAACAATTGTTATTACAACTCATGGTTGAAGAATTATCAACATGTAGACGTGGACTCATGTGAGGGTTTGTGTCTTGAGATGGGCTTTGGTTGGTGATTTTAAAGGAGACATGCAGCAGACTTTTACACATTGGTAATGGGTCTAATCAAACAAAGTGTGCCTAAGTGAACTAAATGAGTAGTTTACAAAGAGGACACCCAAGTAGATTAGGCAAAATTTGTAAGTGAACTCAAAACAACTCTAAAAATGTTGGAGACATGACCACTATTACTACGTAATGATCTTAGAGTTTGAGTTTAAGAGTTGTGCTAGAATTGTGGGAGCACAATCTCGGCGACATTGACAATAATAAGGTGGACCACATGTTGAGTTCAAAAGAGAAACTTATGATTCAAAGAAAGAACCATGCGTAATTCATTTGAGGGAGGGATTCTTAAAAACATAGGTAAACAAATATCCCACATTGAAAGATAAAGATAATCCAAAGAAATTTATAAGTGTTTAGATTATTCCTTTAATAAGGTTGATATTTTGGATTGAAACTCCATAATAATTATAAAAGGTCCATTAACCTGTTTGAATTTCAACAATACTGTCAATTTTTCCGTTTTGGTCGAGTGATAGACTTTCCGCTTGAATAAGAAGCATGTTGTTTGAATGGATGTGTTAGAGAAGATGACAAATAAGAGAAAGAGAGAATTTTTTTTTTTACGGAGAAAGAGAAACAAGTTAAATTAACTAGAGGGAAAAACACGAGCCCAATTTAAGTAAAATGTTCAATAAGTCTAAATGGGCCAATTAACAGGCCATTAAAGTTTTTACTTTTTAGTGCTTGGAACACAATTTTTAAAAGTTAACCCACCTTTCAAATTTACCCCATTATTTTTAGAAGTTTTTACATTTATTATACAAGTCATCAATATTATAGTTGGCAAAACTCTATATATTCTCATTAAATTGTATTTTTATTGTATTCAAACTTAAAAATATACTATATATTTTATTATGCTTTGGATTATACTTGATTTAATAGCAGAACTCGTATTTTAAACCTAATACAAAATTAAAATATTAGTGGGATTTGTACCCTATAAGAATTAATAGAATTACTCGGTTGGTTGATTTTATATAAAATGATGTGGTGATACATATCAATTAATATAGAAGAGGTAGAATAATGAAAGTAGAAAAATTTGACATTAACATTTCACTTTTTTTTTTTTTCCTCTATAAAACTATTTAAACCATGAAACAAAGGTTAATTGTAGTTGTGCAATGATTGATTTTTCCAAACAAAACTTGTCCTTAGCTTACGAACAAGTTAAGCTCCAAGTAATTTCATAGATTTGCTCCTCAATGAAGCTTTAACGAGAGCTTTACATGTGTTGTGATTTACAAATTACGAAAATATAATTAAAGCAGGGTGAAGATATTAACACAACCTAAAATGTTATTGTTATAATGATAATTTATTAATAACAATTTGATTTTATAATAATGATACTAAGATATAATTAATCATAAATGAATAGTTTATACTTTTATTGTGACAATAATAAAAATAATTGTGACAATATTGTCATTATTATTAAAACAAGAACATACTTATAAAAAAAGGAGTGGGAAGATTTAGTTAGAAGCACTTAATTTTTTTTATTGTGGTGAAGGCCAATTAATCATATAAGTATTGCATTTTATTCTCGAGAGATGACTTCCATCACCATGATAACGTTTTTTGTAGAGGAAAACGTTTTTTGTAGAGGAAAGGGCGTGATAGGCGCGAGAATGGTTTTGTTAATAATATACTCGCTCTATATCAGCTTTGAAAATAAGAGCATGTAGCAGTTTTTTTACTAAGTATTTATTTTTTCAGAATGAAAAATTTTGAATCTAATTATTCAAAAGTCTATGGTTTTACCAATTAGAAAAAAAAAAACATAATATCAATACATGTTCGGTTTCATATTTGAATTATCTTCCACACCTCATGTAGGCATATAAAAATTAAATTTTTTAAAACTAATAATAATAGGACAAAAATTGTACATTTTAGTTATATTAGAATTAAATAAATTACATAAATGTCTTTAATCATATGATATGTTATATCATTATATAACAAGTTACATACTGAATGTACATGTATGTAACACATTATGAAACTTGGTTACATACATCTCAGTAAGTAAAGCATATGGTGATGAACTGAGATACTCTATTTTTACTAGGCAAGACAGTGTATACAAACCTAAGTAAGTAAAACATTCTAATTTAGCAAGAATTGAAGAATAATATACAAACTCAAATAACATACAAGCACATTAAATTTATTAGAATGAGAATGTCTAAACTTTATCTTTGCTTCTCTAAATTCTTAGTAACTAATGGAACAAAGAATGAAGATGTTCTGAGACCTTGTATGTAAATTATAGAAGATATTCAAAATTATGTATGTAAACTGTGTTACATACTCATTTAATATATATGTAAACTGTGTTACATACTCATTTAACATATATGTAAACTGTGTTACATACTCACAATAAGTATGTAACACAATTTACATACCAAAGATCATGTATGTAAACTGTGTTACATACTCATTAATATGTAACACAGTTTACATACACGTTAAATGACCCATTATGATTTGTAATACAATTTATATACTTATTAAATGAATGTAATTTATGTACTTATGGTGAGATTCAAACTAAAGTATTATCATGAAACATGATGGGGAAAACAAAGACAAGAAAAAAGACAAAAATATCTCCAGTAGATTTTTCTTGCTTGTTAGCCATTTAAGAAGCAAGTTTCCTAAACAAACAGCCAGGAAAAAAGAAGAAGCAATTGTTGGAAAAAATGGAAAAAATGAGTATTTAGACTCATGGTTAAATACTATTTTGATGCATCAGTTTGAGTGGGATCCACTTGGTATAAGTTTAGGGTCGTGGTTGATTTGAGTTCTCCTCCGCGAGAGCTTCGAAATCATATACTTATACACTCAAAATGGGATTGAGATGAATGAGAAATTGTGTCTCAAAGTTCACTCATTGAGATGAAAAAATCTTGTGTTTTTGGTTTGTCCCACATGGGAAAATCCTTTCCAACAGCCACATTTGGATGCCTATAAATTGACTCTACAGCTGAGGGAAAAACACAACAACAACAATATCAACCCTTCTCTTCTCAATTTCCCTGCAGCAAATACTTCCCAACTTCCAGTAAAATTATTCTAGAGCTAAGTTTGTGTGATAGAGAGCGGATAGAAATTCAGTTCGAATAAACAGTTTTAGTTTGGTGTTGTTAAACTGTTATAGATCGTTGTATCCTGGGAGGTAATTTTTCCTTAATCTCAAACACCCGTTTACGGGCCTCAATCTTCCTCTTTTTTTTTTTCTTTTTATATTTATGTTATTGTAATTTACAGTTCTTCATTTATTCTGTAATTTTAAATTCATGTTATTAATTTATAATATTTAAATTCTTGTTTGTCTAATATACATATTCCTACAATCTTAAGATAAATTTTTTCACAAATTTTATTTACTGGACAAGCAAGTTTATTTCTATTATTCTTTTATGCTACTGTTACTTATTTTCAGGTTCTGCTTTATTCATTTCACTTGAAAAAAAAAAAAAATTTGAAAACGTTTTCCTTCGTTACTGGAAAACTGAGAACTTTTAAATTACCAGTTTTGATTCGCTGGTTTTTGGTTTTTTCTTAGTCTATTGCTATATTAATCTATTGTATTACTTCACTGCCTTTTAATTTAGATTAATATTTTCCCAGGTTGCTAACCTTTTGGTTTTAGTGAATTAAAGCTTTGATTTATAAAATTTTCTTACTTCACGGCAATATTCATACTTCGTTACAATACTCATTTTGCTTAAACCAGTTTTGGGCTTAGTGTGTTTTCGTCAATTTTTTTTTCCGTTTTTCTTCTTGCAGATTAATTCATCTCTTTAATTCGCTTTATATTAATTCTTACGTTCTTTTACATTTTAAGGATTACTTCTTGCTTTATTTCATATTAAGGAGATCATTTGTTATAATACTGTTGACATTTACTTGTTCTTTTCTTTTTAATTTGTACCTCTATTACTAATCTGCCTATTCTTGCTTTCCTTCAATTTGTTTGTATCGATACTGTTTAATTCTTTGCATATCAATTAAGCCTTTTGTTTATTAGCTTTATTAGTTGTCATTCACTTGTTAATTTAAACCAATATTTTTGTTACTTAACAAATTTGTTTTTTTTTTTCTTCTTTATCTCTCAATTTATTTTGCCTTTATAGAAAGAGAAAAAAAAAAAAAATTATCAACGAATTCATTTTTAACAACGATTCTTTCTGCGTTTGTTTCTCTAGCAGTTTCACGTTTGTTTTATTTCACATTTGCTTTATTTATAACAGTTTCACATTTTTCATATATGAAACGAATTCATTTGTAACAGTCATATCAACAGTTTCACATTTGCTTTATTTCATTTGTAACAGTTTTTGTTACTTTGCCGACGAAAAAAAAAAAAAAACTGGTTTTAAAATTAAATAATAATCAATTCTTTTTAAAAAATTAAATAATAATCAATTCTTTACTTCTTATAAGTTGTTTACTTGTATCAATTGCTGATATTATTTTGATAAAATAATATAAATTTATTTGGTGTTTTAACACTTCGATTATTGAAACTATTTTTCAGAAATATCAAAAAGATGACTTCTGAGATGACCACTCTTGAGATTTCCACTGTGAATGCTGCTAACCCTTCTGTGGGTGGTTCAAATGTGAACCAAATGGTGAGGCCTACTGTGGCTCACGGGGTTACCCCAACGTTACTGGTTTCGGTTCCTATGAACCATGCTGTGGCAGAGAAACCGGAGAAGTTCAATGGATTGAACTTCAAGAGGTGGAGGAGTAAGATGTTGTTCTATCTTACCACATTGAATCTAACAAGGTTCTTGACTGAAGAATCTCCCAAGCAACCTGAGGGTGAACAACATATGCAGTCTGCTAGTGCAATTGAAGCATGGATGCATTCTGACTACCTATGTCGGAATTATGTTCTGAATAACCTTAGTGATTTTCTGTACAATGAGTATTGTAAGAAGAAAACAGCTAAGGACTTGTGGGAGTCTTTGGACCGAAAATATCAAAAAGAAAATGACGGTGCCAGGAAATTTGTGTTGGATCGCTTTCTGGAATACCATATGGTCGATTCCAAGTCAATGACCAATCAAGTAACAGAAATCCAAGACATACTTACTGAGATTCATAATGAAGGGATGATTCTCAGTGAGGCCTTCCAGGTAGCTGCTATTATTGAAAAGCTACCCCCTTTATGGAAGGAATTCAAGTCCTACCTTAAGCACAAGCGAAAGGAGGAGAACTTGAAGGATTTGATAATTAGATTCAAAGCTGAAGAAGACAATATGGCTTTCACAAAGAGAGGGTACACCCTTGTTGGGCTAAAGGCCAATATTGTGGAGCATGGTCAAAAGAAATAATTGTTTACTGTTACAATGTACTTTGGCCTTTAAAAGAAATAATTTTTATTAACTCTATACTAGTATGTATTTGTTAATAAATTGATCTTCTCTGCCTTGTAATGAGTTTATCACTTATTACTTTTACTTAGGATTTGCTTATGTCAATTTACAAGCATATATGCTCTGATTATATATAATTAATTATCATCCTCTACAATCAGATTGTTTTAAATGTTAAGTTATCAATATGACTGATAATCTATCTTATTGCAATGAATTATAATATGATGTAAACACATATTTTATTAATCACATATGGCACAGTAGAAAATTTCTAATTGCTTAACATGATATTGATGTTATATATATGGCTTATTTGAATTCATACTAAAAAAAAATTTCTTTATTTGCACTGATGACAAAGATATTTGGATTAATTCATGTTTACATGTAAAGATTTGTAAGTACTTTGACTACGTTTATTATGAGTTTATGTTAAAGTGCAATGATCAAATGAAGATTATGTATTTCAATATTCGGTCATTTGTAAACATGATGTACTTCTTGTGCAAATTAAAATCATGAACTGAATTTTAGTATCAAGATAATGAAAATTTGCTCTTAAAATCATGGTTGTTTTGCTTCTGATTAGATAGACAATAGCATTTTAATTGCAATTTATGTTGATTAATATTTGTTGTTATTGACATATTGTTAAGTCAATGAGGTATTAGATTATGACATGTCTCTGTGTTAGCAATAATTTTCTTTGGTTGTGCTAGAGTAATAATCTCAGCTGTAAGTACCATTGAAAGTGTTTTGATTAATCTATATAGTTCATGTTGTAGTTATTAAAAATTATAACTTGATTTATGAAACTATAGCATGTGGCTACTGTCATTTAAATTATGTACTAACCATTTGTAGATTAAAAGTGTGGATACCAACTAGACCGCGGTCTAGTGGGTAGAGGGGTATGCTTCTGTGACCTTATATCCCTTGGTCACGGCTTCGAGTCCCCTCGAAGGCGAAAGGAACTGGGTGGGAGCCCAGGAGCTCTGAGGAGCAGCTCTTGTGAGCAATGAAAGGTTCAAAGGTTGATGACCTACCTACCTATCCTTGCAACATCAGGTTGAGATACATCAAGTTGAGATGTCAAAAGTTTCAAAAATTCATTTTCTGGAAGAATTTGCAATTGACGAATTTTATAAATTCGCAATTGATGAATTGTGGTATTTCACAATTAACGTATTACTTAAATTCATTTCACGGAATAAGTAAATTCGTATTTGTGAAATATATGAAATTTTGCATCTGACAAAATTGTTTGATTTCGAGTTTCGAAATAAGTAAATTTTGTATTTGTAGAATTAGTGAATCCGTGTAATTCACTAGAGTTGTGTATTTTGTATATGCAAAAATAACAAATTTTATTTGTTAGTTTTGTAGTTTACGAAAAAAAAATGAATTTTTGCAATTTTGTCGAAAGAATTGATTTTCGAAATAGCAAAATAGTGAAGTGGTGAACTTTGTTTTCACATAAATTCTATAATTGCGAAATAAAGAATTATAAATTCACAAATTTTGAATTGTTTAATTTTGTAATCTATGGATTACTAGAATTTCGTATATGTTGAATACGAATTAAAACTTAGTTTCAAAAAATTTTGAAATATTGTATAATTAATTTTAAAAGTTTGGAATTATTTTCAAATTCTAAAATTAATTTTGTTTCTTTTATGAAACTATTGCATATAACAAATTTATGATTTGTTTATGGGATGACATTGAAATTGATAACAAGAACAGTTCAGAATAAAGATCTAACTGTAAGACAACTAATTGTCTTTATAGTATCAAATTTGAGGTATATGTAAACAAACTATGTGATTTTGACATAGTCAATTATGATTCATTTGTGAATCGTAATAAGAAACCTGAGAAGTTAGTAGGTTTCAAGAGGTGGCATCATGTGTGTTCTATCTGACCACCTTGAATCTCTCGAGATTCTAGATCAGTGATGGTTATGTCATCTTATGTTTATACATTGATGACAATCTCATTGTGGGTAGTATTGATCAAATCTACTAAGAAAATGTTGAATTTAAAGACCAACTGATATTATATTGGGAAAAAAGGATATGAAGGGTATCTAATATTCTCATTCTAAGTATGCGTCATTATGGTGACAAGATACTTGAAAAAATTTAACAATAGTATTTCTGAAATTATCAGAATACATGTAAATGTTAATCTACAACTATCAAAGAATAAATGAGAGAACATGTCTCAAACTTGAATATTCTTGACTGATAGGCAGTCTTATGTACTTGATAAGTTGTACAAGACTGAACATAGCTTACGATGTAAGTAAACTAAGTAGGTATACCAGCAATCCAGGATCTGACCACTGGAAAGGTATTACTAGATTACTTAGATACTTAAAATACACACGTAGCTATGGACTGTACTACGCAAGATATTCACCTGTATTAAAAGGATACAGTGATGCAAACTGGATATCTGATATGAAAGACTCTATGTCTACCAGTGGATATGTGTTCACACTGGGTGGTGCAGCTATTTCATGGAAGTCATCTAAACAGACTTGCATAGCTAGATCCACGATGGAATCAGAATTCATCGCTTTGGATAAATGTGGCGAAGAGGCCGAATGGCTACGCAATTTCTTAGAAGATATTCCAAAGTGGCCTAAGCCTGTGCCTGCAATTTGCGTACATTGTGACAGTCAATCTGCAATTAGTAGGGCACAAAACAACATGTATAATGGTAAGTCTCGACATATACGTCGCCGACATAATACCATTAGACAACTGCTCTCAACTGGGGTTATTTCTATTGACTATGTGAAGTCAAAGGATAACATAGCAGATCCGTTAACCAAAGGGTTAAATAGAGAGTTAGTTGAAACATCATCGAAGGGAATGGGACTAAAAGTCCATGAATAAATAAGACTTTGCAAAGGAAACCCAACCTAGTTGACTGGAGATCCCAAGATCTAGGTTCAAAGAGACAACCTAATTGTAAGGACTTAGTGTGATCACTATAGGGGTTTTATCCTTAAGTCCATTCATGTGATGAAAGTAGTGATACCCGTAAGTTTAGGTTAAGCTATTGCTTTTAATGATTCTTACGAAGAGAATACCGAGCGGAGTACAACGGGTTACTCTTTGCGGATTACTCTTATAGATAAGAGATCACCTATGTGAGAGAGAAGTGGGGCCGCTTCGAAAGGGAATTGTTGGGCTCAATTCTTGAGAAACTCTCACAGAACCAGGTGTATGTTCATGGCCAAAACGAACATAACAGTGAGAACTGAATTGTATCAGGAATGATTCCTGTGTGAAGTATGTCATCGTTTACATAAACGGCAGAACAGTTCAAGGACATCGCATCTACTGTCAGCCAGTAAAGTAAACATATTCTCATAAGGGAAGGTTCAAAGAGTTATACCTACC
The DNA here is from genome assembly GCA_029378325.1 of Elaeagnus macrophylla. Classification (NCBI taxonomy): domain Eukaryota; kingdom Viridiplantae; phylum Streptophyta; class Magnoliopsida; order Rosales; family Elaeagnaceae; genus Elaeagnus; species Elaeagnus macrophylla. The sequence continues at coordinate 22,438,775 of CM055648.1, read as the reverse complement.
TATCCTATGCAGGTTTCAAACCGTTGAACTCTATCACCGCGTGTCAAATTGATTTGAGTCAGTTTTCTTTTGAAAAACTCCATCAATTTTCATTCATGTGGGGGATTGTTGGAAAAAATGGAAAAAATGAGTATTTAGACTCATGGTTAAATACTATTTTGATGCATCATTTTGAGTGGGATCCACTTGGTATAAGTTTAGGGTGGTGGTTGATTTGAGTTCTCCTCCGCGAGAGCTTCGAAATCATATACTTATACACTCAAAATGGGATTGAGATGAATGAGAAATTCTGTCTCAAAGTTCACTCATTGAGATGAAAAAATCTTGTGTTTTTGGTTTGTCCCACATGGGAAAATCCTTTCCAACAGCCACATTTGGATGCCTATAAATTGACTCTACAGCTGAGGGAAAAACACAACAACAACAATATCAACCCTTCTCTTCTCAATTTCCCTGCAGCAAATACTTCCCAACTTCCAGTAAAATTATTCTAGAGCTAAGTTTGTGTGATAGAGAGCGGATAGAAATTCAGTTCGAATAAACAGTTTTAGTTTGGTGTTCTTAAACTGTTATAGATCGTTGTATCCTGGGAGGTAATTTTTCCTTAATCTCAAACACCCGTTGTGAGGGGAAAAATTTATCTTAAGGAAACCGTTTACGGGCCTCGATCTTCCTCTTATTTTTTTTTCTTTTTATATTTATGTTATTGTAATTTACAGTTCTTCATTTATTCTGTAATTTTAAATTCATGTTATTAATTTATAATATTTAAATTATTGTTTGTCTAATATACATATTCCTACAGCTATAATCAAATTCTATTTTCCATCAAAAACTTGTCTAAGAAATTCAAACACCTATAAATTTTGAATAAACAAAATATATATAATCAGTATAAATTCAAACACCTATAAATATTTATCAAAATATATCTAAGAAATTCTCGCTACTGTATAAATGAGCTCTGTTGATTTTGAGTTATTAATCTGCATCAGATCTGCAGCAAATAAGAGAATGAGAAATGCATTGGCTTGAAAGTAGTTAATTTGAAAAACTTAGGACAAAGTTGTAATCTATTTGTGCCAAAACGAAGCAGGGTAGCGAGTTAAAGAAAATTAATTATTTAAACCTTTTAGCTGCTATATGAGGTCTTTAATTCACTCAAAACTCATGATTTATCTTATCTGAAGCTCATTTTGGTTCAAAAAAGTCAGTTCAACTCGATATATAAGTTAAATTTAAATTTTATAAAAAATATATATAATTTTGAAAAATCAATTAATCATACTACTTTATGATTTACTATAACATTTGAACTCAAGCATCGACTCAAGTCAAACCAAAAATCAAAAATATAATCTCAAATCTATTTGAATAATTTGTAGGTTGAGCTTTGAGGTTTTATAAAATTTAGCAAACCCAATGCTCAAATTATGTGAGCTTACAAATTTTGGCCCAACTTGAAGTTTTGGGCTTAGGTTAACTGCATCATCCCAAAAATAATGTTAGATACTTAAAATCTCATAATTATTTAATTTAAGCAGTTTAGTTTCGTAATATTTAAGTTAGGTATTTATAATTTATTTATATATAAAAATGAGGTACTATAAATTCTCAGTTTTAATAATTTTGTTAGACTATAAGTGCTCATTTTAAAAAGTTATATAACTAAAATTATTTATTTTTCATAATAAAAAGACTTTTAATGCTTAACTTATAAATTACAGGATTATTGTGTTCATTTTGAAAAATTATGGAATCTTTAATACTTAATCCAATAATTATAGGACTAATATGTTCAGTTGATAAAAATTATGAGACCTCTAAGACTTTTTTACCCTCCCAAAAAATACCTAGTTATTCAATTACATAATTTAAAAAAAAAAATTGCTCGATTTTACGGATAATCACAAGTTATCTGCAAATAAAATGTCTATCCTCACACTTGGTGCTTGTCATTATATATGCAATCACTTAAAATAAAACACATAAAATTTTAACGAATTAAATTTTTGTCACTTGTTTACTTTTTTTTGGTGGTACACATTTTAATGTGGATGAAGGGCACCATAACTCTATATTTTTTTTTTTAGAAATGAGCGTTGCTTTTAAGTATTATATTATAAGTCATGTAATTTCATAAAAATACTTTAATCCACTTGTTTTTAGGTAATGTACTCTAATCCACTTTATTGACTAAACTGTTTTAGAAAGAGCACACTAGGTTTTTGCGTTTTAAGAAAGAGCACACTATTTTATAAAAGCAAATTACTAAAGTCTTCATTTTAAAAAATTTAAGTAATATTTTGTATTTATTTTTATTTTTGAATTTAAGTTATTTTCAATACACTACTTCAAACCAAGTGAACTCTAAGTTCTATTTTGAAACTAGAAACACGTCTAGCCTTTTCCGTCTAAATGTGGACTTCCACAACAATTTTTGCTCTACCGACTTTATTTGCGGCTTGTGCAACGCGGCCTTAGATTTTTTCGGCTAAAATACGCGGCCGTTAGAATTGTGTTAATTGGGTTACAGACGAGGCCCAACTCCTAAGAAACACTTTAAAATATTTTGCTAATTATTTGGATTTGCTCCAGAGTTTGTAATAAGTGGTTTTGGTCTAATAACAAATCATAAATTACTTTGAACCCTGTAATTACGGAGGAAGAAAACTTGGGACCTTGGAGGAGAATAACATGGTTTAATTTGCTACTTGTTGAGTTCTGCTTATTCATCCTATTCATTTCGGAATTGCCCACTAATTATTACAGGTTTTTTTTTATTTTTTTTTCCTTTGGTAAATCAATATTTAATACTATTGAGGAATAAAATCTATTATACTTAATTTCGGATATTTGTTGCCTTGTGAGGTAATTTAAATTAAAGTATTTTACTTATATTTCTTTAAGAGATAAGTGCTTGTCCACTAGTAAGTTACATGGTTTTTTATTTTACTTTTAATTAAATTACTCCATTTTAAACCATTTTTCTTAAAACCAATTCTAAAATAAGCATATTCAAAATGGTACAACATCATGGTAATCCTAATTTGAGGTATTCACCTATACGACTGAAGCTATATGTGAAGAAAGTCATCAAGTTACCGCAACTAAATCCCAATTGAATATGCATCTTCAAATTTCTTATAATTGTGCCAATCAAATATATATAGACATATAGTATAACACCGCTAATGCATCTGCTATATATGTCAACCCACAAATAAATTTCTCTATTAACATGAATTTGAGAAAATACAACTTTCATGACAAATCCTTACATTTAATAATCTTCTTAGGCTTAAGTTTCTTTTTATCAACAAATGCAAATAGAAGAAAATTTTATCCTTTCGGTGCATAAATAACTCAATTATTCAAACTAGTTTTACTTTTAACTTACTTTAGTAAAATATATATATATAATATATATATATATATATATATATATATATGTTTTCATTTATGTTGTATGAAAAATGAATACATGTTTTTTTTCTTGAGTGGGTTAAAAATGAAACTCTATATATGAAGAAAGACTATGACATGCAATTAAACCAAATTTTATTTACATGTAGAAACTCATATGTTTATGCCAAGATGTAAATATAAATAAGATACCATGTCAAATTTTATGAATACTACTATAAAACAAACGTGCTCTATTAACCTCACAATTAGGCTGGAGAGCCTTGTGGTACTTATAAGATGAACTTAGGATCTATCCACATATTGGGGACGGGTTGTAAAATTACTCAAATTATTTCATATAAATTAATTCGAACCAATTTAATCTAATATGTCGATTTTAAAATATTTTGGTCTTGTTTAGTTTTAAGTTTTCAGAAACCAATTATGTATGTGTTGGTTCAAATTTTAAATTCAAAAAATCAATCAAAATCGAACTAACTCATATGTATATTATGTTAATTTTATCATATTTAATTTATTTATTTTCAATATTCATTCAAACTTCGTTAAAAAATTTAAAGCCGTAACATATTGTTTTAGTCATCTACTATCATAAATCTTTTTTCTTGTAGGTTTATGTATGGTATAGAATGATATATTCAAATTATTATATGTATTTCACACTATACTTTAAAAGTTTAAAATCTATAATTTTAAAAACAGCAATTATGAAATCATACAAATTATAGAGGTTAACGTTTGTACAATTAAATTTATCTTAATGGAACAAAAATTTATATGTCAAAATCTAGAGAGAAAAAATAAAAAAGTTCATCTGATTCAAACTAATCCAAATTTTTTGGTTTAATATGAATTCATGATTTTATACTTTTAATTGATTCAATTTAGTTTGTATTTTTGAATGACCGATTAAATTGGAATAATTCGAAAGTTTAAAACGAACCAACAGAACTTTGCACGTCCAAATGGACTCTCTTTTATCTGTACGCTAAAAAATTGTATCACCCGTTAATTAATGATATAAAGGCTGTCACTTGTCTTTCTAAAATCAAATAAAAAAAGAAAAAAGAGTCGCTGAATTAGTAAGAATTCAATTAGGTACCTCCTCAGAGAGGGATTACATGTCATATGTAGGCTAGAATAGTAAAAGGCTAAAAGCATAAGATATCTTAAGAAACAGTCAATAAAAGTGATCATTAGACTTTTCTAATGTGCTTAAACCATTTCTTAATGCACATAATTATCGCTTTATTTGACTTTTGCTGCTTAATGGTATTTCGTCTGCTATCCCATTAGTATGTAATGAACGACACTTATTAACTTCTTGGGTTCAACATGATCTCTTCTCAAACGCTCCTACCTACCTAAGATGATACTTAATATGATTTGAATATGTAATTTTAAAAAAAGAAATAATGAATCTTATAGGTGAACTCACATTGTCCCATTTTTTTTTTTTTTTATAGACACATTGTCCCATTTAAGCAATAACAATTACCTATAAACAGGGGTGGATGTATGCATATGAGAGGAGGGCACGTAATTTACTTCAATTTTTGTCGAATAAAATTTTATATATAATATTTATTAAATTATATGCATAAAATATAAATGTGCCTCACATGGATTATAAATTTTATAAATTTAACATAACTCGTTATAAATTCAATAATTTACATATATCTTACTAAAATGAGATATAAATAATATCTTTTGTCAATTAAAAATAAATAATAACTAACAAGTATTAATATTATTTTTTATTATATAAATGATGCCCGCTTAAACACAAGTTCTAAATTTGTTCCTGCTTATAAAAATTATCTTTTATAAAAATACATTTGAGCTCTGAATTAAAGTTTAGAGCATTTAACTCATTTTTTATTTATGTTATTCCGTTAGACATTCGATTTTCTTATTTAGTTTTCGTTTGAATTCAATCTTCTTTATTTACTTGATGATCAAGAGAGAGACTTATATAACTCTAAAATAAAATAGTATGTTGTAATATAATTATAGTTTAATTGTATGATATAATTTTTTTTTTCTTGCAACCTAAAACAAATATATATTTTATAGAAAATATATGTTTTTTATGGGAATATATTTTTTTAACGAAAAATTTATGTTTTTTTACATTATAAGAAAAACGAACATATATTTTTTATTGAATATGTTAAAAATAAAACTATGTGAAAAAGTGAGCCATAATTATTATTATTGTGTGTAACAATGTAGAAATATCAATACTAGAAAAAGGATAAAATATAACAGTTATTGAATATCTTATAATCGTCTGTCCTAAAAGAATTCAACAAATAGGATGGTCAATAGTCATTCTATAAAAATTCTTTTAGGACAATCAATAGCCATCTTATATGATTTCTTTTATGACGATCATTAACCGTCCTATATAATTTTAATAAGACAACTATTGATTATCCTATAAAATTTATATAGAACCGCCATTGATCATCCTATATAATTTTTTTAGGACAATCAATGACCATCTTAAAAGAATATTTTTTTAAAAAGAAAAGTTCATGCATTATACCTACTTTGTTAATATATTTGTACTCTCAATTGTAGCATCTAATGTTGATTTAGTGGATAATATATCCACCAATAAGACAAAGTTTTATCCCATTATCAAAATCTTCACAAGCAATATAGAGAATCAATCATTTCTCTTTTTATCTTAATTTCTACAAATCCAAAATCCTTATAATTAATAAAAAATCAATTTTTTTTTCACTAAGCAAATTCCCATAATAAGTTCTCAACTGTTCATTAAATTAAAGAATGCTTTATTATCATTATAGATATAGGAAAGTGTAGCATAAATCCTAAATAAAACCCAAAGATTAAGATTGTACAAAAATGTCAAAAAAGAATAATAGCAAACATATCAATTATAAAAAGTTAATCAAAAGAACAAAAATAATAGAAAAACATTAATCAAATTCAAAAAGTGAGGTTTTCTTTATGAACTAGAGAAAAAAAAAAGGAATTTAGTAGAATTTAAAAAAAAAAATAGATAAGAATCATCACAATAAAAATAAAAAGAAATCCATTAAAGAGAACATCCTTTTAGATGTGACAAAAGTATAAGGAAAGAAAAAATCAAAAAATACCCAAAATAGGAAACAAAAGGGAGAGCAGAAATAAACCCAATTGCCAAAAAAGTAAAAAAAAATTTATGCAACCAAGGACTTGAAGCAGTAGACTTACAAGAAGATGATGGTATATTCTTCAAGTAAAGGAAAATCTTTTTTTTTTTTTCTTTCACTTCCTGTTTTGTTGCAAATTCTCTGTTTCATAAAGTAGCAAAGAGATTGAGTGTCATTTCGTGGGCGACTAATTTCAAGTGTGAACGAAGAACTAAGACTTGAGTACAAGATAACATTTACCAGTGTTTTTGAGAGTTAAAGACACGAGCTGTTATTTTCGTGTGAGAGATTAAGATGAATACTTAGGAATATTGAAATAAAAACCTAAAAATTCTTATAAGACTACCATTAATCGTTCTATATGTTTAAATATAAGATGGTTAATGACCATCTTATAAGAAACACCCAAGACGGCTATTACCTAAAAAAATTTATAAAACGGCTATTAAATGTCTTATATATTTTCTTATAAGACGGTCATGACCCTCTTATATTTAAACATATAGGATATTTAATAGCCATCCTACAAAAAAAGTGTTTAAGACGGTCAATAACCTTCTTATAAAGTCTTGCGTACTTTTTCAAAAAAACCGTCCTATAAATCATATAAAACGGTCACAAAATAGTGACTGTCTTATATATTTCCCATTTTACAATATAAATCATTTTATATTGCTTAAATTCTTGCAGTGAATGATCTGAAGTTGCGAACTATACTTGTACATGTAATATAATATAATACGTTTGTTGTACGGCCTCTTAAAGAAATGAAAATTATTTTAGGTAAAAATACATTTAGGTCTCCTTATTCAGGTAAAAGAGATATATTAGTACTCTATTACGAACATCTATGCATCTAATTTAGTGTTGCATAATTTAGTGTTTCTTTCAAATCTTTAGACAAGAAGGTTAAAGTAGTATAATTAGACAAAAATACTACCTATTTAACACATGTTCTTTGTTCTTAGTAACATATTTAATACAAAAAATATTCAATAAAAATTATTAAAAAAATATTAGATCATTTTAAAACTTGACAACTTTGTCATAAGTGTGATAATTTTTAAGGTATAATTACATAACGTAATTCATTTATTGATAAAATTTTATTTATAATTATCTTCTACGTTGCATATATATATATATATTTTTCTTATAAAAAACATATGCTTTATGCTTATTAAGAAATATGATGCATATATACTTTTTATAACATAAACATGCTTTTTAGAAACTAAAATACATAACTAAAAAGGCTTGTCCTGTCCCTTACCTAATGATTTCTTATTATAACTTAATTGCATACCTCAAATTAAATGTATAAAAAATTGTCTCACAAATCATAACCATAACTTTTTTCCTCATACAATGTTGATATCTCACATCTATTGCATGTTTTGATTGTATATATAGCATTTTTTTTTTCTTTATTGATTGAAACATAGTTATGTACTCCCACTTTTTTTTTTTTTTTAACTTATAGAAACTCAACTTGTGCAGAAATTCTTACATTTAATCTATCTTACACCTTAAATTTTATAGAAAAGAAAAGAAAAAAAAGTGTAAGATGTGATAAATGAGTACGTCTCAAATTATTGGTGTCAAAAAGCACAGTGAACTTAGGTGAGGGTGAATATTTATCTTTGACTAATACAGTATCGTCCACCACTGTTAAACTGCCACGTACGTATGAGAATGACACGTCAACTAATGCTGGTGGGCCTTGGGCTCTCGAAGTCCCCAAGTTTGTTACCAAGAAAAGAAAAAGTAATATCATTCAATTACAGATATAAAGAATATATGAGGAAACCTTTGTACTATTGAGTTGATTGAACAACTACTCTGCCTCTCTTTAAATTCTTTACGAAATTATGATCTCTCATCTTGTCTGGATGCTTTAGGAACTAAACTATGGAGTAAAAATGTAGCATCTGGGAAAGTCTACACTCATGGCTCAAACCTAATGATGTTTCTCAATGTATAGAAACTTCTTTAAAAACGAAAAAATTGCATTATAAACCCTAATTGGAAATTACTTCATTGGAGTTCGGAATAGTAGTGATAAATCATTAAAAAAAATAAAAAATAAATAAAATAAAAGAAGCACTCATGTGTAAAATTGGGGGATGGGTTTAGAAACCAAATGGATATAATTGAAAGGTACGTACAATATTATGTGCAACTTCAAATCAAGATATTGGAAATACTGTACATATTATTAAAATGAAAAAAGATCAAACAAAAGAAATTGATGAAGCAACTCGCACGTGCTAGGATTAATTATCTCTTACTTACCATCTTTAATTTTTTTTCATGTCAACTCTGATGGTTAATTATTCAGCAATTTATTAATTTTATTATTTCTTTTTCAACCAATTAAGGAAATTTCCAAAGGTTTTGATCGCTAGCTTCATCATCATCACCACAAGCAATATCCAATCGAGGAGGACTAAGAAGCATTCCTTCTGCCATATCAATTAAAACATTGGGCATGTTAAAGATGAGATCCTCGTCAACAAATTCATCGTAAACAACAGACGAGGACTTCTCCGAGTCTTTTACTTGGGGAGTGGTTGACGGAATACTTTGCTCTGATGTCCTCATGGCTGCTGCAGCCGCTCCAATAGCGGCCGCAGCAGAGGCAGCAGCAATTTGAATATCGTGTGGAGAGGTAGACGCAGGCACAGGAAGAGAAGAAACTGAATTTGGGAAATTGAGTTCAGCAGTTTGGCCCTTAAGAGCAAGAGCAGCAACATCATAAGCAACTGCAGCCATTTCAGGAGTAGCATATGTGCCTAGCCAAATTCTGTTTGGCTTTCTAGGCTCACGAATTTCGGAAACCCATTTGCCACTTGTTCTTTGTCTTATTCCACGATAACTTCTTTGATGATATTCCCGAGAAGTACTACTAGAAGTGTTGCGAAAATTGGTTCCAGTAGAAGGAACATTTGAGTTGGAGTTATGCATGATTTTGCAATATAAGAGTGTATATTAATATATACACAAACAAGTACTATAGCACAAGGATGAGAAGGCATATGAAATTCGAAATGAGCCATTTATAAAGGTAGAAGAATTAGGGTTTTGGGATGACAAATTGCAGGAGGAACAAGATGATGAAGAGATTTGGAGGCACAAAGTGCCGAACAGCAATTGTTGAGCAGCGTTTCGGGTGTAATCCAGCTTTTTGGTTGGAAATTTGGGTTGGAGTGCTCTTTTGTAGCCAAAAAAATGCTTTAACGTCAAGAACAGTGATGTTTATAGGCATTATGCATTTAGCAAAGATTTATTATTACAATTTTAATGATCACAAACAATGTCTTTCTACCTCATAAATCCCATTCGTCAACTTGCTTGATAACAATTTTTTGATGAGACGTTGGATTGAAACGTATTTCAATTTATGTTTAGGAAATATATATTGCGTCAGATATCATTTTTTCAGCTTTCATGTTCTAACTTCTTACTAAATCAATAAATATTTTATTATAATACATATATATAATTACCGTTAATTAGGAGGTGATAAAAAAATAAAAGATATGTTGAATTCAGAAAATTAGAATTATCAATTGTTTAGGTATAATAATTATTGAGAATATAAAACTAGAAATAAAAATAACATTTCATATTTTTTTTGTCCGTTAGTTTTTCCAAAATGCCCTTCGTATCTAATAATATAAATATTTTTTATTAATTATTCGAGAATTTTTTTTTTGAAAAATATATATTAAATTCCTATTCATTTTGACAAGTATTTCAAATAAATTATAATTCTTGTACTTCAAATTTCAAATATAAAAATACAAATATCTATTTTATTCCTGACTCTACTTCCACCAACTAAACTTACCCAAAAAGTGCTCTTATATTAATGTCTATTTTCTTTTTGCCATCAATGCCATTCCAGAGAGCGATCTTTCTATACATAAGCCTATTATTTTTCAAAACACATTGAGTACTGAATTGTTTCATATCAGCCAATATAGATATTATGCGTGCCAAGTGTATAATTTATACACTTTTAGCCTGTCACTTAAAAATCTACGTTATTATTGAAGGGCTAATTTCTCTATCCGTAGTCAATATATATATTGTTTGAGAAAATATGTTATATTAATAAAGTATAAAATAATATATAAAAATTATGAGTCTTTTAAAATTAAAAAATTAATAATTTTTATAAATTTTGACATAATATTAAAACTTTATATGATAGATTGGGTAAGAAAATAATTAATTGGCTTCCCTTAAAAAAAAAAAACATGAATCTTGCAAAAAGATACAAGACACCTAATTAAAAGAGAATTAAAATATAATAAAAATAGGTTATAAATACCAAGTATAGAGCTAAATAGCATATATTTTGAGAAAAAAAATATTAGAAAAAATGAATGTCTCACTAATATATGAAAAGAATCTTTCGGTCTTTTTACCTACAAAGAGTTCAAATAAATTACGAGTTTCCATTCTACTGAAAAGATAAACATTAAAAATAAGTGCGTACGTGTTTTTTTTATTATTATTTATTTAATTTTTTTTAATAGTTGATACAATCCAACATCCAAGAAAAATAGTGTATAGGAATTCACAAAAAACTTCATTTTTTACCAACATTTCTAACATTTATTGATCATATTATTTTCAGAAAAAATCATATTGAAAAATTACATAAAATAAAATATTAAAAATTACACTCAATAATATTGAAGAGGTTCAACTAGATAGAATTTAACATTTAACATATATGACTATAGCTTAACTTGAATAACATTCAATTTAACAACTTTCAATGTGACATGATAGCTTAGACTTTTTAAATAGTAAAAATATATGAGCTATATTTAGGGATTTTATTTTTTATTATTGCAAGTTAAAAGGATACTAATTTTGTTGTTTTTTCAAAAATATTTTTTTATTCTATTAAACTATGTCCCTCACTTTCTTTTAACACTCGCTTGTTTCTAGGGTTTCTCTACAATTTACTCTACATCAAACTAAATATCTCTCATTTTCATATCAAGTTCTTTTGATGAAGAATTATTACGTCCTCATTTAATATTTTTAAACAATTATTGGATATATTGGTTTATTCAAGGTTTTTAAAGGTATATCTATGGATAAATAATGTTGCTTTTTAGAAGATATTTGTATCTGAGATTATATTGCATATTGGTTGTTGAATAATAAAGAAGTAGAGCTCTTATGCAAAATGGAGAATGGGCTTATGATAATTTCTTGAAAGAATAAGCAACGAATTTTTTTTTTTTAAAGTTAGAAATTGAGTAGACAAAGTAACTTTTTTAAAATGGTTCAATGCTATCAATTTTACCAAAAAAAAAAAAAAAATTCTTAATTTATTAAAAATACTGTTCAATTTAGCTCAAATGGTAGATGTGAATTAAATTTAAGTATTTGAAATATCTAAGATAAAAATTAAAATGGTTACAAGTAGCTAGACAAAAAAATAATAATAATAAAATAAATGAGGTACTTAAAAGCTACTATCCAAAATGCTCATATCCTAATAGTTCTTGCATTGTCTATACTTTACAATTAGACCCTGGTCCCTAGTCCCTACACCTCTACAAACTGATAGATTATTTTTGACACATAAGTGACATTTTTCTTCTTCTTTTTTTCAAAAGATATTAAAATATTGGAACAAAAATATTACAAAGATTGAAAACAATACACCACATTTGTTGTTAAACCCATTAACCCAAAAAGTAGAAACTTAGCACTTACACAATCTCTTTTATACGAAGATCGTCTTCCCAATCCAAATCTAATTTTTCATACCAAAACCGTAAAAAAGAAGAATGTAATATTTGGTTTGAATATTTCACTAACTTGTATTACTTTGCACAGATTACATGAATTTATAATAGAAATAAGATGACATAAAAGGATAATAATTAAGTACAATGATCTCTACCATATTGGGAATGATCTCTACCATATTAGAAATAATCTCTACCATATTAATATTTTATTTACTTTCCTATTTTAAAATGAATCTCAACACTCCCCCTCAAGTTGGTGCATACATGTCCCACATGCCCAACTTGTCTAAAAACTTTAAGAACACTCGATTTGAAAAAATGCTTTGGTGAGAATTGCTTTGTTGATAGCCAAATTCTCTCTCTCTTAACACCATAACCAATCGTTTGTCGAGTCTCTAGTGTTTGTAGTAGTTACCAATGTTGATGATTTAGGAGTTGCTTGGTTTTCCTGTGTCTGAGCAACTGCTGTAGTGGATGGCTGCTTGGAATTTCGATGTCGTGCTGGATCCCACCAATCTGAATATCCAATAAGTTCAGTTTCAATGAGAGGAGTGCACTGGGTGTGTAGTGGCTATGGATTTGCTTTGCGAGTTGGGTTTTGATTTCTGTTGGGTTTGATTTCTGAGGTTGATTTCGGTTTGATTTTTGTTGGGTTTTTGTTTGATTTCTGTTGGTGGTTTGGCGAGTTTGATAAGTTTGGTTTGGGTGGTGGTGATTGTCTATGGTGTTTGTGGGATCTGTTTTGGCAGATCTGTTTTGGTCTGCGGTCTGCGGTGGTTTGTGGGATCTGTTTTGGTCTGTGGTCTGCGGTGGTCTGTGGGATCTGTTTTGGCAGATCTGTTTTGGTCAGTGTCTGCGGTGTTCTGTGGGATCTGTTTTGGTTTTTTGTGATGGATTTTGGGTGGTGGATGGGTTTGATGTTTTTTTTTTTTGGCAGTTTGGTTTATAATTTTTTTTTTCTTTTCGATTCATAGAATCCTAATCGCTCAGATACCATGTAGAAAAGAAGAATGTAATATTTGGTTTGAATATTTCACTGACTTGTATTACTTTGCACAGATTACATGAATTTATAATAGAAATAAGACGACATAAAAGGATAATAATTAAGTACAATGATCTCTACCATATTGGGAATGATCTCTACCATATTAGAAATAATCTCTACCATATTAATATTTTATTTACTTTCTTATTTTAAAATAAATCTCAACAAAAACATCTCAGCAAAAAACTTACCCACCACCACCACATCATTACCCACCATCTCGTCTTCATCTAAGTCATCAACCTCAACACCATTTAATCTTTTGCAAATATATATCTTCCATAACCAACATATTAATCACTAGCCAACTACACAGACCAAAGAGACTTGTCAAGTAATAGTTATAGCCTGCAAGACTAAGCTAAAATAAAATCTAGTGCTGGAGGCCTAAAACATCGGCTAGATTGAGATGACGGTGAGGGAATTAGGGCAAATATGAAGAATATCTTAGACTATAATGATGCATAAACTATAAAATATTTCTAACTGAATTTTTAGCTCTAGAAATGAATTTATAATTGATGCATGTTCGAACTTTATAAAAACTATTAATCATCAAAATTAGAAATGACTATGCATTCCAAATGTACGAAAATTCGATGAAACTTTCCCCAAAATCACTAATTTTGGGAATGTTTATTATTTATATACATAATTTATGTGATTCATATACATCCATGTAAAACTAATGCATAATGTACATGTGTATTATACAATTGTACATTATTATAATAGTGGTATTTGATCAATTTTAATTAAACTCTAAAAGCATACTTTTTTTATCCTTCAACTCAACTCATTATATGTATGTATAAGCATAAATAAAAAATAAATTAACTAATTATGTAAACACACATTTAGATTGGATTGAATTTGATCAATTTCAAAGCAAGTCAATCCACAATCTAATCCAAACAGTTCCTATCTATAATTTTTTTGATACAAATCGAAACCAATCCACAGTCCAATCTTGTCATTACTTCCATCAACAGTGTGCCATCCATCATAGAACTCCTTTGTCTTCATTGTCTGAGACATCACCACTACCAAAATGACTTTTACCAGCCGCAACTCCCACCTAGTAGTTAGTAGTTTCCAACAAACTGAAGGATGTATTTCTCTCTAAAGAGGGGGGGGGAATCTCACCTACCAAGGAGAGTTATTCATTTCTTGTGCCCCATTAATTTTTTTTTGTTACTCTCGTTATCAAGCATTTAATTTTTGTTACTCTCGTTATCAAGCATTTAGCAGTTATTTTTTCAAAAATATAGTTGCAGTAATTTTGCATTTCATTAGCTTGAAATACCACATCACTTACTCTAGCAAAAATGTATATGTTGGCCGCTTCGCCCCTATCTATTTACATAATTTCTGAAAAGGTGAATTATGACAACCAACAGCAATATAAACAAAGGAATATAATTTACAAAATTGATGCATTCCCCTAATAATGAAAGAAAAAATTTAAATATTTTAAATCTGAAATGTATGACAAATGAAGCGTCACAATATATAATATTGGCAATTAGAATTTGACTTACATTAAACTAGCTAGTGTTCATTCCACGTCAGATCACCTTCATAAGTACTCCCCACTGTGCATGGATCATGGTCATCACGTACTATGGATGTACGCATCCCATCAATTCCTTTGAGTCATCACTCATGTTCATCTTTTTGTTGTCATCGATCGTCCTCTGAACCTGCTTGTCCATACCGGAAAATGGGGTTTTTTGATTGGGTGGAAATTTGTAGAAAATGAACAAAGGAAGAGAAAGAAAATATCAAGATTGATTCATTCATGGAAAAAAAATATATAGTTAAATCTTGATTGGAGGCATCCATGCAAGAGTCAAACTCTCCTCAAGAGGGAAAGTTCTTTGCTTGAAGAAACTCAACGAAAGGAGTTCTAGCACAAGAAAATAAGTGCGTACGTGTTTTTTTAATTATTATTATTTATTTAATATATATATATATATATATATATATATATATATATATATATATATATATATATTTTAATAATTGATACAATCCAACATCCAAGAGAAAGACTGGATAGGAATTTACTAAAAAACTTCATTTTTACCAACATTTCTAACGTTTATTGATTATATTATTTTCAGAAAAAATCATATTGAGAAATTACATAAAATAAAACATTTAAAATTTATAACTATAAAAATAGTACTTAATAATATTGAACGAATGAGGTTCAATTAGATGGAGCTTAACATTGAACGGATTTAGTTGACCATAGCTAAACTTGAACAACTTTAATATGAAATGATGAGTTAGATTTTTTTAATAGTAAAAATATACAAGCTAGATTTAAGGGTACTATTTTTATTATTGCAAATTGTAAGATACTATTTTTGTTATTTTTTTAAAAACATTTTTTTATTCTATTAAACTATGCATGTCCCTCACTTTCTTTAACACTCAAATTGTTTCTAGTTTTTCTCTACAATTTACTCTACATCAAACTAAATATCTCTCATTTTCATATCAAGTTCTTTTGATGAAGAAATATTACGTCCTCATTTAACATTTTTGAGCAATTATTGATTTATTCAAGATTTTTATAAGTATATTTATGGATAAATAATGCTGCTTTTCAGAAGATAGTTTGTATCTGAGATTATATTGCATATTGTTTGTTGAATAATAAAGAAGCAGAGCTCTTATGCAAAATGTAGAATGGGCTAATGATAATTGCTTGAAAGAATAAGCAGCGATTTTTTTTTTTTTTTTTAAGTTAAACGTGAGTAGACAAAGTAACTTTTTTAAAATGGTTCAATGCCATCAATTTAAAAAAAAAAAAAATTCTTAATTCATTAAAAATAATGTTCAATTTAACTCAAATGGTAGATGTGAATTAAATTGCAGTATTTGAAATATCTAAGTTAAAAATTAGAATGATTTTAAGTAGCAAGATAATAAATAAAAAAAAAAAAAAAAATGAGGTACGTAAAAGCTACCATCGCAAAATGTTCATATCCTATTTAGTTCTTGCATTGTCTTATACTTTACAATTAGACCCTAGTCCCTGCACCTCTAGAAACTAATAGATTATTTTATAGTAATTAAAATATTGCATCAAAAACATTACAAAGATTGAAAACAATACACCACATCTGTTAAAACTAGAAACTAAGCACTTGAAAATCTATTTTATGAAGATTGTCTTCCCAATTCAGACCTAATTTCTCACACCAAAACATTTTAACGATATTTATAGAAAAATCACTAAAACAAAATATTAACATTATTTTAATAATTCACGCATCCACATGATAAATGTGTAGCAATTTTATCATAAAAGTAATGATCACCCATTTACCACCATATCAGTACAAAAAAAAAAAAAAAACACCATCATCTTAACAATTACATTACAATACAAGAAGAAAACGAAAATAGAAACAAAAACAAACTGAAAAACAAGTTGAAGAATCAATGGAGTGCTGCAAGCCCTATAAAAACTCTAATCATCATCAATAAAATTTTCTCCATCATCCTCATCCATGGAAACCCCAAATATATCAAATACAATCAAGTCCACTATAAAAGTTTAAGGAGAAAACAAAACCACTAGAAAGCGGTAGGGGGAAAGTTCACTTTTAGAAATACTCTAAAAAAACTTGCAATATTTGAGTGGGAATTTCGGGATTATCGGTGAGATTTGCAAAACTAGTGATAGAATCGGCAAAATCTACTACGCACGTGCTTACTTAATTGACTCTGCTCTTTACTTTGAGCACCAAGTGTTCGAAGAAAGTCCTAAAAGAAGATGATGACAATTACACATAAGTGAATATTGATTCTATAATTATTCCCACAAAACGATTTACAATTTAAAATTTTGGAGGGAATCATGGGGACTTTTGAACATGGGCTATTTTATTATATTCCATTTTATAATAGCTTTACTTTTAAGTCCAAAATTAACGCATTCAAAATGGGCCAATATAGTAATAAGGTACCTTTATAAGGAGCTTGATCCAGTCAAGTAGTCAACAATGATTCCACATAAACTTTTCGGCTACACGCACGAGGATTTGTTTTTTTGTCTTTTTTTTTTTTTTTTTTAATATTTTATAATCATTGTTATTTATATTTATATTTTTGAAAAGATAAAATGGGTCAATGAACTAAAGGTGTTGCGATTTGTAGCATGGATACGCGGGACTCAAATTTGGATAACACATTTATTTCTTCTTTTATAAAGAAACCGAGGGAAGGCAGAAGCAATTATTGAAATTGAAGCTTTTTATTTGGAAAAGGATGATAAGGTAGGAATCCTTCATATTCATTAAAAAAAAAACATTTCTATAACAAAGTTAATTGCCTTTGTTTAAGAGCCCGTTAATTGATTTGCCCAAAGAGCAAATAACATAAAGACCCATTTTTTGATTATATTGGTGGGTACATGCCTTAGGCTTTCATTCAAAATTCAAAAGGAACTTTATAGCAACACCAAAAGAGTAAAGGGAAACAACATTGTCACTTATATTTCTTATTTTTAAGTGAAGTAATTTAGTCATTTTCTATTTCCATTTTATATTAACCTCTAACAAAAAAATGGATTTGAAACTCATAATAGCATATTAGCTTGTAAAACATTAAATTAATTCCAAATTAACATAGTTTGTACATAGAGTATATGCATTTAATTTAAGTAAACTATGTATATTATATACAACTTGTAAATATATTATATGTGTGCGTTATATACAACTAACATGTTATTTTTAAATAAATTCAATTATGTACATATTATTTAAGTACCAAACTAAAAAAAAAAAATCATGATTCATTTAACTCAATTTTAATGGATAAAAGAAAATTATGTGATTTAAGTAGCGCTTATGATTTATTGTTAATCTCATTTTGTTCCTGAAATTTGAGCCATGTGACCCACGATGACTCTTTTTTCTCAACAATTTTGGTTTATTTAACTAATGTACTCCATTTTGAAGAATAAATAATAGACTAAAATGCTATACTTTAAAATATAAAAGATTAAGGAGGGTAAATTGAATTAGGATTATGATAGATTTTAAAAAACTTATAAATTTATTTTTATATCTTTTAATGACTCTTGGTAGATTTTAGTAGTCTTGTAAATTGTAACAAATTTTATTCAAGAACAAAAAAAACATCCTTAGAAATTTTGGGTAAAGAGAATAATGAGTGGAAATTTTCTTACATATAATTTTAACTAAAAAGTCCATAAATCAAAGATAAATTTTAAAAATATTTTTATAAAATTCTAATCGAATTCACCAAGCAAAATATTCGGGTGACAGTAACTAGAGTACCAATAACCACTTTACCTATAAGAAAACAATATAATTGATCATCAACTCCTTTATTCTAAAAACAAATTAAAAACTTGAAGGTCATCAACGTTCTTATAATCCATGATTAAGCTTTTTAAAGGGGTGACAACTCAGTGCCGTATACCGATGAGACCTCTTTTTAAACCACAAATTAAAAATAAAATAAAGCATAATTGGATCTTGGTTGGCAAATTCTTTGCCCTTTGCCCGATCGATGTTTTCCGGTGAGCAATTGAATCCTTCTTTGACTACTCCTTTTCTGTACTCGATCGAATCTTCTTTTTCATCTCCCAATTTGAATTATTATATATATAATATAATACATATTAAGCAATCAATTCCTATCAAATACCATGCATTTGGGTCACAACTTATCATATTTTATGTGGATCCCAGAGGTATCACATTTCTTGTTTTAGATAGTGACTACCATTATTAAATAGTTGCTCATCTTATTTTAGAAACAAAATAAACGTTTTTTTTTTTTTTTTTTTTTTTTTTTTAAAAGGCTCCTTTTTTTTTATTAAAGAAAGAAAACAACTCACACACTCTGGTGGGATTCGAACTTGGGTTCTTGGTGGGGGAGTTGGGAGTCTTACCACCTGGACCACAAGTGAACGTTAACAACACGCAGACACATTATTTATATCATAACATGTTTTACATTTATTTTGAAAAATTGATCTATTTTTTTTTTATATAATTTTGTCATGTACATGTTGCAATATAATTGGTATTAACGCAAATTTTTAAATTTCATAAGAAACATGTGCTAACCAATTTTAAAAAGTTAACTAAATAGATTGAGACACTCATAGTTCTTATTAATTCTACTGTAATATAATACTTAATTAATATGAAACATTATTGATTGCAAATTTTTAAAGACTCAATTTTAAAAGATTAATTAAATAAATTGAGATACTTATAATTTTTAGGAAAATAGGCTCATATGACCTCTTTTTATTATTTTTATTCTACATTAGACCCCTCACTTACAATTTTAATAATATTCCTATTATACCCTATAACCCAAAAAGAAAAGAAAACAGCACTCTAAGTCAGAAACAAAAACAAAAAGCTGACTTTCTTTTAGTCACTCAGTTTTCTCCCTTCTCTCTCTGAAACAGAAATTGTGCTTTTGAGCAAGTGAATCTTATAGCTCCAATAATATTCTGGCTGGCTTTGGAGTTCGTGGAAGAAAAATAAGAGCCGAGGTCAGAGGCATTGGGATTAAGCTTGGCGAGGCGATTGTTGCTCTTCCTCGTCTTTCACAGCCCTTTTTCTCTTCGTTTCTTCCCTCTTGCTCTGTCTGCAACACAAACATTTCGTCCCTGAGTTATTCATTGTTTCTTTCTATTTGCTGAATGAGATTTGCTTACGTGGCATATTAAATTAAATCATAATTGGTTAGTCAAATCTGTTATGAGAGCTAGACTGCTAGTTGTTGCGTCATCTATATATATATATATATTTAGGATAACTCTTCTACAGAATATCAATCAAGAAAAGGGATTTCAAATTAGAGAGGCTAACAGTAAAGATGAGTGCTCTGGTTTTCAGTTGGACACATGTCCAACTCTGTTGAGGTGAGTTTGATATACGTCCAACTGAGGGGTTATTCTGGGCAGTCTAGTTGGACATACTCCGGCGAGTGGGGTCGCCGGCCGGTCAAAATTTGATCAGTTGGACGACTATCCAACTGAGCTCCGGCGAGTGGACATATGTGTCATCTAAAATATACTCCTCTTGTTTTCAGTTGGACACATGTCCAACTCTGTTGAGGTGAGTTGGACATACGTCCAACTAAGGGGTTATTCTGGGCAGTCTAGTTGGACATGTGTCCAACTCGGCTCCGGCGAGTGGGGTCGCCGGCCAGTTAAAATTCGGTCAGTTGGACAGTTGTCCAATTTTGAGTAGTCTAGTTGGACATGTGTCCAATTAAAATTCATCACAATTGATTAATGAAATTAAGGACATTTTTGTCATAATATGTAAAAAAATCAAGTGGAGGGGGTCATATCAGATTTTTAATAAATAGGGGGTCATGACAGCATATAACCCTAATTTTTATTAACTCTACTATAATATAATATTTAATTAATATGAAACATTACCACTAACACAAAAATTTGTATAAATTTATTTGGAATTAGCTATCATCTTTCTTTAATAGAAAATAAATAAATACAGTTAACTTCGTAGTGGGTAAACATGTATGCTACTTGTGTTCTTCAGCATTAAGGTGATTGTGACACTTGCACTGTTTGCATTGGTAGTTATAGCCGAAAAATTAAAATTACACTTCTCAAATTAGCTAGTATATAATCATGAACATAATATTATAAAAGACTAAAAGTATTACTTTTTGTCACATAAAATAAGAGTTCAATTCCAATAACTTGGGTATGCATACTACTCCTATAGATTAATAGAAAGAAAAGAAAAAAAAAATTATTATTATTTTTTAATTAAATTAAGAAGAGTTAAAAAGTTATATTGTAATGGATATTTTTGTTTTTTATGGGAAAATAATGTCAGAGAAGATCCTAAATGATTTTTTTTGTTTTTGTTTTTTGGAATAATCCTAATTGAATTGATCCACTCATATTTTGAAATTTTTTAATTACTGGATTGTACAAGTCACAGATCGGCAAGAAAGCATTATCTCGCCTCTAGCCCCTAGTTTAGATGTTGAATATGAGTGTTTCACATTAAAGTATGGTAGGTTTCAAGTTTTAAGAGAATCAGTAATTTTTTCAATTGAAAAAAAAGAAAAAAGAAGCGTTATATCTGGACTAAACCCTTATGGGTTTGTGTTGGATAGTTTCTCCGCAAGCTATAACTTTCAATTTATTTCCAGAGCTTGCTTTCGATTCATTTTCCCATTTTGATTTACTCTCATTATTTCTCTATCATCTTCTAGCAATTTCTCAGCTACCTCCTATATATCACGCTTTCGATCTCTCATTTTCTCTATCTTCTTTTGATTTCGCTCTCAATTAATTTCTCCTTAATTCCATTTTATTCGATTTCTTTTCCACTTTTACAATTTATTATTGCTTGCATGAATGGAGAACTTGATGATCTGAGCGTAATGGTTGACATTGAGAATTTATCTCCGGTAGATCGGTCAATATTGATGCAATGCTGCTGGTTTTTCGAAGGAGTTGGACTTTAGATCTGAAGATCCTTGATCAGAGCTCACTCAATTGTTTTATACTTTGAAGATGCTTCAGAATTCAGATATGGCAAAGGTATTGAGGAAAGCCCTAGGTGCTTCGTTAACAATTTATTGGTGCTGAAATCAATTGAACCAGGTACCTCTGCTTCATCAATATATATATATACCAGTCTTTCATTCCTCACCAATCTAGTTCCAAATTCACAATCTGCAATTTGATTCATGTGATGAATTGGTTGTGTAACTTATTACTGAGAAGGTACGCCAGATGGTTTGAGATTGATCCTTATTTTATGATTAGTGGCATCATGAGTTGTGATCGTGAATTTTGATCCTGGGCTTGTTCAATTTTTGCTGCCATTTGTATGAGCAACGATTGGTGTGCTTATAACGACGTTCCTATACAAAGAAATGCAACAGTTGTTGGACTTGGTGCTAAATGCAAGAAATAGTGGGATGGAAAAATAACCCTGAAGCAAGAGTAGAAGGGTAAAGAAAATGCTAGTACATATAATGGCCGATGTGGTGGTAAGGCATGAAAGAGCTACAAATATCTTTATAACTATACACTAGCTTTTAACACATACTGATATATATTTAATAATACATAAGTGATATTAACTAATATATATCGATAACATTAGTTGTAACTAATTTAAATAGTTTTGTAGTGGTGGTTGCTTCATAATCATCTTGTTATTACTAGTAATTCTTTTATCATAAGACTCCTTGGCTACCTTAGATGAAGATAACTTCTTTACTGTGTTTTGTATGGTTTAGTTATGTGCGCCTTAAACGTGTAATTGACTTGTTTTTTTATTTTTGTGTGCTTGTGGCATCATGTTTCCTACTTTCCAGTAATGTATCTATTGAACGTTGCATGCATAGAAGGCGTACTAAAATCGGAACATATACATACTAGTATTTATAATAATCATAAGCACAATAGTAGTCATAGGTCCTGGGACTTTTAAGACATAAACAATTTTAGGAAAAAAAAAAACATGTCATAAAATGTTAAGAAATTTGATATCAACATCAGAGTGCAGTTTGCATAAGGAGAGTTCATTGTAATTGGATCTTCAAAGTGAAATGAACGCATATAGAAAACACAGGTGGTCAGCAAAAAGATGGGCCCATATTTGGATTTTGCAATGGTGCTCTCAGACAGTGTTGCTAATGTATGGGTTATTAGCTGCTGCTTACCGCGTTGGCCAACTTGATAGGGTAAGGCATGGTATCCTGACTAAAGAGGATCCGTTTAAATGTGTATTCGTCTGCATGTATATCAAATTGTGTATAACTAATATTTCTTTTTAATATATTAATTAGTGTTTTGAGTTGTAACTTTTGAGTTTTGACCCAACACATTTAGCAGAAAAAGGGCTCGCAGCAGCACCAATTTCATCAAATTTCTTAAAATATGTTTTTTTTTTTTCCCTATGTCCTTCGCATATGCGTGATATAGCTCTCAAGTAGCTGTCATTTTTTTTTATTTTGCTCAAGTAGTTGTCATACAAGTGTAAGAGTTTGTATTCTTTAAAAAAAAAAAAAAACACTCTCGGATATCCAACCCGACTTTGTGTGACTCAAAATATGACTAAGTATCATTAGGTAAATCATAATTCGTTAATACTTCAGTATTCTTATATTGGTATCATATAGACATATACTCAGTCTCATCACTCGAGCAAAAGCAAAGCATTAAAGGCCAGTAGGCTACTTTTAAATGATTTAATGCTAATTCTCAACCTAAAACATAGGACGTTTTGCTTGATCATATATATATATATATATATATATATATATTAGGGTATAAACTTGCACGTTAACTAAATCGAACTCAGATCAAAGAATTAAAGGCCAGGAGGCTACTTTTAAATGATTTAATGCTAATTCTCAACCTAAAACATAGGACTTTTTGCTTTTATATATATATATATATATTCTCGACCTAAAACATAAGACTTTTTGCTAGATTGCATATATATATATATATTAGGGTATAAATTTGTACAATAGCTTGATTAACTAAATCGAACTCAAATTAAAAAATTTAAATTAAATTTGAGTCTATTTTGATCAAGCTCAAATAACCTGGAAAAAAAATTGAGCTAGATTCTGGCTAACTCATTAGCTTGAAATAAAATTAAATTAAATTTTAAATAAAAAAGATAACAGAAAAAAATACTGTGTTAAAATTAAAATAATATTTCATTTCTTTCAGTATTTATCTTTTATTGATATATTAATTTTTTTTCTTTCATTTTATTTTAAATATAAGTTGATAATTAATAAATAATTATAATTTATTCATTTTATTAAAATATTATGTTAAATTCTTTGATGTTGATGCATTTAATATTTTAATCCACCTAACTCTGTAAACAAAAAATAATATTCATCTTAACTAATCTATTATTTTTAGAATCATTTATTATGTAATGTCAAAGTTTTATTCTTGTGTATATAAAAATAATTATATTTTCGTGTGATATTTTGAAGTATTTAATTGTTTTGTAAGTATCTTTATTTTTTATTTTTGATAACGTATCTTTGGTAAGTATCTTTATTTTTATTTTTTTTGATAAAATATTTTTATTTAATCTATTCATCTATATTTTGTTTTGTGGCCAAAAGAAATTTTATTGAGACTTAAGAGCTATTTATTTTAAATATTAGTTTTTATGAGTGCACGTCGACTTCTAATTTTTGCATAGATTAAGTTTGATGGCATTTATCTATTGTTTTAATAATTATTTTTTTTCTTTAATGTTTATTTTTTATTATTATTTTATGTAATGTTAATTATTAAATATATTTTTTAATAATAAAAAAGATATATTAATTAAAAAATATATAATTAATAATTTAAATTAATTTATATTAAATTTATTTATTTATGTTTAGTTTGAATTTAAATTTATTTTTATAAATTTAAATTAAATTTAAATTATATAAACATTTAATCAATTTAAATTAAGTTAATTTTGTACTCATTCAAACTAAATGAATTGCCAGCTTGACATATATTGTCATTTCTCTATTATCAGTAAGAGGGTAAGACCATCATCCTTTAATTATTGAAGCCTTGTAATAATTATCATCGAGTAGGAGCTGGAGGGTGTTTATGAACATCTCTAGCCTTTAAGGGTTTCCGTACATTCAAATTCTATACTTATGTTCTATAACGAATTATAATATTTATTTATTTTTCCCTAGGAGAAATTTTATGGGTTTTTTTTTATTCACAGTACTTTTTTTTTTTTTTAAATGATTTAACAGGCTTAACTAATTACTGGATGGTTTTCCTTTTAAGGAAATCAGACAATATTAGTTAGTCTGGTCCCTTAGACACTTGAATTCGTTTGATCTGATCTTAAAATTTTTGTGTTTTACTTCTTTTAGTTTTTCAAATTCCGAATAAATAAATAAATAATTTATATTGTTTTAATAATTTTATATTAAATATTAATATTTATCGGATGATTTAAATGTGAATTTTTATTAAAAATAAAAATAACAAGCAAAAAATTAGGAAAGAGAGAAAATTCTTGTTATCTCTACGATCACACACATGCTCTTCTCTCAAAATTAAACCCGTGATAAAATGTCATTTTAGGTATAGATTTAAGTAGAATTTATTTAATATAAGTATGTAATCATAATTGATTTAGATTTTATTCTGTAAATAATTAAAAATTATATATTTAAATACTCAAAATAAAAAATAAGAAATTGAATAAACTAAAATGCTGAGAAATAGAGTTTTAATGTAACATATCTAAAGGGTTTTGACCATTTAAATTTTGTATTTTTTTCTATTTAATTAACATTTGATTGTCAGTTAATGTATTAATATGATTGTTGATATAAACTAACAATTAACTTAATAAATAAAAATATTCATTATTTTTATAAATTTCACCATATTGTTATTTTTATTAACATAAGAGTTTTGTCTATAAAAAAAAAATAGCATATACGTAAATAACATACAGCTTCTTTTAGAAACTTATGTATGAAAAAAATTTATATGAGCCAAATGCATGGTTATATAATATACATTGATAATTTTAAGAATATATTATTAATATTTAAATAAAATTTTATTATTTATATTTTAATATTATCACTTATGTAAAACTGAAAAAAAAAAAAAAAAATCAAGTCAGCCTAACTAAGTTTCTCCTTATAGCCCATATGAATATTGCTAAATACATTATCCAATACACTAAACTTTTTTACCGAACATCAACATGTGTCATTTGTTTTTAAAATTGAGATTTTATTTAAATAAAAAATTCATAATGACACATGCCAAGAATTAAAAAAGGTACATTGAAAACTTACAATGAGGAAAGAAAATATTGGTATTATTGAAAATATTAAGATTTTAATTTTATAAAAATATTAATAATGTTATTGATAATAATAAAAATTTAAAAAAAAAATAATAAAATTGTTATATATTTATAACTCAAATATACATATATTATTAATGATTAAAGTTATTTTTTATGAAGATAAAATTAATTTTTTGACTCATATTTATATAAACTATATGAAATTAAATAAAAAAGAACAATAATAATATAAATTATTTTGAAAATAAAAATTACATCAATAAAAATACAAAAGCTTATAACTCATGTTGAATATTATATTATATAAGAAAAAGTTTTAATTTTTGTTCGAAAACGAAAATAAAAACGCCATTTTGTTTCTCAAACCGTCAATAACCTCCCGTTTATTTCTCAGATCCGCTGATCCAATCACAAGTTGTATGATCCAATGTCTCAGGATTCAATAAAAATCTATAATAAAAATTTTAAAAAAAGAAAAGAAAAGAAAAGAAAAGAAAAAGGATTTAATAGATAGCCCTCTTTTACATCTCTCTTTTAATGGATGACCCAATGGCTTTTGGGTTTTGTCTCTCTTTCAATTTTTTATGGGTGAGTCGTCATAATCTGTTCCCATCCATCAATCAATCCTGTCCGTCCATCAATGCCATCCAAGATGTGATATCCAGCTCAGTTAGTAGGACCCATGTCTTCAAAATCTTTGTACCAGACAAGAAAAGTACTAGCTAGTCCCTTCTTCTCTTTAGCTCTTATCCGCTTGAACCTAATCATAGAAATGGTAATTTTGTTTTTGCTTGAGTAAGAGTCTGCAGCACCTGATGCAGGTTTTCTTATTATGGAGACGAAGAAATATAAGTTTGTGAATTTAATAATAATAATGCTATTTAATAATATAAATAAATAAATAAAATGATAATAATAGTACTAAATATTACAAATATTTAATAATTATAAATTATGTATTTAGATTTGATTAGCTTTATATATATATAAGGCCCACATAATTTTTCTATTTATTGATATTTAATTTTTAAAAAATTAATTATAAATTGATACATAATTTAACCATCATAAATTTTTGATAAAAAGAATTTTTCATTTAATAATAATTCTCGTATGTATGCATGGATGGAACGTTAAGCTTCTCCTTCAAAAGCAAGCTATCAGACCCTTGTCTCTCAAAGATCTGACCATAGACCCACTCTGATTCTTCTCTTCATTACGTCCATATTTTATATATATATATAATTTTTTTTAAGAACATTATGTATCAAAAATATATTATAATTATAATTAATATAATTATTTTTAATATAATACAATTACTTAAATTCTATTATATTTACCAATAATATAATACAATATTATTTAAGGTACATTTCGAATTTGTGATACATAAATTGTTCCTATATGATTTTCTTTGTCATATGCCACGCACTTGATATTTTAAAGAGGGCAAGCTTGTCTTTTTCAAGCCTAATCATCTTCTTCCAAACCCATTCACTATATATATATATATATATATATATATATAACCAGGAATCCTCTAACTCTCCTAATATCATAATTTACACGCCTCTACTAACACAAAACACACAATAAATTAACATTATAAGCTCAACAAAGAACCAAGTGTAAACTAAATTCAATTCAAGTCACATATCTCATAAAAGACCTTTTCTTGGGTTATTATGGTCAATGCATAGACTAAATGTGCAATCTTCTCGCACAAACTTGGCACATTTATGCTTCTTGAACCAATGTTAAACAAGCACTATAAAGTAGATTTGGGTGGAGGTATGGATGGACAAACTTATACGAATCCATTGCTCTGTTTATTGGGTGGGAGTGGGTGTGTTGTTGAAAGTTAAACTTGATATTAGGAGTAATTTTTGTTTCTAGATTGTCTTTAGATTTTGTGTGTTATATCAATAAATATTAGTAGTTGTAGAAGAGTATTAAGTAAAAGTGAGATCAATAAATGATGTAGATATGAGTTGTAATTTTATAAGTGTAAGACTAATTAATGTAAGTAGCTAAGATATTGATTTAATGAGTTGGTTGTGAGGTGTAGAGAAGTGCTTTTGGGAACATATAAATAGATCTTCTCTAGCACCATTTGTATTCAAGCCAAAAAAACCATCAATTCATAATCAAGCTTAAGAAATAAACTTAAGTAGTTCTTCTCCTAAATCTTTTCCTTTTTAACTTATTTATATATTTTTCTTCTAAAATTCTTTTTTACAAAACCCATCCATACAACAAAGTGGTACTAGAGCTTACGTAGTGAAAATTTTAATTCAAGAAAATGGTTAACAATGGCAAGGCTCTCTTCAAAGTTCCATTTCTCATAAAGGAAAAATACAATAATAACATCAAAATGAAGGTATTACTAGGTGCCAATGATGTTTGGGACATATTAGAGAATTGATATGTTGAATCATAAGAAAAGACTACTTTTTTTCAAGCATAAAAAGATGTTCTCAAGGATTCAAAAAAGCTCTCTTTCTCATTTTTTAAGTTTTGGATGATGATATGGCTTTGAGAAAATGCCCGAAACAAAAACATCTAAGCAAGCATGAGATATGCTTCAAAATTCTTATAAGAGAGCAGAACCAATAAAGAATGTATGTTTTCAAACTCTAAGAGGCGAAATTGAATCTTTACACATGAAAGAATCTGAAATAATTTCGGAATATTTTTCTAGAATTCTAACCGTTTCTAATCAACTAAAAAGAAATTGTGAAACTCTGAGTGATGTGAGAATTATGGAAAAAATTCTTCACTCTTTAACAAAAAATTTTGAGCATGTTGTTGTTACCATTGAAGAGACAAAGAATTTAGAATAAATAATAATTGAGCAATTTTTGGGTTCCTTACTAGCATATGAAGAGAAGAATAAAAGAAAAGATGAAACCTTAGATCAAGTCCTTCAAACAAGATTCACACTAAAAGAGGAACAAAAATGGCTTGGCAAAGAAAGAAGCCAAAATGGAAGATTTCTTGGTCGTGGACATGACCGTGGACGAGAAAGAGGTAGTTTCAAGACTTTTAACCATGAAGAAAGAAAACAATAACCAAGTTCATCAAGAGGTCGTGGTATAAGCAACTATGGGATAAGAAATTATAACCCTCAAATTCAATGTTATAATTGTCAAAGATGTAGGCATTATACTTCCAAATGTAAAGCATCAAAGAGAAATAAAGAAAGAGCCAACTTTTTGGAAGACAAAATTCAAGAAGTCACCACCTTACTCCTAGCATACAAAGGAGAGGAAGAAAGATAGAAGAGCACATGGTACCTTGATTAGGCCCAAGCAACCATATGTGCGAAAATAAAGACATGTTTGTGGAACTTGATGAAGTATTAAATAGTACAATCACTTTCGGAGATGAATCCACAACTCCCATAAAATGCAAAGAAAAAAATCATATTTACTTGAAGAATGGAGAATATCAATTTATTTTGAATATTTATTATGTGTCAAAATTGAAGAGTAATATTTTAAGCTTGATAGCCAAAAATAGAATATTCTTATTAAACATTCAAAATAATGTTGCACAATGTTTAAAGGCTTATTTCAAAGATATATATTGGCTTTGGCATTTAAGGTTTGAAAATTTAAATTTTGGTAGTCTAAAATTGCTTTCTTTCAAAAAATAGTGAAAGGATTTCCTACCATCAATTTACCTAACTAACTTTGTAAAGGGTGTTTGCTTGAAAAATAGTTTAGAAATTTATTTCCTAAACAATCAACTTCAAGAGTAAGAAAACAACTTGAACTAATCCATACTGATATGTGTGGTCCAACCACTCCAAGTTCATTCAGTAATAATAAATATTTTCTTCTCTTTATTGATGATTGTTCAAAAAAAAAATTGTATATTTTTTTATGGAAAAATTTGAAGTTTTTGGAGCCTTCAAGAAATTCAATTGAGAAAGAAAGTGGACATTAAATTATATCCGTGAGATCCAATCAAGAAGGCGAATTTTTATCAAAAGAGTTCAAAGAATTCTATGAAAATAATAAAATTTGTCGACCTCTAATGGTTCCAAGAATTTCTCAATAAAATGGAGTAGCAAAAAGAAATAATAGAACTATCCTCAACATGGCTCGAACCATGTTGAAGAGCAAGAAGATGCCCAAAGAATTTTGGGCTGAAGTTGTAGCAAGTGCTGTTTACTTATCTAACCAATCTCATTCAAAAAGTGTTTAGAAAAAAACTCCTCAAGAAGCTCAGGGTGGTAAAAAACTCGATGTTTCACATTTGAGAGTCTTTGAAAGCATCGCCTATGCCTATGTTCCTGAAGAAAGATGAACCAAACTCGATGATAGGAGTGAAAAGTTGATTTTCATTGGCTATGACACAAGTTTCAAAGGCTACAAGCTTTACAATCCAATAAATGGCAAAATTGTTATCAGTCGAGATATAAATTTCAATGAAGAAGACATGTGGGACTGGAATGCTCAAGATGAAGACTATGACACTATGTTTTTCTTTGAAGAAGAAGAAGATCCAAGAAAAGAATTTAGAGATGAAGATGAAGAGCAACATACCCTACTTCATTCACCATTGCCAGTGACATTCATCTTCTTCAAGTACAAATACAAAAGGAGCATCAAATGAAGCACCAAGCCAAACTACAAGTTCAAATGAGAGGATTTCAAGAACAAGAGACTTAGAAGAGCTTTATGTGGTAACCCAACGTCTAAACAATTTTGATATAACTCTTTTTTATCTACTTGTCAAATGTGAACCAGTAAATTTTGAAAAAACATCCAAAACAAAAAGTATAGAGATGTCATGGATGCAAAAATGAAGTCAATCATAAAGTATAACATATGAGAACTTTCTAATCTTTCACAAGGACAAAAAGTTATAGGAGTAAAATGGGTGTGCAAAGTTAAGAAGAATGGCCAAGGAGAGATAAGAAGATACAAAGCAAAATTGGTTGTTAAAGGCTACAGTCAAATGCAAGGCATTAACTACGATAAGATATTTGCACCTGTTGTTTACTTTAAAATTATAAGATTAATTCTTTCTTTAGCAACCTAAAATAAATGGAGCATTTTATCAAATAGATGTCAGTCTGCATTTTTGAATAGATATCTTGAAGAAGAGGTTTATGTCGAACAACCTTTAGGCTATGTGGTGAAAGGACATGAAGATAAATTCCTAAAATTGAAGAAGGTCATTTATGGGAAAGCAAGCACTAAAAGCATGATATAGTAGAATTGACAAATATTTTCAAGAAAATAATTTCACAATATGTCCTCATTAAAATGTTCTTTATGTAAAAGTGAAAAAGGATGATATTATGATTGTTTGTTTGTTTGGATGTAGATGATTTAATCTTCATAGGTAATAATTCAAGATTGTTTGAAGAATTCAATAGAATTATGACCAATGAGTTCGAGATGACTGACATTGAGCTCATGTCATACTACCTTCGCATTGAAGTCAAGCAAGGAGAAAATAGAATTTGCATCTCTTAAGAAACATATGCAAAAAAGTGCTCAAGAAATTCAATATGAACAACTCTAAGCCCATAAGCACACTCATAGAGTGTGGAGCCAAATTATCAAAGTATGATGAAGAAGAAAGAGTAGACCCAACTCTTTTCAAGAGTCTAATAGAAAGTTACGCCATCTAACATGCACTAGGACAAATATTCTCCATGCAGTTGAAATTGTTATCCATTACATAGAATCTCCAACAAATAATCATCTAAAGGTTGCAAAGAGAATCCTTATATATACCAAATGTACTATAAACCTTGGCCTATTCTACTATTCTACTATTCTTCTAACAGTTCTAAACTTGTTGGTTATAGAGATAGTGACTGGCTTGGAGATTATGATGACAGAAAAAGTACAAGCGGGTTTGTGTTTTTCATAGGAGATACCGCTTTCACTTGAATGTCAAAAAAGTAACTCATTATGACACTGTCAACTTGTGAAACATAATATATAGTTGCTATATCTTGTGTTTGTCATCCACTATGGCTTGAAAATTTGCTAAAAAATTTGAAGATGTCACCACAAACGAAAACACGGATCTTTGTTGATAACAAGTCTGCTCTTGCATTGCTATATCATGTGTTCCATGATAGAAGCAAACACATAAATGCATGCTACCACTTTATAAGAGAATGCATCACAAAGAAGAAAATTGAAGCAAAATATGTTAGCACTCATGACTAAGTTGCAGAGATCTGCACAAAACCACTCAAGCAAGAAGTTTTTCTCAAGTTGCGAAGACTACTTGAAATACGACCATATCAAGTTTAAGGGAGAGTGTTAAAAATTAAACTTGATAAGTTGATATTAGGAGTAATTTATGTTTCTAAATTGTCTTTAGACTTTGTGTGTTGTACTAATAAATGCTAGTAGTTGTATAAGAATGTTAAGTAAGAGTAAGACCAATAAATGCAAGCAGATATGAGTTGTAATTTTGTGCATGTGAGACTAATAAATGTAAATAGTTAGAGAAGTAATTTAATAAGTTGGTTATGAAGTGTAGAAAAATACTTTTAGAAGCCTATAAATAGAGCATCTCTAGTACTATTTGTATTCAAACCATCAAACAAATTCATAAGCAAGTTTAACAAACAAACTTTAGTAGCTCTTCTCTTAAATCTTTTGCTCTTTAGCTTGTTTATATATTTTCCTTCTAAAATCCTCTCTTGTAAAAACCCACAATACAACAGTGTATAGGTATTAAATGATAAAGTTAAATAGCAATTATATTTGTAATGGTTGAACTTTTTTTCTCCTCAACTGTTTCAATATGAGAATCCATTTAAAGACAAGTTTTCCCTCATTAAAATGTCATGTGCATTGCAAGTGACAATAATTTCCTCATAATTGAATTTACTATTCAAAATTAAACTAATGAGATAATTTATATTAAATGTAGGGAATAAATACATACCACATTGATAATAGAAATACAAGTGGTTAACTTTTGTTAAATTGGAACCAATATTATACCGGACTTTCTAACACAGTTATCCTAAATGTCAGCTAGCTCTAAACTGCTATTATTTTTTCTTGTCCAAAAAAATCTCACCTAGGAAAAGGGCCGATATAGCTATTGATGGCATGTCTTATATGAATTATTGGAGATAAGTAGCTTGATTTGGACCATGACACCAACCACAAGCTAGCAAGCTAACCTTTTTGATAGTTTGTATTGAAAGATTAACAACTCATCAAAATGAGTTGCTTGCCCTTCAAAACTCTAACCGCAAATCTCTCATCCAAAAGATCGTAGAACTTACCTCGCTTTTAGCAAGTATTGTTTTCTTACTCGTTTCTATCCTAAAATTGGTACTTCATCTGCTTTCATTGAGAGATGTATAACATATTACAAGTATTTCTAATACTAAAAAGTTCGACCCCTATGGAACATAATAATAGATACTAATAGAAAAATGTTATAAAAGTCTCTTATATTAAGGTAAAATATTCATTTAGTTTCTTACATTTAAAAATATGTTTTTTTTAGTCCTCAACATTTGTTAAAAGGTGCCAATTAAGACAAATAATAATATTTTAGTAATTTTTCTATTAAAAACCTTTTTTTTCCTATCAAATAATTAAAACTCAATCTCTTAACAATTGTACATTGACATCTATAATGAAAATTATTTTCAAAAAATATTTTTTTAAAATTTATAATTTTCTAAATTCATATTTTAATATTTTATTGATTTTTTTAAAACAAAAATAATGTACTTCAATGATGTTATGTTAGAATATTTTTCTTTACCTTTTTTTAAATAATTTTGTATTAAATCTTACTTTTATCCATACTTTATTATGTTTTAATCAATTGACTAGAAAAAATAATATTTTAATAAAATAATATAATTTATTTTTAATTAACCCATTTTTTCAAAGTTAATGACTAAAAAACACATTTTTGTAATCTCGGTGATTAAAATAGGAGTGGAAAAAATTAAAACTAATTTGACCAACTCATTGAAACCAAACTAACCTGGTTGTATTGGGTTAGGTTTTATAACTTTATTAGTTAGTTTGGCTTATAATTCAATAAATATGAATTTTTCATGGCCAATTTGGATTCTTAAATCTGCAACTCAGAGAACCTGAACTAGTAATATGTAAGTTATAAAAAAATATTTTAAAAAATACATTTTAAATAGAAATATTTAATAGCCACAAATAATTTAGTATTATACTTAACAACTAATATTTTATGATAATTATTTATGAAATAGTATATAAAAAATAGATTATATAAATTATTGAATTTATTTTAAGAAATTTATTAAAAAGAATACAAATGATATATTCAAAATTACTTAAATATTAATATATATTTTTAACTCAAAGTGTGTTTTAAATTTATTTATTTTAGATAAAAGATATGTAATACTGTATAAATAAATTTGATTTTTTTCAAAATATTAAACATTTTTTATGTCAAAGTTTTTTTTTAAAATTATATAATTTTGACAAAAATAATTTTTTAATTGAACCCGACAAACCAATCCAACCCTACCCAACCATAAAATAATTAGTTGGACTGGGTTAGGTTGAGATGTATTTATTGGCTAATTTGATTTAAATATTTCTTAACTTGAGAATAATAAATTGGGTCCAATTTTATATAAAATTCGACTAATCCTGATGTCCAATCCTAAATTAAATGACACCAAATTCACATTTAAGAATTTCTACGATCTCTCACTCAAATAATATATATATATATATATATATATATATATAGAGATATATAGAGAGAGAGAGAGAGAGAGAGAGAGAGAGAGAGAGAGAGGTGAACATTAAACATATTATCACGATCCCACTCATAAATATGTTAAATATTTATGTTAACTCAACTAAAAAATTTAAAATAAACAATAATATAATGATAAAAACATTAAAAATTTAAAAATGAAAATAACATAAAAATATTAATTTTAGAAGAAAAAAAAAATTTATACAATTATAAACAAAACAAAAAATACTTCAGAAAAAATAACCAAAGGAAAAGGAAAATTAAACTCTAGCACTCCATTTCACAGGTCACCACCGCCACTCACCGGTCAACGGTCACCGCCATAAGCTCATAGCGATTAATTAAAGTGCAAATGAAATTGACCAACCATAATTATTGAAGCTTTCTTCAATTCTTCACTTACCAAGAATGTATTGGATAAAATAAATTATTGGTTGTTAATATGTTGCTCCAAAGGTAACTAGAGATAATAATTACTTATGTTCTTTATCCGTTTAACGTTTTATTACCTTTTAATTGGTTTGAATTTGGATGAATATATCATCTTGATCCAGATCCTAAGATCAAACAATAATTTCTCAAAAATTCAATACTATATTTGAAAAGTTGGCCGCCCCACCCATCACTCATTAACGCAGAAAAGGGGATAGTCATCATAGTTTTGTTTAAATGAGCAATATTCATAACTAATAAGCAATTTATAATTGAGAAAATACAAGCAAGCGTACATCTAATTAGAAGTTTTAAGTAAGTCGAATTAGCTAAGTTTATTTATGTTCAATTTAACTTAAGTAATTTATAACTCAACTCAACTTATTAAAATTTATGTGAATTAAATTTAACTTAATTCACTTTTAAATAAATTGAGATGAGCATCTCATAAGCTTACTTATTTACTTTTTTAAATAAAAAAAAATTATTTATAATTTTATTTATAAACAAAAATGTTAGAAAAAATATTACATTTTTCTTCTATTTTTGTATAACAATTAGAAAAAAAAAATTATATCTTTTTAATGACATTATTGTAATTATAAAAATACTATCATTAAAAAATATATTTTATTAAATAAGTTCGCAAGCTATTCATAGATTAGGTAAACTAGCTCATTTGGATTCATAAACTAAATAAGTTGTACTTTTTTAACTTATGAATTTATTGAATCAACCTTAAATGAATTGAATTGTGGTGAACTGCACATTTTACACTAATATATATAATTCAAATACATATGAAAGATTGCAACATAATTTCAAGGATAAACCTAAGAACATCAAATGCACGTGACAGTTGGGTGGTAAAGTTTACAATTTACCATCTAAGTTTAGCAACGTACAAAGCTACAACAAAATTTTAGAAGTCTTACAAAAATATTAACAAAATTCACTCAACTGGTTTGACAAATATACTTCTCATGAAAATGTGATTGAATTTCATAATTTCATTAATATGATAAATAATTGAAAATGCACATAAGATAGCTATACAAGGTTTATAAATCCTAATCACTATGTATATATACATTTTAAATTGTTGGGTGATCCACGAGAGAATATGTATACTGATCATTATCTAGTAAAGATATTTCATACTTTTCATATCATTTATCATGTAAATTAATAATGAAAATACGAATTTCTCTTTCACGTATACCTCCTTACTATTAAATAATGTCCAAGTCGCATCGAAATTATATATATATATATATATATATCAAACAAAAAAAAGTTAATATTAATATTTAGATTCCTACAAATAGACATCACGTTTGTCAAAGGCTATGAATAAAAGTTCTTCCAAAGGACATAATCTTTGTAAAAATATGTATAAGTAGACATAAACATTAGATCGAAAAAGAAAAGGAAAAAAAAAAAAGCAGACATAAACATCAACCCAAAAGAATTATCATTCAAATAAAAACTCCTATGGTGTATATGTAAATTTTATATAGTATATAAGTAATATAAGACATTTATTTTTAAAAAATTAACTTCAAAAAAAGTTAAGTTCTATACTATATATATAAACACTATACTAATAATCATTGTTTAACAATGTAAGATATTTATTTTTTTCTTACATTCTTCCTTAAAATATAGATCTTTTAACCCTACACTTTGAATTTATTAACTATTTTTTATATTTTAATCCTTTTGAGTCACTTGTTTTTTTTTTTTTTTTTGCAAGGTCTATGTCTTTTTTTTTTTTTTTGCAAGATCCATGTCTTTTTTTTTTAGAGGGAGATCATTAGTTTTTTTTTTTTTTTTTTCTCTTGACACAAGATTGATTGAAGCCTGATATCATGATAATTTTATAAAATTATAAACAACACGAGTCATTGTGTGAGTTATTTGGGCTAACACTTTATATTTTAAACCTATTTTATTATATTCAAAATTTCTTGGGTTAATTGTCTATTTTATTTTTATAATGGCTATGAATTTTTTTTTTTTTACAAGAAGGGCCATTATATTTTTTTTTCTTTGCTCACTTAATTGACTAAAGCTTTAAGATCATATAAATTTTATATAATGCATAAACGACAAGTGTCATCTACTCCTAAAAGATTAACCTAAAAAAATTTAAATCTTATACAACTTATAAACACTACACTAATATCATTATTTATCAATGTACAATATTTATTTTTTACTAATGATATGCAACGATATGCATGACATTAATAATTATTTCTGTCTGTGCTGATAGCCTGATAATATATATACGTAAACGGTTAAACCTAATTAGCAAGTTATATTTTGTCAATGTTATTGAATAATAAAATCCTTTGATTTTTAATAAACTCCTTTTCAATGAATAATAAAATATATATTCCTTATAAAAATATTAATAACTAAAATTTTCTTTATTGATTTAACTTTTTATAATTTGGGAAGTGACCCTTCGGTAGCAACAAGGTGAAAACAATTTTTCTTTTTTTTTCAATAAAAGACATTACAATTGTATAATAGTAATGGTCCCGAAGATCTTTGAACAAGTTGAAGAAATTAATTTTAATTTTTAAATACGTTTAGGAAAAATAAAATTTAATTATAAATACAACAAAAATGTTTAAGAGTAATGAGTGACGGAGCCAGAACTTTTGTCGAAAGGAGGCACCAGATAAACTCCTTTATGGAAGAAAAAAAAAAAAATATATATATATATATATATATATAGGTGTGAAGTATGATAGATACAGTTCGACTATCTAAATATAATGCCAATTTAATTTTTTTTTTCTTTCTCAATGATAATTTATAAAGTGTTCTAAATAATAAGGAAAAAAACTAATGCTATAATTTGTTAACAAATATTACAATAAAGGTATCAAATACGAAAAATGTTAAAACCAATATTTTTTTTGGTCCAATACTAAATGATGTCAAGAGAGCACAAAATTGAGTCAGGAAGAGCATTATATAATAAGAGTAAAATAAGACTTAATGAAAATAAATTATTAGATGGTGCACAGAAGTCAATTTTAAACATTTTTAGATGGTGACTCAAGCTCATCTTGGTAATAGTTCTTAGAGTGGAGTATATTAGATGGAGGTAAGTAGAATTTTATATTAATTAAAGATAATATTATATTAAATTTTATAAGGAGTACGAATATGCTTATCTGTAAAGTTAACATTTTAGAATTGAAAGAATGGTTCTTATAAACATTTGTATAGTATTATTTTTTATCTCATTTTCTTTTTTACCCTATTCGTAGTGAAAGAGTTTAATTATAAAGTATTGTTCTATTTTATTTTATAAAAGTGGCTTAGAATTTGGAACAAATATCCATTAACTTTAGAAAAAAAAAAATGCCGTAAAGATTTTTTTTGTTTTTATAAAAGGTGGTTATAAAAAATACTTTTAAATTCCTTTGTTTTTAAAAAATGTATTTTTAAGTCCTTCTCCTTGTAAAAAATGTCTCAAGCAATGACAAAATTAATTTTTCATTCAATTTTCCTTTAAATCTAACGGAATAGCAGATGTGTCACATGCATG
This sequence comes from Elaeagnus macrophylla, assembly GCA_029378325.1. Lineage (NCBI taxonomy): Eukaryota > Viridiplantae > Streptophyta > Magnoliopsida > Rosales > Elaeagnaceae > Elaeagnus > Elaeagnus macrophylla. Next base: position 22,399,674 of record CM055648.1, on the reverse strand, counting down.
TTTATATTTTTCGATATATATATATACGTAAAAAAATTAATATTTAATTAAAAAATTACTTAATTTTTTTAGTTTTAAAAAAAAAACTTAAATAAAATTTTCAATGTAATTTAAATATAATTTTTAATAAAATTTTTATTGTCTAATATTTAAATAAATAATGAAAATTTTATTTAAGTTTGATTGAATTCAATAAAATTTAAATAGAATTTTCCTTATTTAATATCTAAAATCACAAATTATACGATGAAAATTTTATTTAAGTTTAATAAAAAGAAATTGTAAAAAAATTAGAATAATTTTTTAATTAAAAATTATTTAATTTTATATATATCTATCAAAAAATATAAATATAAATATGCATGTGACACATGTACTATTTCGTTAGATTTAACGAAAAATTAGATGAAAAATTAATTTTGTCTTTACCTGACACATTTTTTACAAATAAAAAAAATTCAGAACACTTTTTTATAAGCAAATGGACTTAAAAACACCTTTTATAAGCTAGAGTATTAAATAACACTTATTGCATAAACAAAGGGACCATTTTAACTCTTCACCCTTAATTTTATTATCAAGAACTATTCTTATCCATGGATAAAAATATCTAAGTATGGATATTTTAATTTTATAAAAAAATTGAGAATATTATCAATATTGATATTTATTTGAAAAAAATAATAAAAATTATGAAATTTATAACTATTTTTAAAATTTTGTATGAACTTATTTTAAAATGATAAATAATAATAATAATAATAAATTAATTAAATTATTTTTTTTTATAAACATTATATATGTGACTTATATATTAATATATATAAGATATATACATAATAGTGATAGCATTAATATAATTTTTTCACTAAAAAAAGATATCTATATTTTTAATTTTCTGATATCTATATAAATTAATGACATAGTGAATAATATAAGTTCAGAATTTATTTAAAAAAATAAGAATTCTATATATAAAAAATAAAAAATAATATGATAGAGAAAAAGAGAAAGATATATATATATATATTACTATTTATTTAAGTAAATGTAAAATTTTATGAAAAACTAAAATTAATTACTTTTATATAAATATTAACTTAATTTATAATACAAGTATATTTAATTTAAAAATTAAAATTTGATATTTTTATCATATATCCATATCAATATTTATAAAAATTTTATCAAAAGTTTAGAAAATTACAAAACAAAGCTACTAAAAAATATTGGGAAATGTTGACAGTTATTGCTATTTCCGTGATATTTTCACGAAAATATCGTGAAATTTTTGGTTATTGTAAAAAATATATTTTTATCAATAGAATATATTTTAAAAATAGGGTTATATGCTGTCATGACCCCCTATTTATTAAAAATCTGATATGACCCCCTCCACTTGATTTTTTTACATATTATGACAAAAATGCCCTTAATACCCCCTCAGTTGGACGACTGTCCAACTCACCTCAACAGAGTTGGACATGTGTCCAACTGAAAATCAGAGGAGTATATTTTAGAGGACACATATGTCCACTTGTCGGAGCTCAGTTGGACGACTGTCCAACTGATGAAATTTTGACCGGCCAACGACCCCACTCGCCGGAGCCGAGTTGGACACATGTCCAACTAGACTGCCCAGAATAACCCCTCAGTTGGACTTATGTCCAACTCACCTCAACAGATGTCCAACTGAAAACCAGAGGAGTATATTTTAGAGGACACATATGTCCACTCGCCAGAGCTCAGTTGGACAGTCATCCAACTGATCAAATTTTGACCTGCCGGCAACCCCACTCGCCGGAGCCGAGTTGGACATATGTCATTTATGCATAAGATAATATTTTTCACGTGTACGGTACTTATATTTTCCATTTAATCGAGTATTTTCTCTTTTAATTCAACAAGTAGAATGATGTAATCCGTCTTATAATAGCGATAGAGCACCACATGTATGACGTATAATAAATCTTCACTAAATTTTCTAATTCAATTTCCATTTCATCCAGAATTTCATAGAAACTAAACATGCCTGTGTCTGTCAAATCTGTTTTCGTTGGACGTATATTTCATGAAAAATATGAAGTACACGTAACAACGAACCTGACAGCAATTAAGTGAAATGCTTACAAAGTAGTTCAGTGACTTGATAAAAGACTTTGTACAACGATATATATATATATATATTATTTTATTTTTCTAGAAGTGATTTAAGAACAAATATAAAATTAAGATTTTAAATATTTTTTATAAATTAAATTTTTATCGTACTATAAGAATTGATTAATAATATTAAAATATTTTTTGTTTTAAATATAAAAAAAATAATTATAAAAATTAAATTAATAAATATGTATGTAAAAGTTATTTTTTGTGTATTTATTTTAATTATGATATATATATATATATATATATATATATATATATATATATATATATATATATAAAAGTGGACAAAAGGTGGATATAATGAATAAAGAGGTATATTTGGAAATTTAATAATAAAGATTAATCCAAAATAAGATTAATAAAAGGAGTCTAATGTAGCCTATTTCCCTTAAAAATATTATATTTATCACAATATCTTTACTTTAAAAAAAACTTGGTAACAATATCACGTTTTTATCAAAAAGAGAACAAAATAACAAGACTAATTGACCGGTCCATCTACTCTGTGTTTGGTATTTTTTTTTAAAGAAAAAATAGTATCATTAGAATTTTCATAACTAGTCATCCGTCGAAAAAAAGATAAGAAAATAATAAAAATAGCATCATTTAAAATTTTTAATAATAAAATTAACATTTTTTATATTTAAATTTATATTTTTATAATTAAAAAAATGACTAATATGTCATATTTATTTAAATACCCATCCAATTAAAATTGAACGGCAATAATTTAGACTCGTTCAATATTTTACGTTCAAATTGATCATTCAATATTATTAAAATTCTAATTTTATTACTATAAATTTTAAGAGTATTATTTTTGATAATTTTTCAAAAACAAATTGCAATTTCATTTAACATAATTAAATGTTTGATCCTATACACAAGTATCTGAGTTCGTGTACATAGAATTAGGGGTGTCAAACAGGCCGGCACGGCCCGTTAGCCAAAATGAGTAGCACGGCACGGCCCATGGCCCTCGGCCTTTAACGGGCTGGGTCAGGCCGGCACGGCACGGTACGCAAAATTTTATTATTTTAAAAATTAATTTTAAAAAAGTATTAATAAATAAATAATTTTTTTTTACATTTAAATAAAATTGGACATAATCTAATGAATTTTTAACAATCTATAAAATGAGAAGTTAAGAGTTCAACTCTTACTTTTAATTTTTTAAAGTATTATTAATAATTTTTAACTAAATAATTAAATAAATATATAAAAAAAATAAATAAATAAAGGGGTCACGGGCCGTGCCGGCCCGTTAAGAACAGCTCAACAGGCGTGCACGGCACGGCACGTTAAGGCCCACGGGCCAAGAACTGAGGCACGGCAGGGCCCATATAAGGGCCATGGCACTCTAATTAACGGGCCAAAGGCCAGCACGGCACCCTAATTTAACGGACCGGGCCGTGTAGGGCCGGACCGGCCTGTCCTTTTTGACACCTCTATATAGAATTAAATGGATGGTAGGTTCGAAGTTTTAAATTTTGATCACGAGCTAAAATATAAAAAAAAAATGAAGTAATATAATAAAATATATATAATTTAATTAAACATATTATATTAAAATAAAAATAAAATAATTTATATATAAAATACGAGACTGTAATTAAAATTTAATTTTTAATAAACTAATTAATATTGAAATAAAAATGATATAAAAGACCTTCAGATTTTTTTTATCAAAAAAACTCCAAATACATACTAAAGTTTTCATATAGTGGGCTTTTTTTTTTTTTTTTTTTTTTCAATTTATTAAAATAAGGCTCCTCTTAAATTAGAGAGGATAAGGCTATTGTCACACATTATCACACTAATAAGAATCATCGCCATTTTTATTTTGATACTGATCAGGGGCGAGTTAGAAGACACTAGGGAATTGGAGCCCGACAATAGAGCCCAAGAGACACCTGTGTCCGAGTGCTCTTTAAGAGTAATTCTACCACACTAAAGGTTCGAACCTGCACCCTACTGTATGAGGACATGAACCCAATGCCTTAACCTTGATACTCAAATCACTAGACTACAGCCTGATCGGATTCATATAATGGACTTTAAATATATTAAAACGAGTATTAAAACATAAAGCTAAAATTAGAAGAAAAATTATTATGAAAAACTTCTATGCTTTATTTTTAAAGCTTGTCATCAAACTTATTTATTTTTATTTTTATAAATTACGTAATAGTAAAATGACATATATACATGTGTGTGCTTTGTTTATCAAAGTTATCTATTTAAAATATGCTTATTGTATTTCGTAGTTTTTATTAAGTTTGTTCAATATATCTTACAATAATTAATTGGATAAAAGTTGAAACTTTTAACTATTTTTTGTTACACTATATAATAAGTTAAGAATTAAAAAATATTGTGATATATATTATCATAAATAAAATATATGTGATAATATTATCACAATTTATTTTGTTATTACTATAATAATATTTATAAATGAAAATTTATTTAAAAATATTGACACTTTAAATTTAATTAATTATAAGATATAATTAATAATGTATACATTTTTGTTGTAAACATAATAAAATTTTTTAATGTGTAATTGTAGTTAATATTTTTATAAAATTTTGACTGAGGCTGGAGCCCCCTATCCCATATAATGTCTGCCTCTAAAAATGGTAATATAAAAGGATATTGGTATTTATGTATTTATTTTCACTGTTTGTTCGGAACTGAATAAAGATCATTTTTCAATAGAAGAAAAATTTATCCATCTCATATTTCTTAAGAATATGTTAAAATTTTACATTTTATTCAAATATTTATATCATCTATTATTATTTTTTTCATTTATAATTCAAAAAAATTTAATTATATATTTTTGCTTATTTTTAATTTTATTTTGATTTCAGAGCTCATGGTTCACCCAATAGTCCAAAAATAATGCTTACATTTATCACATTTTTGAATCACACAAAATATTATTTGATATAAAAAGAAGTATCTAGAGGTCAAACATCACTACAAGAATTTTGACCTTTTGGGACAAAATTTTTCGTCCTTGAAACTTGATATTTCGTCTTTAAAAAGAATCAAAGAAAAAATATTTTGTCGCAAATTTTGTCCTTCAAACACCGTCCTTGAAAATAAACAAGGACGAAATGTGATTTTGTGCAAAAAAATTAGGAACAAAACTTTCGTCTCTAAAAGCCATAAAATTTGTTACAGAAGTAGGGGATAATATGCTTGTAATTGTTTTAAAGACAAATAAACTTTGTCCTTGAAAAGTAAAAAAGTTTGTCGCAAAATTTTTGTCCTTGAAAATTACATTCAAGAACAACTTTTGAGACATTTTTTAATTTTCATGGACAAATTCTATTTGTCTTTAAAACAACTACAAGCATACTATCCCCTACTTCTGTAACAAATTTTGTGGTTTTTAGAGACGAAAGTTTTGTTCCTAATTATTGTAAACATGCAGCTGCATTTGGTTTAGCATAATACATTTAACTTGCTACCACATAATTTTAAATTATTGTACATGAAAGGTTTAATTAAGTGTAAAAAATATACCACTTTAACAAACAAGTTGAATAGAGTGCACAAAGGGAAAATAATTTATCTGTGTCCCTGAGCCCGTTGCATGTCATACGCACCCCAGGAACCAGCTCCAGCTCCGTACATAGGGTAAGCCTCAGCACCATATTGCATCTGAAAATCAAAACATAAATCATTAACATAGCCAGAAATTGGCTGCAAGAAGACATCGTACATATGTTACTTGGGACTGTTAACTTTTATTTATTTTATAATTATTCATACAAATATATTTAAGTTATTGTAGCCATAGCATTTTTTGAATTGTAGAATATGGCAAAAACTTACCAGATTCATGCCATAGCTCGCAGGATAATGATTTCCAGAATACCCTGCTTCAGGATGGCCATAGTTTGCAATATAGCCTGCATAGTGCAAAATAAAACTCAAATGCATACAGCTTAGAAATAAAATGCAAATATATTATTTATGATAATTGTTATTCTTATCTTTCTTTAACATTTCCATAACGTGACTTTCTCTAAAATGCCTTCTTCTGCACAGAAGCATGGTACAATCTACAAAACTCTTGACGAGATACCAAAATTTCGTAGTCTCATAAATACAAAGCTCGTCACAATTCTCGTTTTGTTTTATCTTCTTATCAAACCTGAAATCACATTCTCATTATCATGCCTACTAGTGCAAATTTATAATACACAGAAAAATCCTCAACACAATAGGAGATTTCTCAAACAATTTAATCAAAGCATAGAAACAAGAGTACTAATTTCTTAACTAATCTTCTTTCAGATTATCTAAACAAACCAGAAAGTAACAGAGACATAATCATGCTTCAATTCTATAAAGAACAAACCAGAAGCCAACCCTTATCTTCCTCAGATAATCACCATTGCAAAACCAGCAATAAAACAAGAATAAAGTCAGAAAATATCATATTCATCAAACAAACTTCTTGGGTATCAATGAAGGGTTAATACCAACGCCCATATGCAAATCAGAAAATCAAAACCGAAATACAATACCACATAATACATATACATACATCTTCCACTATATTACCTGAATTTCACAATTTTGGCCAACGGTGGAGGAAAAAGGAAGTCGGTAATAGTGGAACGACGGTGAGATGGCATCCCACGAATAGCGACTGGCTGTTTAACGATGGCTTCTCGGTGTTTGGGCGTTGAGCTCGATGGTGGAAATAAGGTCACGGCGAGGAGGACAACGGCAATGGAGTATGGCGTCGGTGAGCTCGCGTTGGAGAAAAGGGAGCTGACGGTCGCTTGGGTAACGAACGGAGTTAGCAGCTGGGTTGTTTGTCAAGCGAGGTGCTCCGTTGGGGGGAAAAGGCCGACCGTTGAGGGCATTGGCGTTGGCGTTGGCGTTGGCGTTGGCGACGGCGTCGATAAGGGCCAACGCCTCCCTCTCTCTCGCGCGCCGTCAAGGAGCTTCACGGGATTGGTTTCACGTGGAAGAGAAAAGGGGAGGTATTGGGTATATAGGGTTTGGGTGTAAAAGACCGAATTGTCCCTGCCCCTTTGGAAAACTTTTAAGGGCATTCCGGTAATTTCATACAAATTTTCTCAAATTTCTAAAAATGTGTAAAAATTAAAGAAATTATGTAAACTATTATATATTATTTACAAATCAAATTTGTAACTTCAAAATATTAATTTTTGTTTGTTAATGAAGTGCACAATTAAATATTTTAACATTTTTTTTTTTATTTTTTTTTAAATAGAACTAATTTAAAAAATAAATTTTTAATTATTTTCTTAAAATATTAAATTCAAATCAGGGTCTCACAGGCTTGGATTAAAAGTTTTTCGCGACGGCAAGAACCAGCTCTGCTTCTCTTCTTACGCGAAGGGAATGAAGAAAGGAAGGGGGTTAATAGGGTTTGGGTGGTAAATGACCAATCTGCCCTTGCCCTTACATAAAAAGTTTTTGATAAACTAGGGGTACTCTTGGTAATTTTCATTTAATTTTTCCAAAATTTCTAAAAATATCAAAATGTTTGGATTTTCAAAGATAAAAAAATTTGTCACAAATTTTTCCCATTGAATTTTCAAAGACTAATCTCATATTTGTCCTTGCTAAATATTTTGGGACAAAACTTTTGTCATAATCTTTTGTCCCTATTTGTTTTTTAATATTGAAATTATTCCTCAACATTATCTGGGACGAAAATTTAAAATTTGTCCTTAAATGTGATATTTTTTAGGACAAATTACTGTTTTGTTACAAAATTTTGTCTTAAATAACTGATTTTCTTGTAGTGCATACATATTAATAATAATAATTTTTCATTAATTTAAATTCTTACTATCATTCTAATATATTGCCATTATGTTTTCGATCTATTAACTAAGCCTGGCCTAAGTATAGTTTGAACCACAAAAAAAAAATGTCTATTGTATATTTTGTAAAGGGTCTCATTCCCTAACATAGAATAATGACATTGTTTTGATATGTTATTTTTTCATTGGATAAAATTATCTTGTTTTGTTTGAATATAAATTTCAAATTTAAAGTAATCTTCAACTTTAAAATAACTTAGTTAAAAGAGAATAACATATATCAAAATAAGATTTTATTATAATATGTCAAAAGAAGGAGATACTTTTGTAAATTCAATTTTGTGCTTAATTTTCGGAATAGGGTCATTCTAACCAATAGGTGCTATAAAGTTATCTTTTCATTCTTAAGTTTTATTCAATGAAAATATTTAACATGTTAACTACATATCATACAACATGATAGTGAGATGTAAAACAAATTCTTTGTAAAGAACATGTTATTTTATATACTCTTTGACTTTTTTGATTGACATATTATTTTTTTTTAAAAAAAATTTACTTTATTTAATGTAAAAAATAAATTTTTGAAAGTTCAAAGTGGATGAACATATAAAATAGTTTACAGACCTGATTTTGCTGCTAGAGTAAAGTTTCTATTTTTTTAGAAACACCAAGTATTAAATTATTAATTAAAACATTAAATTATTTTGGCATTAATCTATAATGTTCTAAAAATATCAATTATCGTATAGAAATGTCTCTAGTATTCATCATCCTTTTTAATACTGAATTTTCTTTTGCAATAATAATAATAATAATAATCCTAGACCCAGCAAAAAGGTTTTAGACACCATTTTGTTAAACAGCACGACGTTTTAACAAGCCCAAAATAGACTGTTCCTCTCATAAAGGTCCATGCTGAGGGGAACACTTTTGGTTGGTGGAAGTGTGGAACAACCAGATGGTGTTATAGTAATTTTTGGAAGTATACTAATAATTTCTCAATTCTTCAAAAAGTACACATGAATTTAATTTTGAAAAAAAAGATTGACCCGGCAGCCCGCATAGTAAACGAAGAGAACAAAATAAACAATTTACTTTTTTTTTTCTCTTTAAAAAGCACTAAAATTTTATTCTTTTTTATTAATAAGAAAAAATACACTTACACACACAGGTAAAATTTGAATTTAATTTCTAGTGAAAGAATTAAAAAATTTAATACCTGAATCACAAAAAATTCTCTAAATAAATAAATAATTTACTTATTTAGGGAAAAATCAGAAAAAATTTCACACTATCTTCAACTTAAAACTTACAGTTTAATAATATCTTTTTTATCTTTTTTTTATCTTTAACCTATTAATTAAATATTACATTAAAAATATATTCATTTGCAAAAGATGATTATTCTTCTTTATTTTCCTTTTATCAATAAATTCATAAAAATTATATATCAAATCAATGAATTATACATTAATATTAATTAATTAACTATAATAAATTTAAAAATTATATTTATAATAAAAAAAATATAACAAATTCACTAAATAAAATATTTTATTATGTGAATTAAAACTTTACATTGCTAAAAAAAAATTACATTTAATCTGAAAAAAAGGTAAAATATTTCTTTATTTTTTCGATTAACTATTTTTGTATATTTTATATTTTATAAAAAAAATTATATTTTTTATATTTTTTTTGTATTTTTTATTTATTTAAACACCATACTTGCAATTACAATTTGTTACTAATTAACTGGAGGATTATAAACCAATGAGACACTTACCCTTATATGTAAGAAGCATGCGCATTTATAAAATAATAAATTAAATTGATGTAAAACGTATAAACTAAAAATAAGAAAACTAAAATATATCTTCTTTTGTGAAGAAAGAGACTGGACGATGGGCAGCCCGTTTAAAATATTGATTATGCTCTCAAAATCATGTAGGATTTAAAGGTATTTGTATTAGAGTAATATTATATTTATTAAATTATAATATATTATTTATTAATTAAATATAAAATTATTGATGTTATAATAAATAAATGATTATAAAATTTTTATTAAAAGCTATTCAAATTATATTATAATAATATATATTAAATAATAATAAAAAGAATTATTTTTTATAGAGTAAATATTATAATTTTATTTTTTTAGTGGAGATGAATAGAAATATACTGAATTTTTTCATTGTCTTAACGCAGAGAAAGAGAAGTGGTCAAAAAGGCAGATCCTCAGTACTGTACACGCGTCAGCAAAACACAGCCCTCTGTAACCCACTGGACATATAAAGTCCATCACGTGTCGAAACACCATTAGCCATTATACTACACAACAATTCTCTCCGTACACTGGGGCGGTGTTATGTGTAAAAAGTTTTTGCACGAATCTTGTGTGCGTATATGTGATCTACCTTTATAATTTTAAAATGATATTGTTAATAAATAAATAAAATAAAATTTTTGTATGTAAATAAATACATTTAAGTAAAAAATTAGTAAAAGAATTTTATACATCATTTATAAATTAGAGAAAAAGTATCATAAATTTTTTTTTACTTTTATAAAAGATAATATTTAATTCTTTGGATTATAAAAAATATTTTTAAATTTCTTTATTTTTAAAAAATATATTTTTAAGTCACTCTACTTATAAAAAATGTATCAAGTATGGACAAAGTTAATTTTTTATCTAATTTTTCATCCAATTTAATAGAATAGCATATGTGTAACATACATATTTATATTTTTTGATATATATATATACGTAAAAGAAACTTAAATAAAATTTACAATTAATTTAAATATAATTTTTAATAAAATTTAAATAGAATTTTCATTGTTTAATATCTAAAATTACAAATTAGACAATGAAAATTTTATTTAAGTTTAATAGAAATAAATTGTAAAAAAATTAGAATAACTTTTTAATTAAAAATTATTTAATTTGATATATATCTATCAAAAAATATAAATATACATGTGATACATGTACTATTCCGTTAGATTTAACAAAAAAATTAGATGAAAATTAATATTATCCTTACCTGACACCTTTTTTTACAAGTAAAAGGACTTTAAAATACCTTTTTTATAAACAAATTAACTTAAAAATAATTTTTATAAACTACAGAATTAAATAATATTTATTACATAAACAAAAGAATCATTTTAACTTTTTACCTTAAACTCATATAGAAGTTTCTCAATGATGTGAAGGGCTACAACTTGACGGAACTTTTTGTAAAAAAAAATATTTAAATGCACCCACTTTTTATTTTATGTATGTTATTGTATTTATAACAATAAAATTTTAATATATTAATAATTTAAATTTTATTTTGTCATTTTATTCATTTTTAAAAAATACTTATATTTACTTTTATGTAGATTATTAATTATATATGCAATAATGAATTAAAATAAAACAAAAATTTTTACTTAAAATAAATTACATACATATATTTTAAAAAATAATCTTATATAAAATAACATATATATTGTCACTTAATAGAAACATTCATCCTAAATGTTTTTATAATTAGATAAAAGTATAATAAATTGGGACTAAATCATGGATACATAGTTTTAAATATGCATTTATTTACATTCATAAATATATATCATGTCATAATATTTTTATTGACTTAGGTCATGTTTGATATTTTGATTTATGATTAAATAATTAATTGTGTGATTTCTGTTTCTTTTATAAAAATAATAAGCAGTATGTTTCATAACAATTTCTTATTAGTAATTTTTAAGAAAAAAAATCAAAAATCATCTTTAAGTTGTTTAATAATGATTTTTTTAATTTTTTTTAAAAATAAAAAATTAAGAAATTTTTTGATTATTTTTACAAATTTTAAGTTTTTAATCATTTTATTCCGATACTTATAAAATACAAAAATTATAAGTCTTAATTTACCCTTTAGAAAAAATGTTTTATCAAAATAAAAAAAATATAAATTAGAAATTTGATTCAAAAATATATTTTTTTAAAAATTTATGAATCATCCCATATTTTGGTAATAATTCTTTAAAAATGTGAAAATTAAAATAAAAAATTATTATCAAACATACTAGATTAAAAAATCACTTAAAAAAATAGAAACCAAAACTTAAAATCGTTATCAAACAAGCTTTTAAGACCTCGTTTGGTATGTCATATTATATATGATATTTATAATTATATTGTATTGAATAAGATTAAATTGTATAATATATATTATACTAGTACAATATTTGATGTTATATCGTATTAAAAGTTGGATATACCGTATGGTGTTTGTTATACTTAGATACTAATATATTAAGTAGGCTACCTGCATTTTATTAAATTTAATACAAAAAGAAAATTTTAAAGTAAAATAAATAGGTGAAAAAAAAAATTGCTTCTTCTTATTTTTATATTAATTTATATTTCTATGTTTGAATTATATTTTAAAATTTTTTAAAAATATAATATTTTTATGTACAAAATAAACATTTAAATTAAATCATTGTTTTTTTGGGATTACTTTACTTTGACATTATTTATAAAGTGAGCTATTAAAATACTTAAAAAAAAAGAAAGAGAGAATAAAAAAAGTCATAAGGCTATTAATATTTGTATTTGTAGGAGAATATAAAATTATAAGCCATTGGTCACGTATGCCTTTAACCTACCTACCTACCTTCTACTACGGTTATAATTTTTCGCTTTTTAGGCACACAATTTTCCGGTTTTGGACACAACTATTTTTCTCCTAAGGTACGTTTAATTAAGTACGGAAGCTTTATACTGTGTTCAAACATATCGTAAATATTCAAACTATTTTTTATTTAAATTTTTGATCAATTTATAACAATAAAATTTTACTTATTTTTATTTACTCTAAAAAAATTATTATGATATTTTATTTTTCAATTTCAATATTATAAAATATTATATTATTTAACATTTTATTTCAATAATCTTTTTAATTTATTCTCCATTCTTTTACTTTTTACTTGTCAATTTTAAATAACTAATCAAGATATATCTTTAATTACAATATTATGTTAAATACCTAAATTATTTTAACACTCTAGAATTAAAAAAATTTAGTTTTAAAGTACTATTAATTAGTTAATTTAATATGTTTATGTATGAACTATAGTATTTTATTTTTTATTTAAAATAAATTTTATAAAAAAATACAATAAAATATTAACATAAAAGTTTTTGAGTTTTGTAGTATAATATGACATAAAAAAAATTTAATCTTCAATCTTCTAAGATTTTTTTTTTAGCACCATCCCTGTCTGTACATGACTATTGCTTGTGCTAATGAGTTATTATGTATGAAGGTTAGAGGCCTACAAACTTTTTCTACATTATATTTCAATTTACGTTACCTATAGTTACATGTTAAAAAAAAATTAGTATTTTTCTAATAACACATAAATTTCAATTTATTTTTATACTAAGCTTATTATACCATTTCACTTTATAAAATTATCTAAAAATAAATAATTTTTAGAAAAAATAGTAGCAATAATTCACTAATTATGATCAAAGTATATAAAAATTTACTAATTTTTGTATAGAATACTACAAATTCAATAATTATTAAAAGGAGCATTAAAAGTTCAAAATCTCTAAAATTATCAGAATTATGTCTACGTAATTCTACTTTTGCATGCCAAGGGACAAATTTTTTAGAACTTCAAAAGTTTCTAATTTTTTGTGTTATTTTAATAGTTATTGAACTTCTAGTATCTACATAAAAGTTAATAAATTTTTATTCACTTTAATCATAGTTAGTAGACTATTGCTACTTTTTATTGTAATTTTTATACTTTTAAAACAATTCTTTCAAATATCAAAATATTATTAATTTGATTACAAAAATTGGCATAAATTTACGCAATCTGACTATTTCTCCACACTTTAATATAATCACAAGAGCTACACATTTGATCGTACGCTTTACATGCACTAGTAATTCTGAGTACGTTTGAGAAGTACTATCTGAACATAATATATGTATTTTTTTTTTTAAATAAACTAATGAATCCTTTAGCATTTATTATTTGTTAACGTACATATATTAAAATTATATTATCACCCTAATGAAATGCATGTTGTACATTTATTACATAATTTACAATTATGAGGATAACTTTCATTTTTAAAACATCTTACTATTTTTTAACATATATTAAAAGAAAGATTATGTTTGTTCAAAAACATAAAAATTTAAAAGTTCTAATAGTTGCAACCATAGAAGTCTAATTGAACTTCAAAAATCATTTTATGTCTCTAAGAAAACGTTTGAACATAGATATTACTTTCTTTCTTTTTTTAAACTTATGAGTACTATTCTTAAACATATATTCAAATAAATTTTATTTTTAAATACATGTTTATGTTTTGAATATAAATTAATAGGGATAAAAAAAGCAAAGACTAAATTGCACAAATAATTCTTCAATTTTTCTATATTCTATATTTTGGTCCCCTTATTTTTCTTATGATTTGGGCCTTTACTTTTTAGTTTTCACACTTTGGTGCCCTTACTTTTTGCTCTTACAATATAGTCCTTTTATTTTTTTTTTTTACACTTTGATCCACTTAATTTTTTGTACTTTTGAAGTGTTTTATCTTAAATTTTGGACTAAATGTATGAAATTCAAAAAGTAAATAGGCCAAATTACCAACAACAAAAATAGGGGGAGCAAGGTGTGAAAGTTGAAAAATGAAGTAACTAATAAGAAAAAATATTAAGCAAACTAAAGTTTGGAATATAAGAAAAAAAATGTAAAGGGGCTACTTGTGTGATTCAACCAAATACAAAGTAATGTAAAGGGTAACAAATAAAAACTTTGTTTTAAGACCAACTTCAACTTAAAATTGTATTGGTGCAAAAGTTATGATATATATATTTTTTAATTTTCAATCTACTATATTAAATATAATACTAAAAAGTACATTTTATTCTATTTATTTTTAATTGCAGAAGTAGCACTATCATTTTTTATTATCTCCAACTCGTTACACTAAATATTAAATTAAAAAATATATTAAAAAAGTATAAAAAAGTGCGTGAACAGTGTCGCGCTATATGAACAGTGTTACACTGTATAAATAGTGTCTACTAATATAGTAAAATATTAATTATTGCACTATTTTAATGCAAAAATTTGGAGTTTCTTTGAAAAAACTTTTAATATAAAAATTACACTAATATAATAACATAGAGCCTCTTTATAGATAGCACTTAGTATTGGTACCTAATATTAGTGCACAACTAAATACTACATATTTATCAAGTTTTCAATTGAAATAACAATTTTGTTTATTTAATTTTATTTATCAATAATACTGTAACACTTCAAATAATTAATAATTTCGATGGTTTCATTTTCCTTGTCTCAAGCATATTCCCATTATTTCCTTTCCCATCTCTTCTTCTCCTTTGTTCAAACAATGCCAAGAGAGCTAATTAGCTTTTAGAGAGAGAAAGTCTAAGCCAAACATAAAAGAGAGAGAGACGTGGCTATATGTATACTATCACTCACTCTCGCACACTTTAACACAGCCAAGGGACTATTGCCCTCTTCTTAATTTCTAGATTTTTCGCGGACTGGAAGACACGATCCGAGTCTGCCGCTCTCTCTCTCCTCTCTTTCTCACTCTCACTCTCTCTTTGATCCTTTATATTTCTGCTTAGCTTAATTCTTCTGCTTACTTCAAGTATTGGGTACTACTTTGTTGATGGATTTGGAGGATCAATATGGTATGGCTGATTTAAGGCAGTTAATGAACGGAAGGTCTCATTTTCCGACCATCCCACAGCCACCAGAACTATTTTCTGGCCACCGGAATTTAACAACTGGACAGCCATACGACATGCTTATGATGGGTCGTCATGAGATAATCACAAGTGGGCTTCATGATTTTGGCTCTGATTCAGCTGCTACCTCAACTAATCCTTGTTTGAATAGTGGACTAGAGGCTGAAACTGTTGGTAACTGTCTTGGTGGTGATGGAGGAACTGGTCGTTGGCCTAGACAAGAAACCCTTAATCTTCTTGAAATTAGATCAAGGCTTGATTCTAAGTTCAAAGAAGCCAATCAAAAAGGTCCTCTTTGGGATGAAGTTTCTAGGTACCCTAATTCTTTTTATTTTATTTTAATTTTTTGGGTTTTTGTTCTTGTTTTTGCTGATTTTAAATACATCTACTGTTGTGGGCATTTAATTTCTTAAGATTTTTTTTTTTTTGAATTGGAAATGACTGTACGCTAATTTGGAAGTTACATTTTGAAAATAGCTTCAATCTGACTTTCTTGTTTGTTTGTTTGTTTGTTTGTTTTTCCTTTCCCTTATATGAATATGGATCTGTTTTTTTTTTTTTTTTTGGGTTTGTAAACATAAATGACTGATAATTCATTCATACAGCTAGTTCTTCTACTGACTTATTTTATGCTTTGAAAATATGTACCCTTCTTTTAAGTGTAAGTTTACTGGTGTTTTTTCCAGATCAAATAGCTGAAGTTTTGGATGTTTTAAGTACTCATCTACTGGCTCATCTGATGAATTGAAAACACATCAAATCAACCTCCTCTAATAAATAATAAATAAAAACTCTTCTTTTAACAATTTTGCATAATCATAAAACTCAATGATATCACCATTATAACAAAACCAGATTATGTTACATTACTAGTTAATTAGATAGATTTCATAATTTGATGTATACATCAATCTATATATCACAATCTAATTAGACTCTGTTATTAATTGATCACACATTTATGTTGTCATCTTACCTCTTAACTTTACATTCAATCAATAATACAAATCTCACTTGATCGTATTGCACTGCTCTTATTATATTATCATGCACATGAAATTTCTTTATGGGGTTTTTTAATTTGATGAAATTTCTTAATTCCAATTTAGGGTTTTCAATTCCTTGAATCATAATTCTATTTATAAAAAAAAAATTTGACAAATTAACTTGTATCAGAATAATGTGTGAAGAACATGGGTATCAAAGAAGTGGGAAAAAATGCAGAGAGAAATTTGAGAACTTATACAAGTACTACAAGAAAACAAAGGAAGGAAAAGCTGGTAGACAAGATGGTAAACACTACAGATTCTTTCTTCAACTTGAAGCTCTCTATGGAGAAACTAGCAACAATCAAATTTCAATCCCAGAGTCCCATTTTATTGGAAATAACAATCTTCAGTTTCATACCACAAACAACACTACTCCATTAACTCAAGAAAATTACCAAGAAGGGTATAACCAATATCAAAAGCAACGTTGTGACAGTCTTAGTCTCTCCCAATACTCGTCTGGGTTCGATTGGTCCTCAAATTCTGATGACAATGATCTTAGTACTGCTTCAGGACTAATATTGGATAATAATGATTCATCTGAGAAGAAGAAAAAGAGAAGAAGTGGAAAGAGTAGTAGTTGGAAGTTGAAAATAAAAGAGTTCATAGACTCACATATGAAGAAGTTAATGGAAAGACAAGAGGCTTGCTTAGAAAAGGTAATGAAAACACTTGAACAAAAGGAAAGGGAGAGAAGTTTAAAAGAAGAAGAATGGAGGAGACAAGAAACATCTAGAATAGACAGGGAACATAAGTTTTGGGAAAAAGAAAGAGCTTGGATTAAAGCACGTGATTCTGCTCTAGTTGATGCTTTGCAAAAATTGACAGGTAATGAAATCAAGTTAACATCATTGTCTGAAGGTCTTGATGATCATAATGAAGGGGAATTAAAATCTTGGTCTGAATCTGAGATTAGCAAACTAATACAATTGAGGACAAATATGGAATCAAAGTTTTCAGATGAGGTGGCTATGTGGGATGATATAGCAGCCAAGATGGTTTCTTTTGGATATGATAGAAGTGCTTTGATATTAAAAGAGAAATGGGAAAGCATCAATAGTTATATAATAAGAAAGCCTAATGAATTATTATATAGTAAGAAACGCAAGGATAATTCAAGAGGGTCTAGTATTAATTATAACTTTCAGATTAACCATGATCAGTCTTCTTCTATGTATAATAATCTGAATGGAGCTAATTACTCTTATGACATTAATGAACAAGTTGGGTCTGCAGGAATTGGAAGATTACAATCAAGTGATGTTTCTTCAACTTGTGATCATCATCATAATCCCAATGTGAGTACTAATGTAATTCATGATGCTTGTCTTCCTTTCTTGATGGGTGCTGAAGGAGAACACAACTTGTGGGATAATTATGGATCGTTGAATAACAAAGGAGGCCAAAACTAGTGAGTTCAATATTAGAGCAATTATTTTAAGTGTTTTTAAGTTGTTCTAATATTTGGAAGAGATTGTTGTATGTGGATTTTTATTTGAATTTAAAATTTGATCAATATATGTGTAATAGCGACTCAGAAATTATGAGACATATGTGAATCTTTAATTTAGAGAAAAATAATGAGTTGTTTTATTTGGTTGGAATTTGATAGAATGAAAGATTTTTTTTTTTTTTTTTTTTAATTTTTGTTGCTTGGTTATTAATTGTTCTAACCATTTTGAAGATTTCAGCTTCTTTGGGAGACTAAATTAAAGCATTCATACTATGTAATTTTTAGATCCCCTAAAAAATTATACTCATAAGTTCGTATTTTCTACGAGGCTAGCTACGAAAATATTTATATTACGATAATATTCATGTTAGTATATTATTTATGTTTTCAAGCGTTATGAACCTAATAAAAAATTTAAACAATTTTTTTTGTTAAATAAATTATTTATAATAGTAAAAAATGAAATGATCTTTAAAATTATAAAATAATTATAGATAAAATTTAATACAATCATATTTTATTATGTCATAATTGTGTTTGTATGTGGTGTTGGTGTGTCAGTGTTAAGATTCTAGAAAATAATGAACTTGTTGCGTGCATGGTTTGAGAAGAGAAGGATTGGTGATGTAGTTTCCATATTTTGAAATTGTATGTAGATGTCAGAAACAACTAAAGGCCAATTTTATGCTCTTACCATTTCTATTGATAAAATAATATATACGAGACATAAATTTATCCACCAAAGGATTTGTCATCTTGTTTAAATCTGAACTTCATTTCCATAATTGTGTACACATATTACAAAGCTAGCTACCCTTACTCGGAAATTAATGACAAGACTACATGATGCTTATTCATTACCAATTGCCTATTCTCATTTAGCACTTAATTTATTTGCATTAAATTAATATATTGATCTATTTTTTTTTATTTAATTATTATGTGTCATATTTTACCACAAGTTGTTATAAATAACTTTTTTTTAATTCTCATGAATTTTTTTTAAAGTCAAGTGAGTTAAAGATTCTATTAATATTAAAATGTTAATTTAATACGTAAAAATATTTGTATTTTTTAAAAAAAATTCTTCGATTGTATTGTGTTTTGAAACTTTTATTTTCTCTGATATCTACTAATACACTTTTATTTTTTTGGTTGATAACTATTCCTATATTAATTATTTTATTTTCAGTAATTTTATGAGTTACGACTTTGCTACTATTACATTTTTTTTTTCCCTTCTGATAAACTACTAGTAATGTACTATTACTCTCTTCTCTCTTATACATTAACTTCACAAATATCAATATAAAGTAACATATGTTAGATTGTCTAACACTTCCCTTCAATATTTGGCTCAACATTTTGAAATATAATCTCCTAATCTAATCTCATGTTAGAGCATGTTTATCTTATCACCTATTTTTTCAAAAAACTTAATGTATTACGAACCACGCATCCTACACAATCAGGAAAAAAAGAAGAAGATCTTCTTAACATCAAATAATATTTTAGTATGGTTTGAAAATGTAACTTAAAACAGAAAAGAAATGAATATTATCGATAAACTACTAAGTAAGTTACTAATATATTAATAACAAAAATACATCAAGATCTACTAATAGAATATAATTTAATATTTTTGTGGAGCAAACTTTGAGTTTATAGTACAACATATTATGCAAGCTACATATTAAGTGGAACGAAGATCGGTTTCTTTCTCTTTCTGGGTTTCAAAGGGAATATATATTCAAGACATCGAAATTCACTTGAAAATATACACACACCAAATATTGGCCTTGTATATATTACATAGAACTTATAAATTGTGCTTTGGGAATGCTTAAGTGAGTGTTCAAAGAAACAATTCTTATGAATATTATTGTAAAAGAGAATTGTACGAAGTGCCTTATTCGCATTTTGTACTATAAAACAATGTAAAATCTTAGGTACTCCTGAAGTTCATATCCTAGCAAAAAATAATAGGCAATGAACGGGTAGTAGGGGCTTTTTTTAATTAAGTTGAATCGATAAGCACTTTGAGGGCTGGGAAGGGAAAAGATCGATTTGTGTTATTATTCGATTATGCTTCTTTTTTTTTAAATAATAAATTCAACCAACTGAAATACAAAATAATTTAGGGTTGTTTAATTCAAAATACAAATGGTAAAAAAAGTAAACAACATTGCTACATTCCAAAGACACATAAATTGAAAACTTTAGGCTTAAAATAAGGTAAATTAGTCTTTGGCTCAAAAACCAAGGAACTATTATAGGTTATTACGAAACCAATTATTTTAAAAGTTTAAGATATCGAAAGAAGAATTAATATTGCTTTTAATAATTATTACTCTTTTTTCATTTTTTCATGCATGTCAACAATTTATAATTCAATAATTATGATCATTGGTTCTTAAACATAGAATCTTCAACTTTAATATCATGTTATAAATTATTGAAAAGCTAACTCTCCTAAAATTTAATCGTATATATACGAATAACAAGAAATTAGCAGATTCAAAAGTTACTTTTCGTTAAATTACGGAGAAAAACTAGTGGAGTTGTAGTTGTCTCTTTGAGATATAAATAAATTAAAAGGGTTCACATAGATCTTTCTTCCAACAGATACATCAAAGTTAGAGGACCACAAAACAAGCTATTAACAGAAGCTAATTGATTTGGAATTTGGATATGTAAAGAGGACCACTACTACAATGAAAACATTGAAGCTTGCATTAGGAACTAGGAAACTCAACTTTGATTATTATTATTATTTTTTATATATATATTCTTTCTTCTTCTTCTTCTTCTTCCTTTCTTTTTTTTTTTTTGTCTAAATGAAATAATTTTTTCAAGAATAGAGAGATGTGAAAATACATAGAAGGTTATAACCCATTAATTGATTTGGTGCAAGTACCGTACTCTTAAATTACTCGTAGATACAAAAATCCAAAGTGTGGTACAAAAATTATATGTTGTGTAAAATATTATTCAATTGGGCTTAGGGGACAGAGACTGCTGCAACATATATAGGAAAGAGTGAAGAAGCTTCTCATCAGAAAGAAGCAAACAATAGGGAGACATTGAAGTCATTGTCTGTCACAGACTCACAGTTTTGAGTTTTGTAAGACGCAACTACTATTACTAGTCTCTCAACATCTCTTTGTTTATTTCCTCTTCTTATTTTTGTCCCTTGGGTTAGAGACAGTTTGGTTTCAGTAGCAGTCAAGAGTAGTAATTAAATAATTACCATGTATACGTCTTACTGAAATAACTCTCTGTTATATATCAAAATAACAGGGAAAAAACATAATAACATATTTATACTGAAAAATCCAATTAATAAATAATAATTTCTTGTATTATCTGTCGCCAAAAATCAAAAAGAGAGAGAAAATAAAAACATGGGCTTGTTCAATTCATGTGATATTAAATAAGCCCAACCCATCTAATTCTAAATAGTAACTAGTGTACTCTAATATAGGACCGCTTGGTAAGAGTTCTGGACTCAAATAGAATCATATATAGACAGAAACTACAAAAGGACAGAAATAGCATGATTTTATACAAAAATGGATCGTTTTACAATACAATTAAATTCTGCATTTACAAAACTACCTTCATCTGCGTTTTGCCAAGAAAGGAAGAAGGTTCAAAGTTGTTTTGTTATTTCTCTGGTTTGTGATTTCTTGCATCTGCTATACAGAACTCTTAAATCCACTAAGAACGAAAGTCACTCCTGGGAAAAAAAAAACTTGTTAGTTAATGTTTATATTTTTGGAAGCTGCACGGAAATTAATTTACATTTTTGGAAGTTGTACGGAACATTACGTAAGTTTCTGGAAAGGTTACATAATTGAGAAAACGATGATGAACAGTTCTGTCAACTGCTGCAAGCCGTTGTCAATCATCTCCTGCCACTGATCTGCGTATGTATTCCAGCATCCTCGTCACATTCCGACGTCCACCACTTGATAGTTAATGTTTATATTTTTGAAAGCAGTACGGAAATTAATTTATATTTTTGGAAGTCGTACGGAACATTATGTAAATTTCTGGAAAAGTTACAGAATTGAGAAAACGATGATGAACAGTTCCGTCAACTGCTGATACGCGGGGACAAAAACGTAAACTCACACAGTAAAAACGACGTCGTGAATTGATATGAGGCAAAAATTTCGTCTTGAGGCAAAAATTTCGTCTGAGGCATTGGGCCTCTATTTCAAGTCTTTATTTCGATTGGTAACGTCTGGTCATCTTTTGTCCATGAGGTTAAGCAATAGACTTCATTTATGCCGTATGCTCCTTTATCTGCCTTTTAATAATTCAAATTTCCTTGATTATGCTCCCGTAAATTGTGTTGTATCATAATATTTGGGAAATTTGTTATAATTTGCAAAAATACCTTTTTTTTAAAATTAATTTTTTTTTTCTAAATCACTAAAAAAAAAAATTATAATTTCTTAGCATAGAAAGTCTTCTAAACTTCTAAAAGAATTCAAAATTACAAAAATAGAATACTTCAAAATTTTAAATTCAAAAATAAATAGTCTATCAAAAAAGAAAACAACAAAATTTCTATTGAAAGCAATAATAAAAAAAATTTCAAAATTTCTAAAATAATTTTTTTAAAAAGTTCTAAAAATAAAAAATAAAAAATTGTCAAATTTCAAAAAAAAAAAAAAAAAAAAAAAAAAAAAAGAAAAAGAAAGAAAGAAACCTTGTCAAAATTTTCAAAAATAGAAAGTTTTTCAAAAATTTTAAAACTAGAAAATGTTTCTGTTTCAACATTTTCAAAATAAATTTTTTTTTTCCAAATTTACCAAACATTAAAAGATTTCAACTTTTTTTACAATTTGGAAATCTTTCAAAATTTCTAAATTATAAAGTTTTTCCAAGTTTCTAAGAATATAAAGTTTAATAAAAATTTTAGAATTATTTTTAAAAAATTTTAAAAATATAAAGTTTTTCAAATTTAAATATACTTTTTTATTCTAAAAGTATAAAGTTTTTAAAACTTCCCGAAATAAGTACATTATTGTTCAAATTTTATAAAAATTGAAAAAATCTTTAAACTTTCGAAAAATAGAAAACTTGTAAACATTTCTAAAAGTTGAAAGTTTTTCAAAATTATTAAAAATACAAAGGTTTTCAAAAAAAAAATTTAAATAGAAAGTTTTTCAAATTATTTATTAATATAATGTTTTTATTTTACAATTTTCAAAAATAAAAAGTTTTACGAAAATTTCGAAAAAGATATTAGACAAATTAAGTTGGATAGTTTAGAAAATTACCAATTTTTATTGATTTTTAAAATCAAAATGTTGTAAAAAATCAAAATATTTGTATATAGTTAAATAATTTGCAATTATGCTACCTGTTAAAAGACTTATAAACCATATAACGGAAGAATTTTCTTTATATTTTTCTAACTTAAAGGTTGTTTGTGCCATAAAAGTCAACCTCAATATATTTTTAATATTAATCCCCGTAACAACGCCACACGGACTACGTACTAGCTTCTTTTTCTTTTATTTTATTTTCTTTTTTGATTAAAAGGCCAGTATTGATTTTATTTATAGCGCGGACTCACTAGTCACTATCAACACTAACACACATTGGATTAACAGGGAAAACTACCTGCAATCACGCGTCTCCCGTCTTAAAAAATATATACATTTTTTTTATATCAAAGAATCACAAATATAAAATAAGAAACTGAAATAAATAAATGAGCAACTAATATCGAAGCTATGGATTTGTTGAAAGAAAAACACGGCCAATTTTCAGAATGAAAGAAGCACCAGTCCCAAATTCATTGTACCATAGGTCCTCAAGCTTATTAGTTATTACTACCAACATCTCACAATAACAAAAGAGAGAATTGCCAAAACACCTAACTCTATGCTCGAGAGGATATCAAATCCATGTACAATTACCGCTAACATAATCATCAAATCCTAGCAATCAAAAATTCTTCAATACTTGTAGTCCTTAACATGGAGGCTCTCTGATGCACCCTCAGCCACATTGGCTTCACCCTCGTAAGTTCCGAGGGTAGCTTCAGAATTAGCCTTGCACCTTGCAAGGAATGTAGATTGAGCCTTGGAAACATTTTCCTGCTTTCCAGCCCATGCTTTCAAAGTACTTTGTTGAAGAGCACGTCCATAGGAGAATGTGAGTGACCATGGCTTCTTACCCTTCAACTTGTTCATGGCATTGAGATTGCCAGTGGCCTCCTCCTCACTCTGCCCACCAGACAGGAACACCACAGCAGGTACTGCTGCAGGCATGGTGCGTTGCAGGGCACGAACTGTGTGCTCAGCAATGACCTCTGGAGCAACCTTTGGAGCATCTGATCCGGGGGTGACCATGTTGGGCTTCAATAAAGTTCCCTCCAGGAGGACATGGTGGTCGTTGAGAGCCTTGTAGCATGCTGCAAGAACACGTTCTGTCACATCAGCACACTTGTTGATGTCATGAGATCCATCAACCAAAATCTCAGGCTCAACAATAGGGACCAGGCCATTCTCCTGGCAGATGGCAGCATATCGAGCCAAGCCATTGGCATTTTCGTTGATTGACAATTGAGAAGGTTCATTAGGTCCAATCTTAAGCACAGCACGCCATTTGGCGAATCTGGCACCAGCTTCATAGTACTTCTTGCAACGCTGAGCAAGGTCATCGAGACCTTGGGTAGTGGTCTCGCCATTGGTGCCAGCTAGCTCAACAGTACCCTTGTCAACCTTGATTCCAGGAAGCACACCACCTTCCTTCATCACCTCAACGAAGGGCTTGCCTGAGATATTACACGGAAGACGCAGAACATAAATCAAAATTTGTACAGAAATTCATAAATAATAAACAAAAACAAAGTTACAATTATTAAGGAAACGAGAAGCTAAACTAGAACTTAATCTAACATAGTACAAAATGTAGAGGAATTTAATAGCACCACTACCTGAAGCTGTCTTCTGATACAAGGTTTCCTCGAAGAGAATCACTCCGCTGAGGTGCTGGAGGACACCAGGAGTGGTGAATAGTAGCTCTCGGAAAGCACGCCTGTTTGTCTCAACGTTTTCAACATTGATGCTGGCAAATCGCTTGCCAATTGTGCCAGTGGACTCGTCAGCGGCTAGAATGCCCTTTCCAGGGGTTCCAATGTAGGCAGCATTTTTAATGAGCTCATCTGCAAGCAATGCAAAATTCATGTCAATTAAAGGTATGTAACATGACAATACAGACCCATAGGTGGTGAAAAAGAGTAGCTAGAAGTTTTTCAAATGATGAAACCAAACACGGACTAATGATTAAGATTTGACATTATGATGTAATGGCACAAGAGAAATGCCCTACCATCAGGAACAGGACACTCATGAATGAGTTATATAGATCTGAACAGTGGCTTATTCAGGATTTGAATTGAGAAGGGACATTCCAACAATGATTCTTTCCATTTATTTTAATTGATATATATTTAATTAGCCACGATAGCAGCAGAAAAATACAGATCCCGTAACACATGAATTATAGACTATTTAACAGGACATAATATACATCTTCATTGACATAACAAAGGAAGATAAAAAATATGAGCTTCATTGACATATGGATGAGTTACAAACTGAGTCAATTGTATAGATCAATTCACGGCACCATTGTGGGGATAACCATTTCAGATTTATTGCTTAGTTCGTAGCAAAGAATTTGTGGCTTCAAATTTTCAACAGATTATAAATTAAATATCCAATTCTTCATTTAGAGATCTTTAGTTTCGGAATCAATCTCAAGAATATAATAAATGTACCCATCAAATTCATTTAGAGATCTTTAGTTCGTACCAAATGATATTCAAAACTTGTCAGTGACGTAATATACAGAAGAATGTGACAGAGGTTTGTGTGGTCTATTTAATTAAAAATGATATATAAGTAATTACATCATTTTTATATTTTTTATTAAAATATTCATTTTATGTCAAGTTGTTAAAATAAATCATTAAAAAGCTTTTAGCAATGATAAGGCTACAACTAATATGAAATATTTTTCTTAATATTTGCTTACATTATCATTGTTGATTTTTTAAAAATAATTTCAAAATTGTGATATTTGCTAAAAATTGAACCTCCTTTAAAAAAAAAAAAAAAACACAAAACAATGAAGAAGAATGTATTAAATTGAATTTTAATAAAGTTTTAAAAAGTTAAAAGAATTTTATGAATTTTTAAGAAGAATTTTATGTTATAGATTTTTATGGATTTATATGATAACAATTGAATCAATAATAAAGAAATAAGAAGAGTGATTGCGAGAAAATATAAAAATAAGAATTTTGAGTAAAAAGAAGAATAAATAGAGATTTTCATGTGTATAATTTTAGATGATGAATTCAATTAAAAATATATAAATTTTTAAAGAGATATAAATTTTAAAAAAAAATTATGAATTTTTAAAAGTTCTTGTATGCTTGAATAGATGTGTAACTTTAACTAAAATATTTATAAAAATTTACTAATTTTTAAATATACCAAATTTTTAAGAACTTTTATAAATTTATAATTAAATACAACAAAATTTTTAAAACTTTTAGAAATCAACTTAACACCCTATACTTTTAGAAATTTTTTAAAAATTCTAATTCAATACAAATTTAAGAAAAAATATTAAAAATTTCAATTGAATTCACTCTTACAAATTTATTCCATCAAAATTCATATAAATTCACCGGTTTTAAAATCTACAACTTTTTTAATACAAGTAAATTTTTAAAAAATTGTATAAAATCCTAGTTGACACCTAAACTATTAAACATTTAAAAAAAAAAATAACAAAAGTACCCTTAGTTCAAATTTAAAATTTTCACAATCAAAAAATAAATATTACATTTTTTTTTTAAAACGTCCATCAAATTAGACGTCTTTTAAAATAAATTGTATCAATTTAAACATGTTTAATATTAAACATTTTTTTTTATTATAGATTTTAAGAGTACTATTTTTGATAATTTTTCAACATTTTATCATAAAAATTATTAAAAATGTCAATTTATATAGACTCCTACATTTGGAGATAAAGAAACAAGAACAAGTGATTGTTCAAACTCTTTTATACCTTTCTGTTATCTGTACAACACAAAAAGAAACAAAATTGCAAAGTAAAGCAGCAATGCTCAAAGAGAGGATCAGTATACTAATGTAAATTAATTCAATGAAAACAATCCGAATAAAGTGAACAGATAGAATATAATGCTAAGCGGTTGAACTAAAAAGAGAAGAGATCTGAGCAACAAAAACAAGAGAGACGCAAAATTAAATCGAATTAAGGAAAAGTATAACGACGAAAGATAGAAGAATACCATGGTATTTTGTTTTAAAGTGAGACATGTTTAATCTCCGAAACGAAGAAGGCGAAATAGGGAGTGTTTATACAAATTAGCTGAAGAGGAAACAGACAAATGTAAAAGTGAAAACAAACTCAACGATGAGGATATTTATAATAGGCCACAAAATGAGAATCCGAAAGTGGGAAAATAAATAAATAAAGAGAGAGAGTCATGCGGCGTGGCCTCTTCTTATGGGCTTGGCCTGTTGATTTTTGGCGCCAGCTACTTGTTTGGCTGGCGTTTTCCCCACGTCATTTCTATTTTTAGCTACCACTACGTTCCAAAGCGATTTTTTCCTCTCTCTTTTTTATTCTTTTCCTTTTTTTCTGTTTATTTATTATTTTGCCCCTTCTAATACTACTAAACTAATAGGAAGTGTCTTTAGCAAAAAAAAAAAAAAAAGGCAGTGTGCAAACTTTAAATTCGATTGAGTTTGAACCAAAAATTTAACATTTTAAGATTTGTTTGGTTACTTAATTTAAAATTAATTTTTAAATATTAAATTATTATTAAAAAGGAAAGGGGTTATAGATATCCTTAGATTATATCATTTGGTTCCTTAGTTTTAAAAAAATCGATCAATTAAAAAAATATATATAATTTTAATAATTTTTTAATTAAAATATTATTTTTTAAATTAATATTTCAATATCAAGAACATTAAAATAATATAATTTTTCATTAATTAACCTATTAAAAAATAATATTTTAATTAAAAAATCATTAAAATCATGTATTTTATCCTTAATTGGCTCATTTTTTTAAAATTTAGAGACTAAATAACACCACTTATAATTTAAGAGACTAAATAACATAAATGATCTAATCTTAACAACATCCATAACATTTTTCTCTATTAAAATACAGTTCTTAATAATTTTAAAAAATAAAGAATTGTTTGGCTAATGTTTCTAAAAATTATTTTCAAAAAGTCAAAACAAAAGACATAGTTGTGAAAGTGTTTAGCATTGTTCAAACAATTATTTGTTTTAAAGAGCAAAAAATTATTTTTGAATTATACTTCCACACAACTTCTTAAATTCTTTTGTTTAACCGACAAGTATGTTATATAGTAAAAAACAAAAATACAAAAATACACATACTATGGAATAATTGATAGACTAAATGAACTGTATGCATTATTTTTTTTTTTTTTATCAAAATTTTGAAGAAAAAAATATTTTATTTAAAAACGCTAAAATAGTGATGATCAGTCATAAAAAGCAATATTGTCCCAATAAAAATCACAAAAGAAGAATAAGCAACAAATCGTAGAAACACAAAACAATAATCGGGTCATAACACTCCTACAACTAAGGAAGTCAGGAGCAATACCTCACCATTAAAAACTAACAAATTCTTTCCTCTCCAAATACGCCAGAAACCAATATATTGGTTTAGTTGACTATTAAGTGTAAGGCGTAATTTTATATTTCATTAGCGTAATTTCTTTTTTGAAATAATTATGCTATTTATGCATTTGAATTAGAATATGAGCATAATTTTTTTACATATTCAAGTGGTTACATATAGTATTGCTTGCATTATCATAAAAATTAAACACCTACTGTTCTACACTTATTTAATACTAATTAACAATTTCAAAACATGTATCTTCGCATGCATAGAAAAGGCAACCATTCAAGTAGACTAATTTCCAATAATGAATCATATTAATACAAAGATATAACCGACTACTTATCTTAATATTTTTAATTGAAAATTTTATCTTACATATTAAGTTATTAACTTTACTTCTTATAATATTCATGTTTGTTGACTTTTTTATGAAATAAATTTTGAATAAATTCTTACATGCACACATAATTTATATTAAAATGAAATTTAAATGCATTTTTTATTATTCACTTAAAATATATGTGATTGTAATATGATGCAATTATTTTTTTTAAAACAACAAAAATAGCATCGTTATATTCAAATGATGTATTTTTTGAATGTATAGCACGAAGAAATGAAGAAGACGATGAACAGTGAGAATAAACACAGTTTGGAGAACTTGTATTTCATTTCATTGTATCAATATTCTATTACATTGTATTGTATTTATAGGCAATACATCAGATTTGTAATGAAGTTAAACAATAAATATATGCACTGAATTTTACATTTTCAGTCCTTATTTTCTGTTGTGTAAAAGGTGCTTTGCTGGCTCATCATTTGCAGAGTCAGTTTGTAACTGATTTTGTAGAGGTAGTGCACCAGTATTTCCACTCGTATCTTTGGCTAGTATTGCTCCACTTATTGCACCTATATCCTTGACAGTCTTTTTACAGTTAAAAAATGACTGTTACATAATTTTTTTTAATGTTCTTTCAATTGGATACTGTTTAATTTAAACTGCAAAAATTTAAAGTTGTTTAATATTGAACTTTTAATATTACACGTATTGAGATTCTATTTTTATTTTTATAAGTTTTATGAGTTTTTTTTTAATTTATTTTCCATAATTTTTTAGGTTTATAATTTGTCGCACAATTAGGTGATATGATTAGGACACGACCCACTGTATTTATTTGTCGTAAGTCAAATAAGATAAGGTAACAAGAATTAACAGAATCGTTACATTGAAGGATTTTTCATTTTTGTAAAGCAAAAATTAATAAAAACATTATTTTGCTTTAAAATACTACTATCTCAATGTGATTTCATCTTTAATTTATTCAACTGAATAACGTTGATCATTTTACTTATATTAACTATATGATGTTGAGTTGCATGGAAAGATAGTGACAATCATGAATACTTGAGCTGAAAATCCTTGAGTTTTGACAAGATATAATAAGAACATAAAGAGTAAAATGTGCAATATATACCATAGTGCTGGAGACTAGATTATTCTAATGATTAGTAAATATAAGTTGCACTCTAAATGGTAAATTAGATTTTTGGGTGTGAAAGTTCCAACAACAAAATCATACATTCTTAAACCCAATGTAGATAACATATATCGACCATATCATGCGCGAGGCATTACAGTTTGAGTAGCTTAACCTATTTAATTTTGTATTAATTTATCTTTATTTTGACGAATTTATGTGTTTTAGATAAAGGAAAAATATAATTTTCAAACTTCAGAGCACTTGTACAACGAAGTGAACAAGTGTATGAATAACCAAGCACGCTCGTGTATCAAAGGAATCTATCACGCCTAATCCACTCTGATCACACGATCCACACCTACCATTGACCACTTTACATAATTGAGTATTATAATATAACTATAAATTTGATATAAAAATAAACACTTTTCTTTCTGAAATCTTAATAGCTAGCTTTCTCATTTTCTTTCTTAACGATCCTCAAAGAGGCAAATATGCGGACTAATCAACTAATATAAAGCCATTTTTATTTAAATATAATTAGAATTAGTGTTATTTTATGTACAAAACAGCAACACTTTTTTAAAATAATATTTACACACCATTCACACATATATACCGGTGAGTAGGGATGACAATTTGATTTAACGATTCAAATATTTGCAGGTATCCAACTCGTTTGAGTCGGGACAAAATATGTCAAAAATGGATCAAATCATTACCAAATTTTATTTAAAATAGTTTGATTCAATTTGATTCGGAGCAAAAATCAGGTCGGTTCGCTTATTTATTAAAAATTTTAATTACATAAAAAAATATAATCTTTTTTTATTTGGAAAAAAAAAAGGTCAATGGTTCTGTTTTTTTTTTTTTACCTGCAGATATTAACCGAATTAAACCGAATCCGTTTATTTAAAATAATTCAGTTCAATTTAAACCGCATGTCAAAACAGATCAAATTAGGTCAAATCTGATCTGAATTGACTCGTTGTCATTTCTATAATGGGATGAAAATTCATGCCTTTTTTGAATTCACATCATACTGCAAGATAATTAATTAAACTTACAAAGTGGACCACAATTATTATTATTGTTAATTGGATTGCATGAAAAATAAATGATAATAATACATAACTTCATACATTTTTACATACTTTATATTATAATAGTATGCATACAACATTATAATGTAAGAAAATAAAGAAACACTAAATGACCCAAAATGATTTGATCACTCATTTAACATGTTTACTAGATGATTTAAACACTACATGTAACTCAAATAAACTACTCTTAATTTAATTAATATTTATCATTCTTATACATGTTAAACCCGACGTTACACAATTCAAATAAATTTTATGAGACATTTTTTTTATTAAATGTATTTTAGTTTATTACTACTTATTTCAGCAAAAAATAATTAATTATTATTTTTAATTACATAATTTAACATCTTTTATAAGTGAAGTTTTATATTAAACACATTCATAAAAAAATATTTGTTATATTATATTGTAAGAAAAAAAATAATTTTTTTAAAAATAAAATAAAATTATATAAATAAATAAATTATATAGGCACTGAAATATAAATTATGTCAATTGAAAAAAGAAAAGAAAAAATGTGGATCAACCGTACTAAATTCATATAATCTTTGATTAAAAAAACCAAAAAGCATAGCATGCCGAACAACCTAACACGTCATGTCATGGAATATGCCTTGGAGGCATAAATTATGCTTCTTCTTCTCTCTCTCTCTCTTTTTTTGTTTTGTCATTGACTTTATATGTTTTGTTTTTATGCATATTTCTAAGCCTTGAGCTACAAGTTATGAGGAATATAGAATTAGTCATGAACTACTTTTTTTTTTTTTTTGTCTTGTTTTTATGCATATTTTCAAGCTTTGAGCTGCAAGTTGTGAGGAATACGTCAGAAGGTAAGTTTAAATTGTTTTTTTCTTTTTTTCTATTTTTTAAGAAAACAAAATTAGAGAGGAGAGTTATGTCTAATTTGTCTAACATATCGACATATTTTTTATGAATTATCGAAGATTATTGATCATACACGAACCAAAATACCTATCTCAAGTTAGTAAGCACGGTAATTCAAGAGTTCATACTAAAAAATCAACAGTCCAATAAATACAACAATGCACTTTTCATGACTCAAACAGTTGACATTTTATCCAAATTATACCCACACTTCTTATATTTAGCAAGTCTGGTTTCCCAACTTGACTTCTTAAGAGTGTGTTAAAAATAAATTCATTTGTATGGATATATTAACCTTTCATTATATATATATATATATATATATATATATATATATATATATATAAAATTACTTTATTTCAAATGTAGAAACAAATAAGTTTAATTTATTTATCTATAATATATAAAAAAAAAAATTAATCACGCATAATATTTGTATAGATAAAATTATTCATATATTTTAAACTATTAGTATCAATTGTTATATTAAAATATATTATTACATTAAATAGGAATTTTAAACATAATAATGAAATAAAAATTATATCCGATAAGAGCTCTAATAATATGATAACTACCACATTTAATAAATATTATTTTATTTTCAAAAATAGTATAAATGCTATAAAAAATTAATTTCATATTAATTTTACATATGTTATATAAATTAATTAAAAAAATTAAAATTAACAAAAATAATTCATATATAAAACACAAATTTCTTACTAATTTATTAATTTATATATAAGGGTGAATCACAACTTTATATCCATACATTATTAGATAAATATTAAAACTAAAAGAAATTATTACGTTTGGGTATTTATTATCAATAACTCTTATTATATTGATTAATTTAATATTATAAATAGGATAAAGGGGTGTTAAAGTCTCTTAATTTAGATAAAAATATACTTTAAATATATAACTATTTAGAGAACATACAAGTTCATTACCTTTAAAAAAAATCTTAAAAATTTATTTTGTAAAAATAATAAATTTTTATTGTCCTTACAATAAAAATATAGAAATCTATTACTTTTAAAAAATGAACTTATGTAACACTTTTTTAAAGGTCTTTAACTTGTGATATATCTTAAAATAAATATAGATCTAAAGTATATTTTTATCAAAAATAATAAATTTATGCTACATTTTTTCTTATAAATATGTCTTCTTGAAATTAAAAATATATATATATTTTGAATTTGTCGTTGCTTAGTGATCATGCATTAGTACTTTTTTTTTTTTTCTAGAAAAATTAAATTGTCTTTATCGTATTTAGTTAGAAAATATAACTATAGTAATAATAGATTTATAAAAAACCAATTTTTAGTAGTACAATGAATGCTTTTTTATTATAAAAATCATTTAAGTCACTTTTATTCAGTGTAGTATTAAATTATGTTAATATATTTTTAAATTAAAATCAACTTATAAATCTTCAAATAAGTGTATCAAATATAAAATTTAAAATTTAAAAATAAAATATAAATATAAGTATTACACCTCACTATTTAGTATAATAGTTATCAAAAATTACATTTTTGGTTTCTCCCAACACATGATATTCTTGTTAATTTCTTAATATTATTGTTCTAATAAAATTTAATTAAGTGTACA
The DNA here is from genome assembly GCA_029378325.1 of Elaeagnus macrophylla. NCBI lineage: Eukaryota > Viridiplantae > Streptophyta > Magnoliopsida > Rosales > Elaeagnaceae > Elaeagnus > Elaeagnus macrophylla. The sequence goes on along the minus strand of CM055648.1, from coordinate 22,365,507 downwards.
AGTTTTTATTTTTTATAAATAAAGCTAAGTATGCACTTGTTAAAGATAAAATAAACGGTATATGTTTTTTTTTTTTTTTTGTATAAAGTCCAAAGAAAGAGATTTATATAGCATTTTACTATTTTATCATATAATTAAGAAAACAAATTTCCAACAGGCAACAGCAGAGGAGTGACTGGAACATGAAAAAGGCACCAAAATATCAAACCAGGACTAAAAATATTAATCTCTATCATTGAAAAATAAACACGAATAAAAGAGACAATATATTAAGTAATTAAGTATTAATCAATATTTTTTCTACATAAATCAACTTAAAAAAAAAACGTGTTTGGAGACCAAAAGGTCTTTAAGAAAATCACAAATGGTTAGTAATTTAGTATCCCCTTAAAGTATCACTACAACAATATATACATTCAGGGACGGTTCTTTTTAAAAAAAATTCGGTGAACCGTCCCTAAAAGTGAGATTTTGGGACGGTTGGGCGTAAATTTCCGTAAATGACATTTAGGGACGGTTATTAACCGTCCCCAAAAGTGTTACCTTTCGGGACGGTTAATAACCGTCCCTAAATGTCATTTATAAGCATCCTGGTGGCCAGCTCTCGCGATATTCTGAGAAAACCCTAAGGAATTAATATTGAGCAGCCCCCCCCCCCCCAGCGCCTCCAGCCGCCCCACGACCCCCCCCAATGCCTCCAGCCGCACCCACGACCCCCCCCCCCCAGCGCCTCCAGCCGCACCCACGACCCCCCCAGCGCCTCCAGTCGTCCGTCGTCCATTGTCTGCAGCAACGCGCGTCCAAGCAGCTCCTCCGTCCAAGCCACAGCGCGCTTCCACTGGTTGTGAAGTAAGTGTTTTATGTTTTCTTTTTTATTTTGTTAGCTGGGTTGCTTTAAGTTTTATTTAGTCAATTTGTTGGACTTTCTCCTTTTAAATTCTCCCGTATTCTTGACGCTTAGCTGACTGCTATCCGAAGCATCGATGTTTATGTTATGTCCTGATTCTTGCGATTTGGGCGTGTAAAAAAGAGTTGCTATTATGAAATTCATACGTTTGGTTTTGAAGAAAAACTTCCTTTTCTGGTTTACCCCTGATACTATTTTTGTTTGCTCAGATATTAGGAAAGTGCGAGTTTTTGAATCCCGGAGGGAGCGTTAAAGATAGAGTAGCTGTGAAAATTATCGAAGAGGTAATTTACTATGATTGTCACTCTGCTTGTGGAGAAAATTAGGAATAGAAGTTCCTCATATGAGTCTTATGGAAGCTGATATTCTCTTAAATGGCAAACGTCTTCAACTTTCTGTCTACTTGCAACTTTTAATGCTTGCATGCATTGCTAACTTATTTATTGTTTATTATTATTTTTTATTTTATTAGGGAGTTTCACATTTCAATTGGCGTTCACTACATAATTATTTGAGGGTTGGCCCCTCTGTTGTGATTGTTGTCCGAAGCTTTTATGGGGAAAACTAATTATTCCTCTGCTCAGTATTGGTTCTATTCATAAATCTTAAGTTTTAGTAGTCAGCAATATCAGTGCTTCCTCTTTTTCTATTAAGGCTTTGGCATCTGGAAACCTTCTCCCTGGTGGGATTATAACTGAAGGGAGTGCCGGAAGTACTGCCATAAGCCTTGCTACTGTCGGCCCTGCTTATGGTTGTCAGTGCTATGTGGTTATCCCACTTCACCTAAGTTAATTTACAGAGGTTGTTTAAAAACTGATTTCTACAGGGATAAATAGTGTGAAAAAGGACTTTTTGAAATATAATCCAATCTATTTCTAATGATGAGGGTGAATAAATTTTGGGTCCAGTTCTGTTGAGTTTTTGTTAGTGTTGTCATTGCTTTTCATGGAGCCCTTTTCCTCGACTCTTCTTTAGTTAGTGAAAGATATGCTTTGAGGCATTATTTTTTGGTTCTATCTTTTGTAGGCACTGCTTTTTCATAAAATTGGAAGATCTTGGAGAAGAATAAAGAGCAAGGTGAGGTGGATTTTTGTATTATCTGATAATTTATTGTTTTTTAATTATTCTTTTTCAAATTTTTAAATAGCATTTATATCTTGTGATATAGACGAAAGTCTATTGTTTTACTATTTTGATTTGAATGAGTGAAATTGCTTGAGTTCCGCTGCTTGTCTGGATTCGAATCATTAAAGTAAAATTTTCAAAATTTTACTTTTCTGGTAAATTAATAGGTCAGAGCTTTTTGTGTGTGTGTGTGTGTGTGTATAGTAAATGGATTGGTGTCTTCTATTATGTTTTTGGGCAAAAAGTTCTAGGGATTAAAGGGACAATATCAACTTCAAGCTTAGGAAAAGATTCAACCAACTCTATGTATAGACTTGTTTTATTTTTGCCACCCTGTCCAGTATGTTGCCTAAAGGGGATAATTCAGCGATTCTGGCCTTCTCTAATGGGTAGAAAATGCAACATCCATGTTGGCAGTGTAAACCCCTCTCTGTCAATCTGTCTCTCTGCCTCTCTGTCTTGAGCTTTCTGGAGGTCAAGCTCAATGGACACCCCTTCTTTTATTGGTTCCTTTGGTTCTTGGACTGGATAAAGTCAATCCCAGGTCTGTAAATTGACATTTATCTATCTGTCTTATTTTTGGGCTAAAAGTATTGTTAAATTTATTATTTTCTGGTAATTGGTTTTTATTTTTGCTGAGTTCTTAATTTACTTAACATTGAAGTGCTACTAAACTATGGTTGTGTTCTTTTTACTATTGTTTTTTTTCCCAGGTTGAGAAGACTTATAATTTGTCTCATTCTGCAGATTATGGCTGATAAAAATTTGGAAGACAATGATATTGAGCCAGCTCCAAAGCTCATTCAAGTTGTTTTCCAGAACTGTAAAGTTGTTTTTTTTTTTTTTTGATATGTTATTGTCATTGAGTTTCTTATGTATTTCTCTGTAGACTATTAACTTGATGTTTTATGACATGACTGCTCTTGTATCTTTTATCTACGTTAACCTTCTACTTAACTCTTAATTGTGTTATGTTCTTACACTATTAGTTGTAATGCTCCTTGTCAGCCGGTTCAAAATATTTTTGAATTTTAAATTAGAATTCATACAAGTGTCCTGTGATAGCTGTAGACTATCAGGTTGGTTCACAAAAGTTATTGAAAAGGAGAATTGGGAAGCAATAATCAGAATCATATTTTCACTTATAAAAATTTAATTTAATTATGTAAGAAACTATTAATTTTGCTAGGTGGAATGTTCACAGACCATCTGGGTTACTCAAGTATGCTTAAAGTTGTTAAAATGGTAAACTTAGTTTTTTCTACTTGTATATGATCAGCATAATATTGAAATTAAAAAAAAAAAAAAAAAAAACATTTAGGGACGGTTATTAACCGTCCCCAAAAACCCCATACAAAAGTCTTTAGGGACGGTTACTGGAAACCCTTTAGGGACGGTTAATAACCGTCCCTAAAAATTTCCCAGTAACCGTCCCTAAAAGTCTTTTGGGACGGTTATATTTTACTTTTAGGGACGGTTAATAACCGTCCCTAAAAGTCTAACTTTTTGGGACGCCCGCATACGGGACGGTTACGACCCGAAACGGAACCGTCCCGAAATGTCTTTAGGGACGGTTATTAACCGTCCCTAAAGGCCTTTTTTGTAGTAGTGTATATTCTAATTCTAATTCAAAATCAAATTCCCCACATCTAATTTATAATTTGACCAAAAAAATATGAAACAAGTGATCTTCCTAAAAGCATTTGAAAATTGAAACGTAATAAACAAAACCAGATATTGCAAATCTCGCAGTTATGTCCTCCATAGTCAACTGATAAGTGATAACACGCTTCTCTATAAGCTCTTGGCTTAAGCTATTTTTAATTTGCTTATGAATTTAGCTCAATTGATTGATTATGTTAGAGAAGTATTATAGGATTTTACTAATTTTATCTCCTTACAATTAAATAGTGCTTATAGTTTGAATTAAAAAATGTTACTTTCCTTTAAAAATTATTTTTTTAATTTTTAATCCCATTTATACTCATTGTGTCACCATATGTAAAATGTAAAAACAAATAAGTTTAATTTATTTATCTATAATATATAAAAAAATTTAATCACGCATAATATTTATTTAGATAAAATTATTTATATATTTTAAGTTATTAGTATCAATTATTATTTTAGAATATATTATTACATTAAATAAAAATTTTAAACATAATAATGAAATAAGAATTACATCCGATAAGAGCTCTAATAATATGATAATTATCACATTTAATAAATATTATTTTACTTTCAAAAATAATATAAATGCTAAAAAAAATTAATTTCTTATTTATTTCACATGTGTTGTATAAATTAATTAAAAAAAATTAAAATTAACAAAAATAATTCATATATAAAACATAAATTTCTTACTAATTTATATATAAGGGTGAATCACAACTTTATATCCATACATTATTAGATAAATATTAAAACTAAAAGAAATTATTACGTTTGGGTCTTTATTATCAATAACTCTTATTATATTGATTAATTTAATATTATAAATAGGATAAAGGGGTGTTGAAGTCTCTTAATTTTGATAAAAATATACTTTAAATATATAATTATTTAGAGAACATACAAGTTTATTATCTTTAAAAAAAAATCTTAAAAATTTATTTTGTAAAAATAATAAATTCTTATTGTCCTTACAATAAAAATATAGAAATCTATTACTTTTAAAAAATGAACTTATGTAACACTTTTTTAAAGGTCTTTAACTTGTGATATCTCTCAAAATAAATATAGATCTAAAGTATATTTTTATCAAAAATAATAAATTTATGCTACATTTTTTCTTATAAATATGTCTTCTTGAAATTAAAAAAAATATATATATTTTGAATTTGTCGTTGCTTAGTGATCATGCATTAGTACTTTTTTTTTTTCTAGAAAAATTAAATTGTCTTTATCGTATTTAGTTAGAAAATATAACTATAGTAATAATAGATTTATAAAAAACCAATTTTTAGTAGTACAATGAATGCTTTTTTATTATAAAAATCATTTAAGTCACTTTTATTCAGTGTAGTATTAAATTATGTTAATATATTTTTAAATTAAAATCAACTTATAAATCTTCAAATAAGTGTATCAAATATAAAATTTAAAATTTAAAAATAAAATATAAATATAAGTATTACACCTCACTATTTAGTATAATAGTTATCAAAAATGACATTTTTGGTTTCTCCCAACACATGATATTCTTGTTAATTTCTTAATATTATTGTTCTAATAAAATTTAATTAAGTGTACAAGTTTTTATTTTTTATAAATAAAGCTAAGTATGCACTTGTTAAAGATAAAATAAACGGTATATGTTTTTTTTTTTTGTATAAAGTCCAAAGAAAGAGATTTATATAGCATTTTACTATTTTATCATATAATTAAGAAAACAAATTTCCAACAGGCAACAGCAGAGGAGTGACTGGAACATGAAAAAGGCATCAAAATATCAAACCAGGACTAAAAATATTAATCTCCATCATTGAAAAATAAACACGAATAAAAGAGACAATATATTAAGTAATTAAGAATTAATCAATATGTTTTCTACATAAATCAACTTAAAAAAAACGTGTTTGGAGACCAATAGGTCTTTAAGAAAATTACAAATGGTTAGTAATTTAGTATCCCCTTAAAGTATATTCTAATTCAAATTCAAAATCAAATTCCCCACATCTAATTTATAATTTGACCAAAAAAATATAAAACAAGTGATCTTCCTAAAAGCATTTGAAAGTTGAAACGTAATAAACAAAACCAGATATTGCAAATCTCGCAGTTATGTCCTCCATAGTCAACTGATAAGTGATAACACGCTTCTCTATAAGCTCTTGGCTTAAGCTATTTTTAATTTGCTTATGAATTTAGCTCAATTGATTGATTATGTTAGAGAAGTATTATAGGATTTTACTAATTTTATCTCCTTACAATTAAATAGTGCTTATAGTTTGAATTAAAAAATGTTACTTTCCTTTAAAAATTATTTTTTTAATTTTTAATCCCATTTATACTCATTGTGTCACCATACAAAGTGGTGGAATTATTGTCACCTGTGTGGTCTCTTCTTTTTGTTTTCTATATATAACGCCTGACAGTGACGGACCCAAGAATTTTTTTCGAGGTGGGCTAATATATATTTAAAAAATAAATAAAAAAGATTTTTGTACTCTCGATCTTAATTTATTTATAATTAACATTAAAATATATATATTTTTAAAATGTAAACAAAATTTTTTATTTAAGTTAAGCTTAATGATACTTTAGGACATAAAACTTAACAAATCATCGAACGATAGTCAATTATTATGGAGAAAAAGGATTACTAAATATATACAAATTTATACTTACAATAACATTCAAATTAGTAATTAATATGATATTTATGGATAAAAAAGTTTAAAAGTTATGAACATGTTTTGGAAGTATATATAGCACATATGTTATTGATTTGAGTATAAATTTAAATATTTAATTAATTAAAAAGAATATCCCAGATAATTTTAATAATTTCAAAAAATTAAAAAATATTCTAATATTTAACTTGATGTAGAACAGATAGCAGAATTAATTGATTTTCTCATATAATATAATGAACTATAAAGTTGGTTAGTATTGATTGTAATTTTTATATTTATTAAATTTTGATTATTAAAATAATATAGTTTAAATTTTACACTAAGATTATTAGTATATATTTAATTAAAAAATTTATTCTTAAAAATATTTTTTTAATTTTTGAAATCCCATTCCTGGCCTCAAAGCCCGGTTAAACTATATACTAGTGTTCTTTTTGTTTCACTGAACGCCTGATGAAGTTATGCTTGAAAAGTAAAAATGAATGAAGCAATGAATTTATTAATTTAGTTATCGATTTTCAGAAACACACCTTGGGTAGGTTTTTTTTTTTTTTAATCAATGTTTTCAAATAATTTATTTATGATATAGTATAAATAATTGTTATGTTTACCTTCAACCAGCTTAAATTTTTTAAAAAATTGAATCAATATTACAACAATTTTAAATTAATTAAAAATTGTAAGTTAATAATAGGTCTTGTAAAAAGACAAAAAAAAAAAACTTGCTTTAAAAATAAAGTATAAATGATGAGCTTTTTAAAGACAATAGCGAATAGAGAATATTAAAAAAATATAAATAATTTGTGACTAACTTTTTTTTTTTTTTCCCTTTCTTTTTTCTATTCAACTTATTTATGATATAGTTATGAGCTCGCCAAGTGGCCCCTACATGTTCAAAGTTCAATCATACAACTACAAGAGTCTTTTTTTTCTTTTTAAAAACTTAATATACTTGTGGAGCAAGATTCAACTAACGTGAACTACGGATGTGGTCATATTCTTTTTTTTTTTTTTTCTACATAGAATAGACATGTGGTCGTGGGAGCACATGGCTGTGAAGGGGGACTCTTCTGAGGTTAAGAGTATCCTGCTATATCAGACAGTAGGAGAGAAAAGTTAATATCGCCTATTCTGTTATTATTAGAAGCCCATTGTATCAGATTGTGTGCTCTGAAGTTTAGATCTCGTGGTATCCATCTGATAGATATCATGTTAAAACATAAGAGGTGCTTATTCATCTCCAGTAAAATCTGCTTGGTGGATGGAAGAAGGTTGGTCCAATTTTCTTCAATGAAAGCATTAATGATAGTTTGATTGTCACCTTCTAGATAGACTGGTTGATGGGAATATTGTTGCAAGTAAAAGAAAGCTGCAGCAAATGCTAAGACTTCAGCTGCTTCACTATTGATGGTATTCCTGTAATCAACCCATGCATGAATTGTGCGTCCATAACTGTTTGTAGTAATGAATCTAATTCCAGCTTTCCCATTTTGCCAAGCAGCATCAAAATTGACTTTGATGGCATGTGGTGGTGGGGGTTGCCATGTAGAGGGAATGATAATATTTTCTCCAACTGCATTTACTCTAGTCCAAGGTTTATCTAGGACAAATTTGAATTCTTCAATTCTATGATGGAGTCTGAAAATAAGTTGTTGCTTATTTAAGTCCTTGACTTTATATAGAACTTCATTTCTGATCCACCAAACTTGTTCCATCATAATTGTGGAAACTAAAGTGAATTCATCAACAGTGATGTCATTGGGCAGCCATTTTTTGAGAGGATTTAGAATAAAGTGTATGTAAGCGAAAATGTCTAACTTCTCCTGAAAATTCTACCTGATGTTCCATTTTCATGTTAACCATCAAGAGCGAATAATGTCACATTTAATAAAGAGATGGGTTGAGTCTTTCAATTTTACTGCAATAAATACCCTAATGTCCGCATGAATAAGATCTATACAAAAATGACATAAATAAATAATTTTTTTTTTTTTTGCATTAGAAAAATAGATAAATTGTAAAAATGAAAATGTTTTATATCTCAAATTGTGTTACAATTTATTTGTCACAGGACTACTGGCCCTTTATTTTAAGTGTGTCCCATTTTTTAGCAAGTAAATCTTATAAGTTAACATCTCTATGAATTATTAAATACCATATTAATTGAGATAATTATTATAACTTGTAATGTTTAGCATTGTTCTGGATTACTCTAATATTTTGATTAAACTTTTAGGAATGTCACTTATAATACCACAAAATTGAGATAAATTCAATGTGATTTAAGCGGATGTATTCCAATAATTGAAAAAATAAAAATGATAACTTTTAAGAAAAATGACAAACCGATGGAGAGAGCAAACGGGTTTATATTTGATGGTATGTATTTTTAAAAATAATATTAAAGATATATAAATTTATATTTATTTATATAATAATATATGTTATAATTATTTTAAAAAATAAAAAATAATTAATTTTTAATAATTTTAATATATAAAATAATATAATTAATATGAATATATTTATATGATATTATTAATATTTCATATATATTTAATTGTTTATAAAAAAAATTATATGTTGCATAATAAAAAAAATGTAATATATATATATATATATATATGCTACTTCATAAAATAAATATATATATTAAATATTTAAAAATAGCACATGTATAAAAAATATGTGATATTATATATATGTGTGTGAGGTGAGAATGGTGAGTTATTTTTAAAATTAGTTGATAAATTAAATCATTTAAAAATCAAATGGATAAAAAAAATCATTTAGCTTTTTGTTATTCCAATAAACCTAAAACTTAATCCAACGGCGAATAGTAAGCAAGTTTCACTACAAATAAGAGGTGAAAGAACAGTTTCTCTAAACCTCGCAAATATCTTCTTTCTCAGTTGTTTTTCGGAAAATACTCTTTCTAATCTCAAGTGATCTAAAGCTCTTCTTTCTCAGTTATGGCAACTATCAAAGCTGTCAAAGCTAGGCAGATCTTCGACAGCCGTGGCAATCCTACCGTCGAGGTTTCCTTTCGACTTCTCTCTAGGCCTCCTTTATTCTTTTTCATCGTTGATCTGGATTTGGATTCGGCAATTTTTGTTCATTTCAAAATGAATCGAATGTATTTAGATAGATTAGTTGGAGATCCAATTTTTATTGTTGTTTGTGTTGCTTATGCAATAATTTACTTTCGATGAATAAAAATGAAGTACCTTTCTGAGTAAAAAACTCTACTTGTTTTTTCTGCAATATTAATATTACTGTTACTTTGATCCACTAATTGCATGTGGTTTGTTGCAGGTTGATATAACGTTGTCCGATGGTACTCTAGCTAGAGCTGCTGTTCCAAGTGGTGCATCTACTGGTAAATTACCACTTTCTCTGTGTTTTATTTTCATCAATTGTTTCTTGTCATTTTCTATTTATTTTATTTTTCCTTTTATTAGTTAAGTCTGACTAATACCATATTCTGTTCTATCAGCAATCTTAATACAGTAATTTATTTGAACTCTGCTTTGAGGAAACCTTAAATTTCTGTCCAATCACCTTGGTCTTATGCATTGGACCGACAATATGTTTTATGCATGTATGATATAGTTACATACATACACGAGTGTTCTTTACAACCCAAAACTCGATTTATGTAGGACACTGTTTTTATGATTTGCAGGGATCTACGAGGCTCTTGAGCTGAGAGATGGAGGGTCTGATTACCTTGGCAAAGGTGTATCCAAGGTGATTTTTCAGGCCACCATTTACTGCTTAGATAATACATTCCAATGACCCCTTATTTTGGTTAATATCTATACTGATTCTATCTTCCTTTTGTACGTCTAGGCTGTTGAGAATGTCAACTCTATCATCGGCCCTGCATTGATTGGAAAGGTTGGTTTCATTTACTTACTGGTTTACTTGATTGGTTTCAAATGAAAATGTCAATTTGCTAACCGTCTTTAGTTTCTTTCTTTCCTTTAAATTTTTGACAGTCTGTGTTGCTCTATTCAGGACCCATCTGAGCAGGTTGCTATAGACAACTACATGGTTCAACAGCTTGATGGAACTGTGAATGAGTGGGGTTGGTGCAAACAGAAGGTGTTGCATTGTTTTTTTTTTTTTTTGTATAAATAGTCAACCATGTGATGATCTTTAGGCACTCATAACAAGTTTACGTTGTGATCTTCAGCTTGGAGCAAATGCCATACTGGCTGTATCACTTGCTGTGTGTAAGGCAGGAGCTATTGTCAAGAAAATCCCTCTATACAAGGTATATCATTGATTTTTTTATATCATATATTGCTTTTGGCGATGCCATTTTTATGTAAAACCTTTATTGAATTCTCTATGAGACAAAGATTTTAATATCAATATTAACATGACTTTGGATGCAGCACATTGCAAACCTTGCTGGCAACAAGAAATTGGTGTTACCGGTACCTGCTTTCAACGTCATCAATGGTGGATCACATGCTGGAAACAAACTTGCCATGCAGGCATGTTTCTTATCTGTTTAAACTTTAGGATTCTGCTTAACTATTAAAATCTGATCTATGTATGCTTCTGCAGGAGTTCATGATTCTTCCTGTTGGAGCTTCCTCATTTAAAGAGGCCATGAAGATGGGAGTTGAAGTATATCACCATTTGAAGGTCATATATCCACTTTCATTTGACTGCATGCTTGTCTAATTTTTAATACACTTGGGGTCTTATATATTTTAGGACGTTTAGTTTGTATTTTTGGGGGTCATTATTTATAAATTATATTTGAGTAAGGTTCTTGTGTAATCTTATGTATTGATGATTTGGTCAAGATGTTTGCACATACTACTTGTGTTTTTCTTTGCACATACTTACTGATACTTCCGTTTTATCTGTTTCTTTTCTTCTATTCCAGTCGGTAATTAAGAAGAAGTATGGTCAGGATGCAACAAATGTTGGTGATGAAGGTGGTTTTGCTCCTAATATTCAGGTCAAATAGCTCAACGATCTCAAACTTGCACCAAGCCTTTGTCTCTTAATACACCCCTATGCACTCTTGACTTTATTCACATAATCTTTCGTCTAAATTTAGGAGAACAAGGAAGGTCTTGAGTTGCTAAAGACAGCAATTGCTAAGGCTGGATACACAGACAAAGTGAGTTCCTCTTGATTCCTTTCTGTTCTAGCAAAACTAGTTCTTTGTTAGGACTTTGAAATTTATGGATTTTAAAGGGGCTAAAGAAGTTTATCCATTCATTTAGGTTGTCATCGGAATGGATGTTGCTGCCTCAGAGTTTTATGGATCTGATAAGAGATATGACTTGAACTTCAAGGAAGAGGTGAGGATTCATCACCACTGGTGACTCACCAGAAGGGTGTTAATGGATGCAATATTATTCTAGAGCAACTACAATGTTTATATTCGATGAGATCTATTCCTTGTTTTAAACATGTTTCAAATTTCTTAAGATTCATAAGTGCATAGAATCAGCCATCAGTTTGCTGTTGTAAAAGAAAAGTTCTATAGTAAAAGCACTACTATACGTGGTAGATGTTGTGGTAATAAATATTGAATTTGCTGTTAAAATTCATTCATTGGGTCCACAGAAGAATGATGGTTCACAGAAGATCCTGGGAGATGCCCTCAAAGATCTTTACAAGTCATTTGCAACTGAATACCCCATTGTATCAATTGAAGACCCATTCGACCAAGATGATTGGGAGCACTATGCCAAGCTAACTAGTGAAATTGGGGAAAAAATCCAAATTGTTGGCGATGATCTTTTGGTCACTAACCCCAAGGTTTGCTTTATGATTTTTATTTTACTAATTTCTTGTTGATGTAGGCAAGAAAATTTCAAATGTATTAGAAAACATCTTGTTTCACTAAGAACATCATTGCAACTATTATAATGTTATCAGAGAGTGGAGAAGGCAATCAAGGAAAAAACTTGCAATGCTCTGCTTCTCAAGGTACAGATAGAGTCTATCTATTAACTGAAACATCAGACTAATATTGATTATATTATAGGATCTGAAACCCTATTCTGATATTTTTGGGCATAGGTGAACCAAATTGGGTCTGTTACAGAGAGCATCGAGGCAGTAAGAATGTCTAAACAAGCTGGATGGGGTGTGATGGCCAGCCACCGCAGGTATGGAAGAGTGGAAATCAAAATGGGCTGTGTCATTTAAGACATTTTACACGTGGTAGATTTGTGGTTATTGATTTATCTTTTCGTTGCAGCGGTGAGACAGAAGACACTTTCATTGCTGATCTCTCTGTGGGTTTGGCCACGGTAAATAGAAGAAAATTTGCTCTTTGTTTTCTACTACTAGGCATTTACCATAGACCTTACATATTTTGTTAAAATTTGCTTTGTAATCAGGGTCAAATCAAGACAGGAGCTCCATGTAGGTCAGAGCGTCTTGCCAAATACAATCAGGTTGATCTCTAGTTCATAGTTCTCTCCATATAAGGGTACTCGAGTTTTTATCCTTTTAGACATGATTTTGAGCCTTCATTTTTGTTTATGTAGCTCTTGCGAATTGAGGAGGAGCTTGGTTCTGATGCGGTCTATGCCGGAGCTAAGTTCCGCGCACCTGTTGAGCCCTATTAGACTTGTTAGTGAGTGTACTGCTGAGCAGTGGGGCAGGACGTCAGCTTCACGCACATGTATTGAATAAGTTCCATGTAGAGTGGCATAGTTTCATCCAACTTTTTAATAATAGCTAAGTTTTGGGATTTTTTTGTGGTTCAGGTGATAAGACTCTCAATCTTCCAAATTCAAGTTCGAATCTTACCTAAGTGTGAGTGTTTTTTCTTTGTTAATAAAAGAAGGGGACTTTAAAACCCTTTTAAAAAAAGAAAGTGAGCTCAGTAAAATCAGTCCTGCAATGAATTAATCTTTTGGGATTTGCTTGTGTTATATGCTGGACTACTGGTCCTTTTAAGTTCTTTTTACTCTTTTTTTTGGTCCATTTTTACTTTCCTGCTTTGCAAATTAATTGAAGTACAAATATGATCCGTTGGTCATCACCTTCAGCATTCGTGCTTCGTATTTCAATGTTTATTAATTGAAGGGTTTTTTCATTGGTTGATTTATTTATTTTTTGCTCGAGTTTTTTAAAATATTGTGATGTTTTCAGTTAAATAATATAATATTATGAAATAGGCCTGAAATTAAATTATTTATTATTTTTGTTTTTTGTTATTCGGAAGATTCACTAGTTTAGTTAGAAAATACATTATTTCTTTATTAGAAAGCTTAAAAGTCAATCAAGCAGGATTTGATTGTACCCAAATAAATAAATAAATAAAAATAAAGCAGCGTATGAGGTTGGTTTGAAACTTTGAATCATCCTTTTCCAGTCGATTACCGGTGCTGTGTAGCTTCATGGCTTTGCCCTTGATACAAATGGAAAGGTTGAACCGTTGGACTAGTGCGATTATAACAAATAACCTTTTCATGGCGATTTTTCAGCTTTATGTCCAAATTCAACTACCCAACTCCTATGGTTGTGTTCTTAGCATAAGATTTGACATCTAGTTGGATACACAGGTCTAAGTGGATTTAGGGCTGGGTCGTGTTGACATTTTCTTCGTGGCTAGACGGCTATTTTGACGTTTAGATCTGTTGATTTTTTTTCATTTCTAATTTTTAATTATGTGATATCAGTTAGTTAACACTTGATACAATGTTGAGTACTAATCTAACAAAATGGGGCTTATTTGTCTGTACTGTAGCAAAAATGTAGTTAATTATAGCAGTATTATTTCTCTTTGGAGGCAAATCTTATTAGGCAGGTAAAATTTGTCCGGTCCACTCAAAGGCCAATTGACATTGCTTGGCTTTATACTACAAGCCTGACATATAGTGTTGAGTTTAAATTATATATATATATATATATAACTTTGATAATTTTATGGTATTGTTTTTTTACTTAGTGCATAATTTAATTATGACAATGGCTTAAGTAAATTAAAAATTTTTAAAATGTTAGCCACGAACATACCTGAGTGATTTTAGAATTGAGTTTTGATTTGAAAATTTTGGTCTAATTCAACCTAAAAATATGTATGAAATTTACCTAATTTAAATCTAATTTAAATCCAAACTATCGAGCTTGAGTTAACTTGGCTTGCCTAAATTTACATTATTATAAATTATTAAGGAAAAATTGCTTAAGTGGTATCTTATGTACTTTACTTTAAATTTTTACACTTAGATGTGTCTATTAATTTACGATGAGAATTGATCAGAATATAAATGAATATAAATCAAATTGAAGAGAAAAAAAAAAGTATTAAACTTATTTATTTAATTGTGTGTATTAAATAACTATAAAAAATTAAAATAAAATATTAATAGTAATAATGACTTGTATAAAATATTAAAATACGAACAATTTTGTAATTGTACATTGTATATTGTAAATTTGAAAAATAAAGTAAAGAGCAATAAAGAATATAGTAACAATTAAGGGGAAATACTCAAAATAGAGAAATGATATTGACTCATTCTTTACTCATTCAATAAGCAGTAGATTATAATTTCTGTAGAGATTATTTAAAGTTAATGCATGAGCTAAAAAACTAACTCACTTAGCTCACAAGCTTATCATTAAAAAACAAATTTATATCGAGTTTATAAAAAATTTTATGATTTATAATTTTAAATTTTGCATAAAAAGTTATGCTAATTTTATTTTAGATTATTCTATCATATTTAAAAAATGTTATATTACTAAAATAGATAAGTTGAACTGAGATATAACTAGCTTAAGATGAACCAAGCTAATTTAACTTATTTGATATTTATAAATCTAGGAAAATGGTGCATTAAGTTACAAAAATAAATTTTTTTTTATCAAATGATAAATATGCAAAGAAAACACACATCCACATAAAGAAAACATCAACTCACACATCTATCTCAAAATTGAAATTAACCAAAGAAAAAGGAAAAATAATCTAGCATTATCATTGAACAAAATTAGTAAAAAGCCATTTGACACCTCTAGACCTGGAAAAATGGTGCATCAAGTAACAAAATTATGATTTTAAATTTTGCATAAAAAGTTATGCTAATTTTATTTTAGATTATTTATCATATTTAAAAAAAATGTCATGCTACTAAAATAAATAAGTTAAACTGAGATATAACTTATTTAAGATAAACCAAGCCAATTCAACTCATTTAATATTTATAAATTTGAAAAAATGGTGCATTAAGTTACAAAATTGATTTTTTTTTATCAAATGACAAATACACAAAGAAAACACACCTCCATAGAAAGAAAACATCAACTCACACATCTCTCTCAAAACATAACATTATATATATTACAAAATTGAAATTGACCAAAGAAAGTGGAAAAATAATCTAACATAACCTTATCTCACTAATCTTGATTTAATATAAATCTCTCACTAAAAAAATTATCATGGAACAAAATTAGTAAAAAGCCATTTGACACCTCTAAACCTAGAAAAATGGTGCATCAAGTTACAAAATTGAATTTTTTTAAACAAACGTTAAATACACAAAAAAAAAAAAACAGCACAAACATTCACGAAGAGAAGACACCAACTCACAAATTTCTCTCAAAACATAACATTATAGAGATTACAAAATTGAAATTGACCAAAAAAAAAAAGGAAAAATAATATAACATAACTTTATCTCACTAATTTTAATTTAATATGGACATTTATTTGTATTTTTATATACTAAAAAAGTTATTTTGAAATAAAAATAGTAAATAGGAGTTATACTATCCTATTTTTCACAAATAAATAAAAATTTACAAAATGGAAAGTGAAAAGAAACTGCAGGCTGTGGGGTTCGAACCCACGCGCACTTATGTGCAGTAGATCTTAAGTCTACCCCCTTAACCTCTCGGGCAAACCTGCTGACGGTCAAGCTTTTCAAAATACTTCTAAATGAAGAGAACTGGCTATTTCGTCTACGCCTTTTTATGTTATTGCACTAATTGAAATAAAACCCTAGATCAAAACTCCAAAATGGAAAAGGCAAGAAAATACGAGAAATAGATCATCAATTCAGAGTTGACGAACACTAGTGATCAACAATGGCGGAACACTTAGCTTCAATATTTGGGACAGAAAAGGACAGAGTGAACTGCCCTTTCTATTTTAAAATAGGAGCTTGTAGGCATGGCGACCGTTGCTCCAGGCTTCACACAAAGCCCAGCATAAGCCCAACCCTCTTGCTATCCAACATGTACCAGAGACCTGACATGCTCACTACCCCAGGCCTCGACACTCAGGGTCAAGCTCTCGACCCCCGCAAAATCCAAGACAACTTCGAGGTCCTTTCTTTCCCCTTTTCGTAATTGAAACTTTCGAGTGGTTGTTGGGTTTCAATTTTAAATTTTGTTTTTGTTTTTGTTTTTTGAGTGTAGGATTTTTATGAGGATTTATTTGAGGAGCTGAGCAAGTACGGTCAGATTGAGAGCTTGAATATCTGCGATAATTTGGCTGACCATATGGCATGTTTATCTAATTTGTGTTTGTCGTTGACGGTTTCTTTTTTTATTTTTCCTTGGGAGGGTTAATTTATTGAATAGTTTGGTGTGCATGTGTGTTGTTTGTGAGCAGGTGGGAAATGTGTATGTTCAGTTCAGAGAGGAAGAGCATGCAGCTGCCGCGGTTCAAAACCTAACTGGAAGGTTTTATGCAGGTTTGTAATCCACGAATCCTTAGGCTAGCTATTATATTTTAGTAAATTGATTAGAGTTGTTCTGAGTTTGCACGAATGGTTGTATTGGTTAGTTCAGTTTGAAATTGCATACAGTAGCTTGTCATAGCAAGGTTGGTGTTTTTGTTGTCTTTTAGTCTTCATCTTGGGTATGCTTTTAGCTTGAGATGTAGTTTACATGCTATTAGTATTGATACTTTTGTTGTTTATAGTTATGTTAGTTGGTTTCTGGGCTTCAATACATGATTGGCGTCTGAATATTTGGTTTGATATTGTTTTGTCTTTCTGTTGGTTCAGAAATTTTTATTCCGATTCTTCACAATCTGTTCTTGACGTTTTTATAATGGTTTTTATTTGTTGTAACCAATATGTTTTTGCTTTTTCAATCATGATGAAATGGTTTTTAAGTTTTATTGAAGTTCATCAAATTTAATATGGCTAGCTATGTATGAAGCCTGCAGTATCAGCTCTTAGGTCATTGGGACTTGAGATTCAGACCAGAGCCAGTTTAGCGTAAATGAGTTGACACGGTTGAATTAAAATTTTCCAGCTACATTCATTGTAAATTGGCTCGCCTTTTACTCATCTAAGAATACAATGGATGGACATTTTGGTAAGGGCACTCACAGTAATCTAGTAGACGTAGTATCTATTTAGCTGCATTTTTAGAAGAAAAAGTTTCTTCTCAATTGTGAGTTATTTTTTGAATTAATTTTTAGTACTTATTAAGCAGCAGTAGGAGAGCTTTTTTTCTTTCTGTTGATCATGTAAAATTTAGCTCAGAATCTTAACTTCTATAGTTACAAAGCTCAGTATATTTTTGAAAATGTGTATATGAAGACATATATATTGAAAGGATAGAAGAGAATTAAAAACTATGAATACATCACCAATAGTTTCTTGTTCAGTAAACTTGGGTGATTAAACATCGTCATAATTCAGTAAGATTTGTGGATTTATCAATGGAGTTAGCTCATAAGTTATCTTAAACAAATTGGAATTTCTTCGTGTTTGTTATATTGAAAAGTGAATGATGGTGTTCTTTGTTGCAATATGCACTCCGGGTGGCCTTATCCATTAACTATTGAGGCCTTCTAATTTTTTTATTTATTATTTAAGTCTAGTAGTATTAGTTTTAGAATGAAGTTTAACCCTTTGGAAACTTTCTTGATTATTTACTAGGACGCCCCATCATTGTTGATTTCTCCCCAGTGACGGATTTTCGTGAAGCTACATGTAGGCAGTATGAGGAGAACGTATGCAATCGAGGTGGATATTGCAACTTCATGCATTTGAAGAAAATTAGTCGGTGAGTGTATTTATACACTGGAAGGATCTTAGTATGATATTTTCTCATTTGCAATTTGATTGATATGCTTGTTTATGCGATTAGGGAGTTGCGGAGGCGGCTGTTTGGGAGAGGCAGGCGGAGGCATAGTCGCAGTCGAAGCAGAAGTCGCAGTCCAAGTAAGTCTCGAAGTTATTTGGAACGTCCACATGGTGGTCGTGGTCTTCGCCGGAGAGATGATGACAGAGATAATTTTCCTGATAGAAACAAGAGGCCTAGAAGTCGTAGTCCTGGACATAGGGGTAGAAGTAGAAGCCCCATGGGAAGAAGGAACAGGAGTCCGGTCAGAGAAAATAGTGCTGAAAGAAGGGCTAAAATTGAGCAGTGGAATAGAGAAAAGGAACAAGCAGAATCGGCTCATGCAAATGCAAACATTAATCATGATAATGACCGAATTGGTTTCGGGCAGAGCAGCCCACAGTATGATGATGCTTAGGAGCCTTGGTATTTTGGAGGTGGTTTCTGGTTGGTCCCCTATCTTTGTTCAATTGGAACAGTTCTTACTTCCCTTGTAAAATAATCAATTACTTCCAAGTCTTTCATTATAGTAATTGAAGCTCATTGGTCATTTGAAGGTGCCTGGGAGTGGGGAGTATGTTTGTCGTCAAATCTTGTAGAGTTAATTAGGCATTTATGCTTTTCTTAGTTTGTTTTCTCCTTAGTCAATCATTAGTCTTTTGTTGTATTTAGCAAGTTTCACATATTAGGTAAGTACAAACAAAATCTCACATTGACTATACTTGAGACGAATTAATTTCGTCTGTTAAGAAAGGGCTTGGGTTTCTCCAGCTAATAATGGATTTCTTGGTATTGACACACATGATCTGAAAACTGAAACAGTTTTATATACCCACTGATTTTATGGTTTTTATTCTTCATTTACTGAGAGATAAATTTTTTTTTTTTGGGACATGTACTCAGAGATGCTTGCTTGTCTGAAATCTTTGATGTATCTCTGAGATCAAAAGGTTGATATGCATCATATCTATGGCATCTTCTTATAAGAGAAACGAGACATGTCTCTATGTTCTGACCAACTGTCAAAACGAGAAATCTTTTTCTCTTTCCAACCCTTTGAATTATTGTAAATACAGAGTTAACTCCAAAGAACAAATATTAACTAGTAAAGAGCTTATATGTATGTTCCATGGACTTTCTTAATTATATGCAATAATTTTTTATCTTGTAATCCCTTTATATGCAGGTCTAGCAGACCCAGATGCTTATAATGGAAGATCCATTGTTTCAGAAGGTGACTATCGTCCACAATGCTTATGTCACTGGTCAGGACTTGATATCTGTTTACCCCAATCATGTTGCTTCTTGGATCTTCCTACATAATGGATTTGAGTATGTAGAGAGGGATCTGTGAAGTATCATCCCTTGTATTGGTTATGACTTACCTTATGTTTCCTGAGATTACTTTTTCACTCTTCGAAATGTTCTCTTGAGAAATTGTTAATTGATATTCTTCTATAATATCAATATTAAGTGATAGATTTATAAAAGTAACGTTGGTTATTAGTTTTGTGGAATTGTTTTCCAAGTACTTCTAGCATGTTATGATCAATTGTTGAATAAATTGTTTGGCATACATTATACATAGATAGAGCCATTACTTGTGAAAAATGATAGATATATAAGAAAAATGTTGGTCATTCTCTAAATATTTTGAGCTTTGGGATATTTGGTTTCCAAGCTTTTTAGTTTTTGTTTGCGGATATAGCTATATAAAGGTTTTTGTACGACTAAAATTATTACTAATGAAGTGTTACTCTTCAACAAATGAAAATTCTCTCTCCAATTCAATATGACATAAATCCATACAGCCTACCGTGTTTTGGTAGAGTGGGTAGGAAATTGCTGGCAGTTCTCCTAAAAAATGTTTCATTGATGAGATCGTTTAGAGGTTTTTTTTTGGACGGTAAAAATGATAATATGTCTACATGTTATTTTTTCCTTTATGTGGGACTTTACATTGATTTTTTTTTTTTTTTAATCAGAGTGGAACTTAACATTGATTTTGGTGTTTACTACCCAAACAAAAAGAGGTTAAATATGACGAGATAAGTGGTGATAATTAGCTAATAATTATATTAGTTCATGTTGGTTTGGGAAAGTTTCAAGGATTCATCTTAAGATGTTGTAGCGTTTCTCTTCATTTCAGTTTAGGGTTTCAAACTAGCGAGTGAGTTTTGGCCGACGGCGGGCCATTTTGGCCGTCGGCCAGGACGTGATTTGTGGGTTGCTCTGTACGTTGTTCGCGGGGCTGGTGGATCTCGTCGACTGATTTCGGGTCTGGCTTAGGACTGGCTGATTTCGGCGTCTGTTTTCCCTCAGCGCACGGTCTGGTTTCCCTCAGCGCGAGTCTGGTTCAAGTCGGCGTCTGGTTTCGCTCAGCGCAGATCTGGTTCAAGTCGGCGTCTGGTTCCCCTCAGCGCTGGTCTGGTTCAAGTCGGCGTCTGGTTTCGGGTCTGGTTTCGCGTCTGATCTCGTGCCTAGGTTCGGGTCTGGTTTCGAGTCTGGTTCCGGGTCTGGTTTCGGGTCTGTTTCAAGTTGCGTCTGGCTCCGATGTCATAGGTTGGCTCCGATGCCTCTGTTTCAACTGTTGTTATTTTATGCTAATTAAATAAATTCATATCTGTGTGTGAATATACTGCTGTCATTTTGTTTGTTTACTTCCGTCTTCGGCGGATCTCGTCGCACTTGTGGCCGTTTGAGTCTTATCTAGGTGGCGAGGAGCTGCTCGGAGTATCTTGTAACCGGTACCTTTCGGTCTGCCCTGATTTTTTCGTGTGGATCTGGGTCTTTCAGATCACCCGTGAGGTGGAGGGTAGCTTTAGTGTTTCGGTTTGTTATGGTTATTTGGTGTGTTCACTTTAATGTCCTGCTATTTTGGTTTAACCTAAAATATGTAGGTTTGTTGTGTTGTAATTTCATTGACGAGGGTTTTGATTTCTATCTTGTTGTATTATTTGATGCTGAAATTTTATCACTTTTTATGTCCTTTTCAGTTTGGAATACTGATGTAATTTTAGATTGGATGTACTCTACTGTTGTAAATCAAATCCTTGTTTAATGAAGTTTACTCCTTTGACTTAAAAAAAAAAAATGTTGTAGCGTTTTCTTCATGATTTAATTATAATTCCTTTTTTTTTTTTTTAATATTTATTCGAAAGTATGCATAATTTAAGAGGAAATTGTTTCATTGAAAGGTTATACTTCGAAGGCTTTAGTAGGTGCACAGAACATTTTAATTAAGTGGCATACTTTTAGCACCTTCTTTATATAATTTATTAACTATAAATATTATTAAATATTAAAAACAATATACAAAATAATTTTCAACAAAATTTATAATTAGATTTGATGTTAGTATCTGAATAAATGAAAAAAAATAATTAATAATAAAGCATTCAACCACCAAATTATTTTACTAAGAATCTAATTTAATGTGCATGCGCATATCCTATACTGTTTCAGAAGCTAATTAGTGATATGATTATAAGGAGTGTTATCTTTTACATAATATGACACATTCTATATTTCTTCCTAAAAGCAATATCAAAAGGATGTTGAACTTATAATTATGAACCAAAGTAAACAATTTTTTATTGCGTTGAGTGGGTCCCACCTAAATTGCCTGCAAGAATTTCTTGCTCCTGCATTAGAACCCTAGAGATATGCTTTCAATTATAACATTAGTATATGAAAACAGTGGAACTTCATGGTACAACATAATAAGCTTAATCTTGTTATATTTATCGTTATTATGTAAATAGTTCTTAATTTTACTAATAATTAGCAAGTAGCGGATTTGTGCTACCGTCATGAATCACTCAATTATCACATGTTTAACTCATTTGACTCGTATCTTTCCAAGTGTGTAGACAAGGACAAAAACATGTCGCAACATCCGAGCTATTAACCATCTTTTTATTTAGTTTGACTTTACCGTTACATTAACAACATTTTTACCTAATGAGCCAATCATAATACAAACACGTATATATTTTTATATCTATATACATGTATGGATATTAATTGTAAAAAAGATCTGATCATTAATTCAAACTTCCATATTTGTTGTGCTATTTCTAAACACTCTGGATGTAATCGAATTTGGGACCTTTGGTGTGGGAATAGGAATTGAGAGTTGGATTCCCCGAATACCGTAGACTTGTTCCATGGAAAATATTACCTTATTTATATTAGCAACAATTAGTAAACATGTTTGATGTAATGTAGTGTAGTGGGTTTGACTATTTATGTCTAAGTTTGAAAAGTTTACCTTAGTCTAAGGGATTTTCAATGCATTGTTAAAGAAATTTATAATTAAAAGTAACGTTTTTTAGAACAAAGAAACTTATTTTACACCGAACCCCATTTTATTTTAGTAGGGCTTGCTAGGTCGTTTGCAATCTTTTCCTTTTTCAAAAATGGGAAGATTATTTTTGTGGCAAGTTAATCAATATTTGCCAATAATTTTACTTGTTTTGTTTTTGGGCTGAGGTTTCAACCTTTCATAATTAATCACGAAGATTTTCATCACAAAAGCAGTCGATTACGTGTTGAGAAAATACCGCCATCAACTATTTACATGTTGAGAAATAACTGTTTTCTTACTCTCTTTCTTTTTTTTCAAAGTAAAATCTAAAAATAAGTATATGAATAGGATGCCAACAAATTTGCCAATGTCCTTATAGTTTAAAAGTATATAATACATTAGTATAAGGAATAGATCTTGAATTCAAGATTTAAAAATGTAAATATTAAAATTCATTAGCTATCTTTGTTTGTTCAATTTTGACTAATTTGGTTTTAGATTTTTCAATTTTATACCTTTACTACTTAATTTCTACCATTTGGTATTATATTGATCAAATTGGAAACATTTACTATCAAATTAATGAAATTGAATATCAAATTGGGACTAAGTGGAATTATGAAAGTTTGGGTACTAAATTTAAAAATAAAAAAAATATTTTGCACAGTTTTACTTGATCTTTTACATAAAAGGAATATAAGCTGTTTTTTATGCTTTTGGCAATGTCTTTTCCACTAAATAATACTTTATACATACTTATCATTTAAAAATAATAATAATAATAATAAAAATCATAATACTTCATACAGTTTAGTTTTTTTTTTCTTTTAAAATAGTATTTCATCGATAATCAAATTTGAATATCATTTGCATTGTCAGTCGTATAAACATGATCAACATGATGCATGATTGTAATTGACCTTATGGCTTATAGTTTGAGATTGATGTAAAGCTGCACATATATATTATTGATTTGGAACGATGATAGCATATTAATACGTATATATTTAATTTATATACATATATACCGAAAATAAACTATTAGGGATTAAACTTTAAAATTTAATTTTTTTTATATATAATGTAAATTTTTTATTTAAGTATTAACGAACAAAAAAATATAATAATGTATAATTAATAGGAGTTATGGTCGACTCTTGTCAATTTAATTCTAAATTTTTCATATCATATTATAATAGAGATATAGAATTAAATCTAAAAAAGTTCACAAAATTAGCACATTATAATTAATATATAACAAAAACTATCTAATAAAAAAATATAATAAGTTTACAAGTATTGATTTCATGTATGTATAAAATAAATTTATTAACTAAAAAATTTAAGCAAATAAGAAGTTTAATTAAAGACATCAAAGATTATAAGTGTTAACATTAAAGCTAATGTAAAAAATAATATATGATTTAGAATTTTAAACTTAAAATTATATTTAAAAATATACGTTGATAAATATTATAGGACATGTTATTAAAAATAAAAATGAATTAAAAAGGAAAAATATTAAAAAATTTGCATAATTTTTTTAAATAAATCAAAAATATTATAATAAATTATAAAATAATATAGTATTAAATAAAATTAAAATTTGAGTGAAATAAAATATAATAAACTTTTATAATATAAATAATTAAATCTTAAAAACTTTTTCTTGAAGCTTCTCATCATGTTTATTTTCCTAATTTTTAATTTTTATAATATTTAATTTAAAGTTAAATATTAAAATAATTTTAGATTATTACTTATAGATTTAAAAAATATTTTTTCATCTTGCAATACTTTAACTTGATCCAATCAAACTGGGGTCACTTTAAAGAAAAATGTAATATTGGCCATGACTTTTTCTGTCATTCCAAATATTAAATAAATCTCCTCCTCCTCCCCCAATATCCTAATCATTTCTTAACTCTTTATTATAAATTATAACAAATTTTACGTTTAAAAAAAAAAAAAAACCAAGTTAAATATATAATTGAGGTTATTTACTTATTTTAATAGATTAATTTTTTTAGGTTAGAATGTTAAGCCTAATAAATGTTATCATAATTAAGACCTAATTTACATTATGTGAGCCAATATAAGGTAGATTCTAATTAAAAAGTGGACTCGTATAAGTGGCGTCTGTGACTTAAGTCTGAACGAATGGTGGGCTCTTGTGGTATCACATTAAAAATTTTACTATATTGTTCTATACTCAATTGGACTCATCAATTAAGTTGGCGTGAATTTTTTAGCTATTTGTTACCTTGCATTTGAAATCAATGAAGTATAAATGTTCGTTTAGAAGATAAGACTAAATGATATGTCCTTGATATTGAGGCATACTTGAAGTCTAAGAGGGCTAAATATGTTTTCGTTCTAGGGGAGATTCTTAGGTGTGCGAATAAGTGTCGCATTGAAAAAATATAAATAGTAAATTTAGTATATAATTAAAGTAAGTTACTTCTCATAATAGGTTAAATTTTTAGATTGGAACTTCAACCCTAATAAGTGGTATTGAAATCAGGGCCCAATTTCTATTATATGGGCACACACAAGATGAATTCCTAATCTGTGAATGACTTGTATAGGCAGCACACATGGTCCAAATTTGAATAAATAGTGAGCCCCTTATTGAATCTCATTAAAAATTCTGTGATATTGTTTTAGATTCATTTAGAATCCTTGAAATTTGATTGAGTTAGAGTAAGTTCTATGATCATTTCTTACCACGAGTTTGAACTTAATGGAATATAGATGCTAATTTAGAGGATGGGTTACATGGCTAGTTAGGGATGGACATTTTATTCGCTTGTTTGGGTATTCGCGGATATTCGATAAGAATGATCAGTTATTACATGCTATTTTCAGGGACGGGTATGATTTTAGAGAATACTTATATATAAATTTTCGAGAAACTGGGCGAAAAGGATTATACTTAAAATCGTACCCACACGGCCACACGTACCTGAAATATTTTTTAATTTAATTTAAATATATATAAAAAATTATTTAAATTATAACATATAAATATATTTATATATTAAAATTATTTATTAATTTAAACATTAATATTTATTAAAAATTATGATGAATTAATTTTTTTTAATTAAAAAAGGGTATAAAGTGGTTATTTTTTGTACCTATCCTTACCTGATTATATTCATCCTCGAACCAGAGCAATTTTTGGAAGGTTTTGAGTACACAATTACTTGTTCGATTTTAAGGACGGATTTAACAAAAACCATCTTCGTTCGTCTCCATGATTCCTATGGTGTTTCTTTAGTATTAGAGCGTATTTAAAATCTAAATGAGTTTTCATTCAAGGTAGATTGTGTAGAAATCCAAGCCTAACTCAATTCAATAAGGTCTCATTGAGTTAAGGGTTGCCCAGACTTATATCTAGCTCTTCACTGAGCTCCCTGGTCGATGTGAGACTCCTCAACACCCCCTCACATCGGCACCAGCACCGATAGACATAAATGAGGTTGATCGGGGTTGACCGTGTTGGGCACAATCGAGAACAAGGACCCGCTCTGATACCATATAGAAATCCAAGCCTAACTCAACCCAATAAGACCTCATTGAGTTAAGGGTTGTTCAGACTTATATCTAGCTATTCACTGAGTTCCCTGATCGATGTGGGACTCCTCAATAGATTGTGAGACGTGTGAACAAATTTTATATTAAAAAAAATATAAAGAATAAATTTGATATATAATTTAGATAAATTATTTCTCTCATTAAGTTAACCTTATGGGTTGAAAGTTAACCCCATCAAATACCTTAGTACCAAAAGCATAATCCAATCTAATCAGTTGAAATTTGTTTCAATTAGCTAGACAATTGGCTAAATTAATAAATAAAAAAATTGAAATTGCTTAATCATGTGGATGACACCTGAAATATTGAGAAATATTTTAAATATGAACCCAAAAAAAGTTGCAAAATGGTAGAAGCTGCAATTTTTATCATGATTTGTAAGTTAAGCTGACGTCTAATTTTTTAGTATGATTAGAAAGATTTTGAGGTTTTAATTGGGATGAGTAGGGGCGGCAATTTTTGACACGACACGAAAACACGACACGAAATACGACACGAAAAATCCGACATGAATTTGCACGAAATAAATTTGGGTCAAAAATAGGTCAACCCGAAAATGACCCGAAAAAAACAGGTCGGCTCGGGTCGGTTTCGGGTTGACCCGTTTGACCTGTTTTTTTTTTTTTTAACAAATAAATTACAGACTATAAATACCAAATTATAGCATCATTTCATTAGCATGAACTAAACTAACCCTATTCGGCCACAGCCCACAGCAACGACGCTCGCCAAGCAGCTCGTCTCTTCGGCTCTTCCTATTCGGCCACAGCGAACGGCGCTCGCCAAGCAGCGAAGCCCCCAACACGGCAGTCAGCTCGTCTCCTCCTATTCGGCCATTCGCGCACGGCGCTCGCCAAGCAGCGAAGCCCCCAGCACGGCAGCACCCACCCTCAGCCGATCACTCTCTCTCTCTGAGTCTCGATCTCGAATTTCAGTCTCGATCCTTCGCGCGGCGGTCGGCGCTCGTCAGCTCGCAGACACCGACTCCAAAGCTGAGGTATTTTCTCTTCTCTAGCCTATTTTGAATAAAAATGAAATTGGAATCATAACAGCTTCTGTCGAAGAGCTGTGGTGGCTTTAATCTGTTGACTTTTGCAACCACAGCCAACAACTTTGTGTATTTAACCTTTTTCTTCCATGCTATTGAGATCAAACTTTGTACGACTCCACCACCCCGTTCTATTTGGGAACTCGTAAATTCTTTTGGAGAAAAGCTTCACGGTTGGGGATAAGGATACGTACGCGTGGGTATGTAATTGCCATTTCTACAAATTAATTTATGTCCTTATTGAAACGATACATAAGAGATCAACTGTTAGCAGTATAATTGGGCATTCGCCCTTCTATGAAAGTTTTTTTGTTCTTTCCTTTGTGTATTTGTCTATTTGTGTATTTGTGTATTTGTGTTTAATCTGATTGATATTAATGAGATTAAAGATTAATACAAAGGGAACATATTTTTAAGGTTATATTCGGGTTCGGGTTATATATTCTGAAATTCAGTTCGTGTTCGGGTTCGTGTTTCGGGTTCACCCGAACCCGAAATAAAATTCAGGTCGTGTTCGTGTACGGGTTCGGGTTTGCAAAACATAACCTGATTACTATTCGGGTCGTGTTCGGGTTAAGCGTGTTCGTGTCGGGTTGAAATCGGGTTGACCCGAACACGACCCGAATGACACGAATTGCCGCCCCTAGGGATGAGTTACGGAGAGAAACATAAAAAATTGATCTCATGTGCTGCACATGATCACTTTACAATCTTTTTATTCATATTAGAAAATGTAACCCAAAAAAAAAGACCCTTTACATAACGTGCATGAGACTCAACAATTTCAAATATTTTATTATCTCGGTCATTTTTTTACTATAGTATTTGATTGAAATAATTAGAATAATTTAAGTAACCAATTGATATTGAAAATAATTAAAATAACAAATTGAACAAAATCTTTCAATATTAGTAATATTATGAAGGTCTGCCCAAGTTTTGTTTCATGATGGCAGACAAATTTGCATATTAAGGACAAGAGCTTACATAAAATAAATGTTTTAAAATAAATTGAAATATAATTAGCATGATATATTTATTTTCGTTATTTTCTTTATTATAATAAGGCTGATAACTTTGATTAACATTCAATTTGACTTAAAATCATGAATCACAATTTTATCATTATAAGTGATAAATGTTGTCAATAAGACAAAATTTTGTAAAATTATTCTATTTAGAGGCAATGACAAAGACAATAAATTAAAAATGAGAAACATAATTCAATTTAATTATAAGTAACGTTATTATATTTTTTATATTTCATCTTTAAATTATACTTTTATCTTTTAAATCATCAATAAATTGTAATGAATTTAATTATAATTAGTGCATATGAGAACAACAATTATATAATATAATTGTATAAAATTAATAATAAATTTTTTAATAAATAATTTATATTTAAAATACTTAGTAATTTATTTTGTGTAATTTGATTATTTATCAAAGTAATTTTATTATAAAAATTATTTAAGTCCATATTTAATTTATATTTTTTTTTTTACATTTTTAAAAATAAAATTACTTTTAATGAGATTAAAAAATTAAGCCAATACAAATAATTTTAAAATTAAAAATTGATACAGAAACATTCTTAAAAATTTAATTGCAAATGTGTGAAAAAGTAATAAAAATAATATATATTAAAACTTATAATAATAAAAATAACATTTTTTATATTTAAATAATATATTTTTATAATTAAAAAATAATTTTTACATTATTTTTTTTGAATGTTCATTTAATCGAATACAATTTAAGTTAAATTGTAATAATTTAAATTCATTAAATATTAAATATTAGATATTATTAAAGTGTTAATTTTATTATTATAAATTTTAAAAATATTATTTTTTCTAATTTTTTTTAAAAGGAATGGGTTTAAAGGCGAGCCTTATGTGACGCACCGAAATGGAAATAAAAATTGTTACAAAAAAGTATATGTACTGGAGTCATTAATGAATATTTACGATTACGCCACAGAATAAACTTAGTAATTCTTCACCTTCTCTCCCTTTCTAGAGCGAGAATTATAAGGAGAGAAACAGAAGCCGAAAGCGTAATGGTAGAGGAGAAAGAGAGAGATAGAAAACCGCCTTCAATTTCAAGTCAGAGAGTCCTCTTCAACAATGGCGGGTTTTAGGATTTCTTGGCATTTTTGATATCAAATATCAGAATTCCGATGGAAATGCCCGGCAGGAGAACGAACTACACTTTGTTGAGTCAAGTTCCCGGCGATCAATTTGTCGGTGGAGTTACCGTATCCGGAACCGGAGTGCAGCCTTCGTATCACGAGTCGTTATCTGGGGAAGGGAAGAATAATAATAATAAGGGGAAAGTGGATAGGGGTTTTGATTGGGAGGGTTCAGGGGTTGATCACAAGGCTGCAAATCAGCAAGGTAGTCGGATCGGAAACATTTATTCGTCGATTGGATTGCAGAGGCAATCGAGTGGGAGTAGTTTTGGAGAGAGTTCACTTTCTGGTGAGTATTATGCACCAACGTTGTCTACTACGGCGGCTAATGAGATCGATGGGTTTGGGTATATGCACGATGATTTGTTTAAGCATAGTGGTGGAGCAGTTGGAGAAGGAGGTGATTTGAGAGTGAAGGAAATGGATAGGACTGGCGGATCTTCGTCTGGAAAGAGCTGGGCACAGCAGACCGAGGAGAGTTATCACTTGCAGTTGGCTTTGGCACTTCGAGTTTCGTCTGAGGCGACTTGTGCTGATGATCCTAATTTCTTGGATCCAGTACCCGATAAATCTGCTTCAAGATCGTCAGCTTTGAGCTCGAGTGAGGCCGTTTCACATCGATTCTGGGTAGGGCTTGCTAAGCTTTCATATCATAGCTAATTATATGTTTCCCAGTTTACTAATGGACTAATTGTGCCATTTGATCCCTTTTTTGCTTTAGAATTCCAATTACATTATGGTTGAAATGAGAAGGGTCTTAACTTAGCTGTACGTATTCAATGTCACATTAAAGATAATTTTTTAACTTCTTTCGTGAGTGAAATGCTGAGTTCTTATGGAATCGTTATTGGGACATCTTATTGATTAAAGGAATGTGTAACCACATAGATGGTATGTTCCGTCCAAATTTCCAATGCCGTTGAGCATTTCTTTGTGACTTTGAAATATTTCATTAGTGTGGCTAGTTTAATGTGATCAATACTTCCATGTTTATTCTAACCTTCTAGTCAGGTACCCTCATATATGATCAGATTTTGATTCTGCATTTGCTCAATTCCATTTTTTTAAAACTGGATTTTAGTCGTGATACTTAGTTTAGTTGTGTTGGAGAAGGAAAATTAAAAATCCTGACATTTTTTGTGAGGATTATTCTTTAATCTCATGAATTGATGGCTTCATATTTTTCGGTGTCCTACAATACCCATACCCATAATTCTACATTCCCCACAACGTCTGCATCAGAAAGGAAGGTCTCTATCCAGTTCTCTCCATGCAACACATCCAAATAACCCTGCAAATGTACTATAGTGTTGAAACCGCATGCCGAAATAAACCGTTATAGCATCTTAATTCTTTGTTTTGTATGATTATAAGTCATGCATAAAAATTCTTCAATTCAGGTTGTCTATATAATGTAGCAAACTCATTTCCTGGTAATTCATTATTTTATGAAGACCATGTTGCAAGATTTAACTCAAACTGTTGGTTATATTCTTTGCACTGTGGATTCCGTAATCATCGGCTTTGATAAAAATATTTTTCTTTGAATTTATGGCGCTAGGTTTCTATTTTCTTTTTAAAAGAGTTAGAAAATGTCGATAACTTTGACTGCAGAATAAGTCTTATTTTAACTTGTAGAGAGGATAATAGAAACATATTGCATCTCGACGGTTCATATCTGTTTTCCTTGCTACTGACTAATGGTGAGGCATCATTAATTGTAAACAGTTCTCAATGCTTTCTCTTGCTTTCTTTATATTGTTACTTTCTTTTCCTTTTTATTATTATTAATTGTTTTTTAAAGTTTTGGAATGATGAATGGCTAGGTTTTAATTCTTTCCATTTTGGAAACATTAATTGCATCTACATGCCCCCGTTCAGTT
This sequence comes from Elaeagnus macrophylla, assembly GCA_029378325.1. NCBI lineage: Eukaryota > Viridiplantae > Streptophyta > Magnoliopsida > Rosales > Elaeagnaceae > Elaeagnus > Elaeagnus macrophylla. The sequence continues at coordinate 22,333,996 of CM055648.1, read as the reverse complement.
ACATTCTCTAGTAGATAGATACATTCATGTAACAATCTTTTTTTTCCCTGAGACCTTGAGGTAAAACTAATTAAGTTTAATTGCATGATATTACCCCTTCATACATGGATGAAGTTTCACTTTTAACCCAAAAAAAAAATGTTGTTTTTTACTACATAAAATAACATATGTTGTTTTCTTAAGGGAGTTAAAAATAAAATCATGAGAATAAGTGGCTCATTTATGCACAGGAAGGAACTAATTATATGAGGGCTTTTTTTTTGTTTTGCTCAAAAGACGTGGAAGTTGATTTTAGAGTTTTCAAGTGTTATGTTACTTCAAAGTTGCCTTGCATGTAGATTTTGTTAAACATATTTGGATTGCTTTGATATAATTTTTTTTACTGTTGTATGATTGAATATCTGTATTAGTTATATTAGCAATAGAAATATTTTGATTATTTCATTATGGTTGCTTTTGATCCTGTAATGCTCAACCAATAAATGCCTTGTCAAGAACTGCGTCATTTCATTATTGCTTTAAAAGCCGTTTGTATTATGTTGAAATGAATGCGATTGTCTTGTCATGTCACTGTAAAATGCATCAGGTGAATGGCTGCCTCTCATACTTTGACAAAGTTCCTGATGGGTTTTACCTAGTTCATGGCATGGATCCGTACATATGGAGCATGTGCACAGATAAGGAAGAGAATGGTCGTCTACCATCACTTGAGTCTCTAAAGTGTGTTGATCCTAGCCTTGACTCTTCAATTGAAGTGATTGTAGTTGATCGATGTAGTGATCTCAGCTTAAAAGAACTGCAAAATAGGGCTCTTAGTATTTCTTGTAGCTGCATAACCACGAAAGACGTTGTTGATGTCCTTGCAAAGCTTGTGTGCAAGCACATGGGGTGGGTCGTATGCACTAACATTCTTTTAGAATTCTTTTCTATTTTCTGGTTTCATACTAGTAACTAAATTTTTATTGGTATACCAAGGGGTTCAGCTTCCACCAGTGAGGATGATCTGTTTTCTATCTGGAAGGAAAGTAGTGTTGATCTGAAAGAATGCTTAGGATCTGTAGTTGTTCCATTAGGTAGTGTGTCTGTTGGCCTCTGCAGACATCGTGCAATACTTTTCAAAGTAAGGTCCCAATTTTCTATGCATGTGCTTGCCATTACAGAAATGCATTTTTTCTCTAAACATTCCAATTACATTTGCCATTATGGAGAGGCATTTGGCATTTACAGAAATTTGTCTAAGTCTGGAATGTTTAGAGTCGGTGTGTGTGTAACATATGCTATTAGTTTCATGACAGATAGCAGTTTCTATCTCTAGCTAGCTACTTTGAGCAACAATGAAATTCATATGCATTTGATAATGATTCTGCAGGTACTAGCTGGTGTAATTGATATACCTTGTCGAATTGCCAAGGGCTGTAAATATTGCAGAAGAGATGAATGTTCCTCTTGTCTTGTCCATTTTGGGCTTGATAGGTATGCTCAACTTCTAACCTCATACAAGTTAATGTTAGGGAATTTACTAAAAGTATATTGTAGTCTGAGTATATGAATAGTTTGTTATAGAAATCATGCACTTTTGAGCACATTGTTTCTAGCATTGATTATTTTGGAATAGTTGCTTAGCACTTTTGTTTCAAAAAGTGTTACTATTAGTAAAAAATATCATGCAGGACACTTCTTTTTCTTGTTGGACACTTTAGTTCTCCAGTTTGGAAACGTGTCACTTAGTTCCTTTTTTTTTTTAAAAAAACGACATCGTAAGGACACTTTGGAAACGAGCTTTTGGCTCAATTGTATGTAGCCCACTTAGGCAAGAATGTTTGTGGGTCAAACCTCAGTTACGAGCCTGTGAATAGTATATTTATTTAAAAAAATGATACTTTGGAAACCAAGTGGAGTAATGAGGTACCACAATTTAGGATACTACCTTTTTTCCTTTCCCAAATTGTCCTTGTTGTATCTTCTTTTTTTCAAAAAAAAAAAAATACTGAAATGGCCTTTTTATAAACTAGAGGAGTGTAGTGTCCAAATGGGAAAAGAAGTGTCCTCGTCCTACCCTCTGCCCTTTTTAGCACATAAGATTCAGCATTGTAGGGTTTTTTGCTATCGGTCTTTCAAATAATTTGGTTTTGAAAATTGACTGTTTCTACCTATTGTGGGATCATATAATCTTGTGATGTATTAGTTTAAATTCTGTAGGTGAGCTACTACTTGCTGTCAATTGGTGTGGTACGCCTTGGATGTCTTTTTTTCTTCTGTTTCTTTTGCACATCTTTATTTCATTGTTTGGTTTGGTTGATTCATTCTGCCTCAAATTTTTTTATTAGAGATATCTCGTTATTGTATTTGTTTTTCTCTGTGCCTTTTTCCTTCTTTGATTACCTTTTGCTGTAAATCTGGACATTATCTAATTTAAGATTATGCATATTTTCATGCTGATATTTATCTTCTCCTTTTATCAAAATATCGATACACTTTATGCTGTTTATTTTATCATTTCAGGGAGTATTTAGTTGATTTGATTGGGAAGCCAGGTTACTTATGTGAGCCTGATTCTTTGCTCAATGGTCCATTGTCCATCTCAATTTCTTCACCTCTGCGCTTTACACGACTAAAACCAGTTGAACCTACAATTGATTTTGGGTCACTGGCAAAACAGTATTTTTCAGACTGCCAATCGCTCAATATTGTATTTGATGAAGCTTCTGCCGGTAATTTCTTCATTTAAAGAGCTACTTTTTGGGCTGATAGGAACTCCATAGTAAACTTTTTAGATTAGAAATTTGCGGTATAATTCCAAATAAAACCTGCTGTATATTTTGTTTTAATTTGGGTTTTATTAGTACATTATGTACATGGTATGGGATGGTGGATCATTACAGCATGGATATTGGAAAACAAAATACAGAGGTTAATGCAATTCTGCATATTAGTGTATTTGAGAACCTATCCATGAAAGATATTGGAAATTGATGTGGACATCTTTGTGCAAAGCACAATCACACGAACTAGTTCTACTGAATAATTTTTTCTATACTTGAGCAAAAAAAGAAATATGTTTATCTAGAGGCTATGTTACACGGATTATTTTTACACCAAGAGTTGTAAAATTTTTGATTCATATCCGGGTGTTAGACACACCTAATTTTCTAAATTTTTTGTGAACATACACAAAATTGGAGTGTTTGAGTACCATGTCTATGTCATTTTGCTTGGACACGGTACTTCACAAAAAATAAGTGTCCAAGTATCATAGTCTAGACTGTGCACATTATCATTGTCCATTTCATTTCGCTTGGACACAGGTACTTTACGATCATACTATCATTCTCTTGGACATTCTTGCACTTTTTGGTAACTTGACCAAAAATGGCTTCTTGATTGTGTTGGATATGAGAAATCAGTAACTGTCAACCTCAGGTCAGTAAGTCTGTAGAGAAGCAGGTATTTGGTAATAAAAAAAATGTTACAGCACTTGAAACTGTATGTGACAAGATTGTAGAAGTGCTTTTGTAATTACTAAAAAACCCTAATTTTATAAGTACACAATTAATGGAATTTTTTGTAAGCACTTTTGCCTCTTTAAGTGCTTTCATCTAGAGCATAAAAACGTGCTTTTAATACATTATGACTGCTTTCTTGCTTTTAATGTGGCCTAGCTTTCTAATCTTATGTGTGGATCTCTATTTCCATGAAGTATTAGGTACACATCTCCAAACATTACTCTCTCTCTCTCTCTTCTTTATACTAAAGAAGTTCCAATTCAGATATTTGAAGTATATGCCCCCGAAACGTTACTGTAGCATGCTCTGAAGAAATCTATAAAATGCTATCTAGATTGATTTTTGACTCTTCCAAGTACAAATATGGACTTTGCTGAGTAAAAATTTGAAAGTAATGCTATGCATTATGATTTCACATTGGATAATTTAGAAGTGTACAAGAGAGTAGAGTCTTGAACTAGTGGGATGTAATGGTTTTAAAAAGTTCATGTAGAACAATTTGAAGAAACCTTTAATATTGGACCTGATGAGATAAAAAAAAAAAAAAGAAGTAGCTAGCTTGACCTTCAAATCTTCCAAATTCCAATATAATGGTCTTACTAAGTCCAAATTTAAAAGCATATGTGCCATGTCGTTAAAGGGGAAGGGAGTATGTAAGAAAATCTTCCTATTGAATAGCTTCTTGTGTCTTATTGGCCTTGTTGTATTTAGAGAATATCATCCTGAATTTCCATTTGATGTCATATTACTTGTCTGGTAGAAAACTAATTTGAACTTTTGTCAAGGATATATAATAAGGCATTTACATCTCTCTCTCTTTGCGAGGAGGGTCCTGTATCTTCCTATATGTGCTAATATTTTGTCATCCCTCTTCCCTGCCCTTGAGTAGGTGGTCTTTTATATTTCAATTTTCTCTTTTCAGTGGTAACGTAAAAGTTACATTAATTATCAAAATGGTTTAAACACAGTACTTATGCAATGTTTTTGGGAGCCTTAACTATTTCCATTCCCCCTTCTTCTTGTTATTGAAGTAGGATTATCTGTATATTGACCAATAATAATTAGTAATTTAGGGTTATGTATGCATATTTTTTTCTACATAGTTTTTGTTATTTCATTCTAGGTCAGAAATTTTAATTTTTTTTTAATCATTGGCAGAAATTTAAAGTTAGTATAAAACTTGACATGGGATGTTGGTTTCTTACTAGCTAGTATAATGTTCCGTCTAAATCAAATGATTTACCTTTTTTACTTCCTTTAATGGCACACAATTTTCAAATGGAGTTTATAGTTCTTAACAGGAATTCTTGAATTTTTCTGTTTTTTTAAACCAAGTCATATTTTTATGAGTGACTAGTGGATAATTGGTTAAATAAATTAATAGTGGTAATGAATTAATGATGTGCTGTTTAATTTTGAACTCAACATGCCATACCATAATTATAAATTTTAAAGTTCTAATTGGCAGAAGTTCCATATTAAATTTTTAAAGACGAAATGTGTGAAACAAAAGAACATACAATATACAGAGAAATTGGTCAAATTGTGCAGTGTTGGTCATTTCATATCCCTGCGTATTTAACATTATTCAGCTATTGTTTAAAGGTGCCCCTCAACTAAATTCTTGGGTTCATCTCTCATCACAGGACCGGCTGCTGATGGAGACCACCATGGATACTCTATTCATCCTAAGCAATTTGATAAAAAGTTCAGTGAGGGGAATGACTTTGTTATGATCATGGGTCCAACTAATGATGCTTCTCAGCACAGAAAAACTGCTCATCCTCCCCAAGCTATGCAATCAACAACTGTGCTCAAAGATCCTTCTATTGGAAATAATACAGGGTTTGCTTGGGGAGGTCAACCTCACAAGTCAAGTAAAGAGCTCAACCTTGACATAGAAGATTTGGATATTCCATGGTGTGAATTTGTAATAAAAGAGAGAATTGGAGCAGGTATATCTCTTAGTCTTCTCTACTTGGTCTTACAATGTGGAGTGAAAACATAAGAGATACTATAAAAGATTACTAAATTGTCGTGTGCATCTGCAGGGTCTTTTGGAACTGTGCATCGCGCTGATTGGCATGGCTCAGTAAGCATCTAATACACAAACACACATGTTTGCATCTTGTATATGTAATATGCATAGTGATTATAAAAAACAGGAACAATACTTTTCAACTGTTGTCTGTTGGTTTATGTTTCTATTATCTAGTACCAATTCGTATCAATTTCAACATAGAGTATCATTAATGTTCAATGTGGAGATGAAGTATTCAGGATATGACATATATTTCACTAGTTACAAAATTACAAAAAAAAAAAATGAAAGTCTAGGAGTTTCTAGTTTCTTAATTGATCTGGTTCAATTGAAGTATCAGATATTTAAAGAAAGAATTTTAATTTGTTCAGTCATTTATGTTGTATCTATTTATTGTGTTAATTTTGTGCTGATAACTAGACTGTATTCTCAACAAAAATTTGGCTGAAGTTCTGCATTTTGCTGATTTATGGCATTTCCATAAAAAAATTTGTTGTTGCTAATGATGACATTTACAAAAAAAGAATCAATATTTCTTTGATAGATAGAACTAGGGGTGAGCAAATAATCCAATATCGGATTCGAAATGAAATATTTTATAATTCGCTACAATTTGATCCGGACTGAATTACTATTAAAATTATAAATAAATTCATATTTTATTTTTAATATGTTATATTTAAATATTATACATACCACGATTACATTAAATTATTATTTTAGCTTAAAAATAAATATAAATGTTAAATCCTATATAATAATTTAATAATATTAAACAGCATACTTTGATTCTCTTATTTGTAATTGTAAATAAATAAATTTACTTAATGATGTACCAATTTAAAATTTAAATGTTAATATATATTGTGTTTTATATATAACAATAATTTAAAAATAAGTTATAATCTCAATCCGATCTTATCTGATTTGAAAAATTCGATCTGTTCGGATTCAGATTGGTTTGGATTGAGTACATTTTTATATTGGATATCTTCAAATCTTCAGATCAAATCTGTTTCAGATCAAATCTTATTCGAATTGGTGAAAAATAAACGGTTTGAATCCGTTGCTCACCCCTAGATAGAATCCCTTGGATCTACAATCAAGCCATGGACATATTTTTTTTTTTTTTTTCACATGTTTTTTATGCTTGTATTATCTTGTAGGTGAATGATTTATTTCAGATTATTGTATCTGTGAAGTTCTTGGTATGATTGAGATCTATATTAAGAAATCATTTTCCACCAGTGATCTAGGATGTATTTGTTTTTAATGATTTATTTTTCTTATTTCCTGTATCGTATTCTTTTGAGGTAAGAATTTGATATATACATTTATCCCTTTATTATATTTATATTGTCATGCAAAAACTGTAAATATCAGGATGTTGCAGTGAAGATTCTTATGGAACAAGATTTCCATGCAGAACTCTTTAAAGAATTTTTGAGGGAGGTGTGTATCACCTGTTTGAACGGATCATGACTCAGTACTGGTGTGAATTTCTGAGTCTTGAATTGTGTGCTATTGACATTTATTTTGTTTTCTAGGTTGCTATAATGAAATGTCTGCGACATCCAAATATTGTTCTCTTCATGGGTGCAGTAACACAGCCACCAAACTTATCGATAGTCACTGAGTACTTGTCAAGGTTTTGGACTGTCCTTCTTGCAGAATCACCAATAACAAGCGTAAAAGAGATTGGATTATGGGTTTGTTTGCTTTGTGTTTATGTTAAAATGTAGTTTTAGATAGAAATGATAAAAACAAAAAAAAAGAAGCAGTTTTAGGAATAAACACATATAATGTGCTTCTTTCAGTAAGCACAAAATGTGTTTTTTGTGCCCTGAAAGCACTTTGACAAAGTTTTTTTATGTTCGGTCGTGAAACACTTTTTTGCTATTAGAAGCCTTTTTTTAGGGTGTAGAAACAAAAACAAATCCTATAATTCTGTGTATAATAACTGCCTTTGGCATGTGAAATTGTTATTTTAAGTTAGAGTGGAGTTAATTGGATAAGTACTTCACCATGTGCTAGTAAGGGTCAAACTATCTTCAATGATATAAATTATATATTACATTATTATTCACTATAATTGGCCTCTCCATAGGCTACCCTGATATGCGATTGAACCAATGGTGCTATCATGATTCTCATTGCTTGCCAACTGCAACTTATATGTTTTTTCAAATTTTAAAATTTGTCCCTAAATTGCAGAGGTAGCTTATATAGGCTTTTGCAAAAACCTGGTGCAAAAGAGGTGCTGGATGAGAAGCGCAGGTTGAATATGGCTTATGATGTGGTATGCTAATGTGTTGTTTTTCTTTTTCCTTTCTTTTGGGTTGTTAACTTAGTATTCTGCCCTGTTGATCCTAGGGATTATATTTTTTTCCCCCAGTGACTTGCCATTATTATGCACAGGCAAACGGAATGAATTATTTGCATAGGCGTAATCCTCCCATAGTTCATCGAGATTTAAAATCTCCAAATCTTCTGGTTGATAGAAAATACACGGTGAAGGTAAGACTGAAGAAATTCTTCGTCAATCTTAATTTATTAGCTTCTTAAAAATTTTATTATTGTTGGTAATTATACCTTGCCTTAGTTTTAGCAGTTGGCATTTCAGTGTTGCATCCTTATGGATATTTTTACCCCTTTTTGCGTGCTTTCATGTAGGTTTGTGATTTTGGTCTTTCTAGATTGAAGGCAAATACATTCCTGTCTTCAAAATCAGCTGCTGGGACTGTAAGTTCTAACAGAAGAGACTTCAATGGATCACTTTCTTGAGTTGGTTTATGTATTTATTTCTTGTCACAATGGAATGCTAAAAGTTTTCCTTATATCTTCTAGCCAGAGTGGATGGCACCAGAAGTTCTTCGTGATGAGCCATCAAATGAGAAATCTGATGTTTACAGCTTTGGAATAATATTATGGGAACTTCTCACTCTGCAACAGCCATGGAGTAATTTAAATCCAGCACAGGTCTGTTTTATGATTAAAATGATATTGAAAAATTCGCTTAATATAATTTTAATCATAAAAAAAAGAATGAAAGTTTAAATGAGTTGTAGATTACACATAATTTAGTAAAAAATGATTAAAAGTTTAATAGGTATTTGTTGATTTCCATGAACTGGATTGCCCCGAGTGCTTCATGTCTTCACAATGTTCTCACCTACCTACTTACAAATTCCAAAAGAAACGTGCATGGAGAAGCTGGTTACACAGCTTCATCTTTTGCGATATTACATAGGGACCCTGGTCAGGTCAAGGATTCAATACTACAGAAATTTACAACTTAGACCTGTTTTCCCTTTCCACATGGTCGGATGGAAAGACATCATTATTTGTTCTTTATTTTTTAACGACGTGACCATTTTTTTTAGGTGGTTGCAGCTGTTGGATTTAAAGGCAAGAGGCTTGAGATTCCACAGAATGTAAATCCTCAAGTTGCTTCGATAATTGAAGCATGTTGGGCCATGTGAGTTTCAATGCTTATGCCTGTATAAACTTAAGAAAAAAGAAGAAAGTTCTTAAATTTTTTTTTTTTTTTAAACAAATGGTCTTGTGCAGCGAGCCCTGGAAGCGTCCTTCATTTGCTATTATCATGGATTTGTTGAAGCCATTGATTAAAAATCCTACACCTCAACCTGCTGGTCCAAAAATGAAGTTGCGTACCTGAAGGCTACATGTAATGCTCCTGAGAAGTCGTATTTGTGCACATAATATAGCAATTTTGTGAGCGTTGATACCTGGATTTTGTTCAGATAGTCCCAGGTGCGCCTTATTTTTTTGCTTTTTTTGCTAATTAGTACTATCAAACAGTCGATAATGTAGTGTAAGCGGATTTTAGTGGGAAAAAAAAACTGAAAAAGAAAAGTGACAACACTTGAATTCCTTGAGAGGCACTCATTTTCAATCTTTATAAAAACCTGTAACTCTAATGGTCTACCTCTGTAAAATCTCTGAAGCTCGAAGTTGGTGAAAAGTGTTTGGCCAAGCCAAGATTAAATGCTTCTGCTGCTTGCAAAACCATCCTATTTTATATCTCCCCAACATTGAATGCATGCAGCATAAACAATCTCTATTTCTTTTTACAGAAATTTTCAATTGGTTGGAACTTAGAGTTCATGTACAATCCTATTTTTTAACCTTTTACTTGCACCATTGGAGCTTTCTAATATGATTATTTTATTGCATATTGGTTGCAGGAACATCCTTGTACATTCTGTTGTACTTTCCCGTCTCATCAAGAATACTGATTCTTTTTTGAGGAACTCAGACCTTGTTCAGTTTTACCTCCCAGAGAATATAGCTTAGTGAAATTTTCTAGTCGTCTCAAAGAGACTGTATAATTCCCTTCCATAATTTTGTTTGTAAAGAACTACTAGAGATAACTATTAAGAAGCAGCTTTGCCTGGCATTGTACACCATTTGAGCCTGCCTCTCTTACTTGCAAGGACATTGTACAAAATGTGAAAGGTAGTCATTCATTCGATTGATTATTAGGGTTCAGATTTTACCCCTGGTGCCATTAATGATCAAGAGTACATTATTTTACAAGTGCATTAGCGGCAACAGACAGTAGTGACGTTTATCTTCCCGGCAGGCTAACCTGGTTATTGACCACATAGTTGCCACTGAACCGATTTTCTACATAAACACATTATAATACTTGAACACATTATATTGGCTATTACCCAACAGTAACACCTTATCTGCCCTTATAAACAATGTAGCTAGTTATCTAAAAGTGGTGTTGCTTACTAACACATGCTGGAACCAACACAATGCATCCAATCGGGCATTTAACCTTTAGTCATCATCATTTCTGTTTTACTGGTAGCTGACTCAAAAGAAATACCTATTGGTCTTGAAGCTGCACATTTGCCAAATTAGTTTATTCTGTTGAGCAAAAATATGTACAATAATCATGGGCATTCACTCTCGTACAACATGTGAGAAAATACATACATATATATATATATATATATATATATATATGCAATTATTACACTGAAAGTGTTCTATTGGATTTTTGTATTTGATCGGATTCATTTTTGTTGGTATTGATTCATGTTGACATTCATTGCTATTTTGTACTAGTTTGACTACCCGAGGTCCAGAGCTTCTAATATATTTTTCATTAAATAGATCTATGTGTTGTTCGAAAATGCTAAAAATAATACAGTTAGAATGATTTCTGAAGGTTAGTTCACAACTGAATTTTTTTTTGTGAAATAATAGCTTGCTATTTAATATTTGAAAAGATACTAACTTGATATGATAAGTGTAGCATTATTTAAAATTTTAATTTGTGCAAAACGTTAGAAACAATAGTGATTGAACGTAGCTTAAAGAGCATGAAGTTTATTTTATTTGTGTTGTAAAGTAAAAAATTTCACTGAGGGAAACAATAGTCATGCTATTTCAGATCATTAATAATTGGTTAATAAATTATACCGGTACTACGGTGACTATGTTTTTAACTCTAATTTTATTTGTTTTTTATAAAAAAATTAGTAATTTTTTTTTAGTAAAAAATTTATAATTTCATATGGCATCATTATGACAACAAAATCAACGTTTCTTTAAATATGTAACACATAAATGATACATTTTTTCGAAAATGATTTTATTAATCTAAAAATGAAGTTTACATCTACGGCATAAAAAAAAAAAAAATCAGCCCTTAAAGAGTATCACCAGCATTATTCAAATATAAATAACATAAAATATTATTGAAGAGGTTAAATGTCTTTGGTATCCAAACACTCGCAAGTAAATTTAAGAAAAGTCAGGATATATCATGCATTTAACTAAATTGAGATGGCATGAAAAAAACCATCTTTTTGTATTTTTGAGTTCTTTTGGGGCTAGATATGGAATTAAGTTGTCATCTATGAGTATAAATGTTTAAAGTATAAATAAAAGTCTTTAATTAATGTTACTCAAGTTGGATGAAGGAAAACCATCCTTCACAAAAAAAAAAAAAAAAAAAAAAAATCTAACGACATAAAGGAAATGAAACTACTAAGAGACGAGAGAGGTCCAATATGGAATGTCAGTGGGAAAAATAACCAAAAGTTTGGCCGAAGAAAAGGCAGAGAGAGAGGGTTGAAAGAGAGAAGAAGACATGAATTTGTTACACTATGTTTATTTTAACTCTCACCATTTTTTGAACAAATATTAAAAAAAAAAATTATACATTAAATCTGGACCAATTCATTATTGGTTATTGAGAATTTAGAATTTAAAATTTCAAGATTAAAAATTAAAAAAGTAGTGTCCATTTTTTCTGTTCTTAATCGCTCCCCTTGATATTTATAATATTTTATTGTTCTAGACTAATAATCTAGAACTAATAAATAATTTTTTATGTTTATAAATACATTTTTTAAATGATTTCAAAAGCACAATTTATCCTTCATGTTTAGGAAATATATTTTTCTTAAATGATTTTAAAAGCGCCATCAAAACTCTACCAATTCTAGTCATAGAAAATAAATCATAATTCATACTGTACTTATTATTAGATATTATTTTAAATAAATTTTATTTTTTAACTCGTAATGTTAAATGAGTAAAAAAAGAAAAAGAAAATGTAAAGGGTATAATCCACGTGTGTACTCAATATTTCAAAACCCGACGTGGTTGTTTTTCTAGAAAGAGGAAAAAAGACGTGGCTGTTAAATTCTGATTGGCTCCCTGGACAAGAGAAAAGCTGATTGGCTACAGCTTTAGCTTAACCTCTAAGAATTTTTCTGTTTAGAACGCCCCCACCAAATCATTTCAGAGTTCAAAGCCCAGGTATGAAATCTGATCTTCAGACGAAGCTCCGGTTGCATAAAATATCTGGGGTAATAGTGGGACCCATTGTCTCTTTAGGCCACATTTCAACGAACCTAACGACTCTGGAAACATCGAGTAATTACTATTTACTCCCTCTCCTCAAGGTGTATCGTTGTTTTCTCTTCTTCTCTCTCTAGAATATGCTGCGATTGCGAACCACACCTTCAAACAAGTTGATGGCTCGGCAATATCAACGACGTTACTGTTACAATGCTGAACCTCCACCGCCTTTGAGTCAAGATTTTTATCGACAGTATGTCGGTGTAACTCTACCACTCTTATCTTATATATGTTCGGTCATCAGACTCTTCACTTTCCAAGTTCGTTTTCTTATCGACCACGCCTTACATTTCCGAGCAATTTTTTTTTCTTTCCATTTTCCCATTTCTAACTTTGTTCATATTAAGAAATTGAACTCATGAATCGGAAAGACAATGGATATTTGAAGTCTTCACCTAAATCTTCTGGTACTGAAGCAAAAGTTAAAGTTGGGTCTTCTTCGACAGAAACGGAATCTGAAATTATTGGCTTCTCTTCCGAAATGGCTGAACACTTAATGGGTTGTCAACCATTTTCGACTTTAAACCAAACTTCGTCGTCATCTTCTCATATGTTTGGATTTGATGCTGAAAATCCACTTAGTGATAAAGTTCAGAAAGTGCCATCGTCTACTAAGAGAGAGGCTCGAGCTTCGGTTACAGGTAGTGATACGGAGTTTGTGGAAGGTCTTCCTCGACCTCTTGAATGCTTACAACAGGGTAATCTGATTCCGCCATTTTTATCGAAGACCTTCGATCTTGTGGATGACCCAAAGCTCAACTCGATAATATCTTGGGGTTCGACTGGCGAGAGCTTCGTTGTTTGGGACCCTGTGGAGTTATCAAGGCTCATCCTACCGAGGAATTTCAAGCACAACAATTTTTCCAGTTTTGTTCGGCAGCTTAATACTTATGTGGGTAATTTAGTAACAGGACCTGTAATGGCTGCTGTTATCTGTATGTAAAATCTGCATTTACTTACAGTTTTGCTTTTTTCATGTAAATTTTGTTTCTTTATTATCTTTTCCTTACTTTGTTGATCGTTTTGTAATTGGTTACGAGGATTGATTTTTGTAGATGTAGCATGGAGCTGATCTTGGTGTAAAACTTGCTATGTATGAAACTTATGTTGGAGGAATTTGTAGTGTACCGAGTAACTTTAACATTGCAAACTATTGGGGATTGTAATGATTTATTTGTATGGCTCTAATATGATTGGGAATAATCTTCTTATGTATTAGTTATATGACTTTTACAGGTATATTAATGAAATGTGCTGTTCTTCAAATGTCCTACTATTCTTTCTTTAGTATGCTGTCTACTTCAATTTTTTTTTTCTCCTTCTGTATTTGAGAGTTGAAGACATCAATCCTGTTGTAAGTTGTAACCTATAGATTGTATTAACCATCGGTGCGTAGTTAGGACTGAGAAGCTGCATTTTACATTCTTCGTACTGCCAAGAAAAGAAAATCATCCCCTCTTTGTACTGGAAGGGAATTTATTTTCTACAGGTAGAATTTCGAGTTCTACTAAAATTAATTTTGTTTATAGTGACACCTTGTTTGAAACTCTTATGTGACTTGCAGATTATATAATGCAATTTGTTTGGTTTCAAAAATTAATGTCTGAAGTAAATCTTTAATCATGTGAAACTACTATAGTTCTCTTCTGATTTCCTTGTGTTTGTGCCATTCAAATTCGTTTTTGAATAATCTCGGGTATTGTATTCAGGGCTTCAGGAAAATTGATACTGATAAGTGGGAGTTCGCAAATGAAGCTTTCCAGCGAGGCAGGAGACATTTATTGAAGAACATCCAACGGCGCAAATCGTCTCAATCTCAGCAAATTGCAAACTCACCTTGTACTGAAGCAGGAAAGGCAGAACTGGAAAGCGAGATAGATAGGCTTCGGAATGAGAAGAGAACGATGATGCAAGAGGTTGTTGAATTGCAGCAGCTGCACCAGGGAACAGTTCAACGTGTGGAAGTGGTGAACAAGAGGATCCAATCGGCAGAGCAAAGACAGAAGCAGATGATTTCTTTCATGGCAAAGTTGCTTCAGAACCCATCATTCTTGGCTAGACTTAAGCAGACGAAAGAACGGCAAGATATAAGCTCTCCAAGGATGCGGAGGAAATTTTTGAAGCAGAAACAAGATGAAGGGCAGCTTTTGAAAGATTGTCCAGACTGGAGTGAGGTGACCATAGCTTCTGCAGGACCAGGTTTGACTCCAATGACCATTTGTCCATCGTTTGATCATCATTCTCAAGGTATGGCAGAAAACTCGAGTTTAGGCACGGAATTTCAATTGAAGCATGTTCAATCAGATGAAGTGTTAGTGTCAGATGAATTTGCTGAAACTCAAGGATTTAGTGGAATACTGGAGCAAGATGAAGGAAGGACATCGAGCATGGAAACGGAGAAAGGAAAGAGTGTTCGGAGACCAGAAGAAGTCATCATGCCTGATTATTTTTCCTCATTACCCGAGGATTTTGTGAAGGAACAGAGTTTTCTAGAAATCTCACCCCCGGGAGTTGATAGCATTATTAAACAAGAGGATATATGCAGCATAGGCTTTGATGCCAATGCTGTGGGTGCTTGTTTTGGAAATGAGTCGTGGGGTGATCCAATCACTTATGGAACACCAGAGTTGGGAGTTATGGATGGTTTCTCAGATGTCTGGGATTTAGGTTCAATAGAATGAGGCTTGGGCAATGATAGGTGATAGGTGGTCTGAGAGTCAAGTTGGCCAGTTGAAAGTTGATACTCCTAAAAGGGCTGGTCTATGAGAGTTAGTCATCCTGAGTCTATTGATTGAACAGTTTATTAATGAATAATATCATTAATTACTAATTTCTAATTCCAAATTTCATAATGATGAGTTCTTGTTTTTCATTGTTCCAGCAAGAGATAAATCATGTGTGTTTTTAGTCTCTGATCATGACTTGTGAATATTTATGAGTTGTGTTTGTGTCACAGGTTTTCTTGCGCCTGGATAATCGAAGCTGCAGGTCTGTAACCCTTGGCAAAGTTCGTTTTAGCTCATTTGGGATTAGCTTGCTTACACTACATTGCCATTTTTATCTGGTAAGAATGCTGACTTAAAGCATTGTTTGTCCTTTATTTTAGTACCATTTATTTGCTTCAATCGCCCTTTTAATCTTTAGAAATTTGCAAGCTTTCATTGTGAGATCATTATAGGAACTGAATGACTTACCATATATAAAGGCTCTTGTACTTGAAGCGAAGTTTATGCTTCTGCAGCCTTGAATTCTTGAAATTAGGGTTTCTTAATTTTCTGAAAATGGAATGATTGGGGAAGCTGATAACATAAACAAGTCACACTGAAGAGAACATTTAGTTGGAACTGTCGATTATAAACAGTTACAAATATTAGAGCCCTTATTTGTCTGTTTTATTACACATGGGGGGCTATTTCAGGTAAATCAGATTTATAAGTTGAATTTCTATGTTCTGTTAACTCTCTCTTCTGCTGTTAGTATAAAGAAGATGATACTGTTTCTTTCACTGCTTTTCTGAGAGCATTTTGCTTAATATTATTATTATTAACCGAGTATTTCTCGAGTTTTGTTGAATTAATAAATAATAAGAGACCTGCTCTTATTTTAACTTTGATAGTTGTTAGATGGGTCGTTTTATGAGACTATTTGACTTCTATTAGTTTCTTCCCTATACCAAAATTTTAATCCTCAAACTATCAACATGTAATCCAAATGGGTCTATTTTGTTACAAAAAAAAATTTATTTATCAACATTTAGAGCCACTAGCAAATTGTATTAAATTCGATAAACTTTTAATAGTTTGATAGTTTGGGAATTGAATTTGGAGCCACTAGTAAGTGTGAAGGAATTGAGAATCATTGTCACGAGAAAGTTATGTGAGCTCATTAAAAGTAATTAAAGTTACTTATATGGTGCGTTATGCTTCGTTACATAATCAAATTATTTCTAAAATAACACACACTTATATATATATATATATATACACACTCTAACGTGGTATTTGGGTAAGTGACCAACTCATTTCACTTATCCTGTTGTACTATGTCCTTTAAGAACCATTTCAGTTTTTTTGTTAATCCTCCAGTACCATTACTCAAACACCCAGTTTTGATTACGTTTTCCAATTTGAGCACATGCATGGAGATTGGTTTAGCAACTACGGCGATAGGATTTTACTGGTTATTATATTGATTTGTAAAGGAAACGCCGTGTAATTTTTCATTTTAAGACCTTAAAAAGACACAATTTGAGGCCCTTGTCAAGTTAATAAAAAATATATATATTAATAACTTGATGCGCACACATATGTATATGGCCTTCAATTGAAAAGAAGTCATCTTAAATTGAAAATATATATATATATATATATATATTTTGTGTTATAATGAGAATCCTACAGAGATAGAAACCGGAAATTGATTATTAACTTTTTTTCCCCCCCTTTTCTTCATTTTCAAAATTGTGGCATCTTCAAGTTAAGGCCTGATAGTCTAATGATTGTCTTCCAGCATATAGCTTTTCTAATGGGACAGTTACGCTTTAAACATACAGACAGCAATAAAGGGATAGCTAAAAAGCCTAAACATTAGAACAGCTAATAAAAAATCCATGCCTGCCAAAGATAACTTTTAACACTAGATGGATGCCAAAATGTCGGAACAGCATTTGTATCCTTGGTGCAGCAGATAATTTTAAGCATTTACTCTACCTATTGAGTGCATACACAAATGTGAATATAGTTTTCTACTCCAAAAAAAATCACTTGCCAGCTAGCAATCGGAAAATCTGAACCGGTTAAAGGTAAGTCCACATTCTGACAATACGGGGGAAAAAAAATCAAACTGAAACATACCACATTCTCGAACATTATGCCTATTGGCAATTGAAGTATTGAAATAACTTGAACTGCGCAATGAGCAAGGAAATAATCTCTACCGTTAGCATCCGCTCTCCCACATTGGCTTTTAATCCCTAAAGTGAGAGCTCAAAAGTGGAAAAGCTCGAGGGCAAGATGGTGCTTGAACTGATCCAAATGCAGTAGTTAATCAAGTAATGAATAACTATGTTTTCTCTTTCTGCTTTTTGGATGGTTTCTCATTGCCACCACTTTGCATTTTTGCCTCACGACGCTCCCTCTTCACTCCCTTTGCTTTATAAGGTAAAGGCACGTCTCCAACCTAACAAAATACCATAATTAGGAAAAGCATATTAACATACTATTACCAAAAAAAATGATACTCGAACATTGCAAACAGTAGAAGCTGCTCATTCCTCTTCTGCATAATGAGAGTAATACGTAAAGGAAAACCTTAATGACGAGCAGTTATTATGTTTATGGATGCGTCATTTCAGCACATAACTATGCTGCTACTTTTATATAAAAGCACATAAAGCCATGTTTATGGATGCGTCATTTCAGCACATAACTATGCTGCTACTTTTATATAAAAGCACATAAAGCCAAGGTTGAAAAGTTTGCACCGAAGGGTCACAGAAGAACAACTCAATAGTGTGCAGGGAACTATATGAGCAGCCACAGCAAGAAACACCTGGCTTCAATTATCTTACCTTCTGATCTGGAATGTATACTTTACCAATCTTCCCTTCCACGGCATCCTGACTAACATTTTTCTCCTGAGATTAATAAACAGCAATGTGTTACAGATGCTTCACTTAGCAAGAAAAACACAGATTCAAAGGAGAATATATTAATTGGACCTTCTTCTTTGGATGATCTTTTGCCGTTTTCATTGCTACTTTTCTAAGCCCTTCGTTAGGAAGGCGATGACGCCGTACCACTAAATCCATGGAGGGGCCAACTTCAACAAGTTCCATCCTTGGTACCATGGTGCCAGATTTCTTCAGCCGCAGTGCACAGTGAGTAAGAAACACTTTATTGGAAGATATGGCTGTACATACATATGCACGATCTACCCCTTCAAGATTTAAATTCTCCACAACCTGCCAACATATCAGATATATGTTTCCACGAACATCTTTAAACTAAGAAAAAAAGCTGAAAGATCAGGAAGATGTACCTCTCCTCGCAATAAGTCTGTTAGGATTTCCTTCAAATGTTTTAGTTCTTCTATGCTCTCAAATCCTTCTCCACAAAAAACAAGGAATGGTTTTGACCCAATCTTTGGGGCTAATTTCTTTTCATATTTAAAATTTTCCATTGACACAAAGTTTTCAACCCCAACCTCAACAAGATCATAGATATGGTGATCATAAGTTCTCCCAATAACAAGATTCTCAGGACGCTTCTTCGAGTCAGAACCATACTGCAGAATACAAGATAAGTAACCAAACCACCACAAGAAAAAAATTAACAGTAGCTCCCAATTGAAGCATGACAGAAAAACAAGGCTCTCTTGGCCTTGAAAGTCTATAAACAAAGGGTGCTTGCTCTAAAAAGCTAACTGAATTCTGAAATAAGAGCTAGCTCATTACTTACCACAAAAATGCTACAGTCGGTTTTAAGAGAAAAGAACTCCAAAGCTGTTTCACCACCTGTTTCAAAAGGCCTAATATTTTCATTCTTGCGGCTAAATTTCACGGCACTATCCCTCTTTATGTGGTAAATCTCCTTCAGTATTGTATTCAACAGTCCAGAAGTCTTTGTTCCATGAAGTACCAGTGTTTTCTTCCCAGTCTCAACCTTCAAGCACACAAAAAGAAATCCATCCAAAAGTCTATATCAAAAACATATAATTTCTTCTCTCAAGTGGATTTATTTCCTAATGTCTCTACGTTCATTTATATTTGTTCAAACTTCCTAATATACAATGAAAAATGTTTATATCACCTACTTTGCACACGTGCCTTTAACGTGTATCATAATTATTTTGGAAATTTGATGAACAATTCATGTATTCAGATAATATTAACACGTGTAACAATATAAGTGGTGTGAGTACAAATTTATGTGCCTTTTGCATTTCTCAACATATAATAGGCAGCAAAATTCATTGAACTCAGTGTAAAAATTCAAATGACTAGTTCCCAAAAAAAAAAAAAAAAAAGCAAAAGCATTAAAAAATTGGTAATAGAGAAACTCACTAGTTTAGGAGCGCGTTTCTCAAGTGCTCTCCTGGCCTTCCCTTTCTTTGGAGTCTTGACTTTCAACATGATTAGCTGCAACGGCGAATATAGTAACTTAAAGCAAGACCATAAAACGTGTAATATTAACACCCAACTGAAAATCATAAGAAAAATCACAGTTTAACAAAGTATTATTTTAAGCATCCCATTAACAGTTTTTCAGAATGAACTTCAAAAAAAAAACCCAAAAAGCAAGAAGGAATTAAGGTGCGAAACTTCACGTTTTCAAATTCACGAAGTATTATTTTAAGAATTCAACAAATCCAGAAAAGAAAAACTTGAAATGTATTGAAAAGCACATAATAACAGTTTTGAATGATTCGAAGCTACATAAAGCATCGTGTCTGATCACCAAACTAGCAATTGTTGTATAATACAAGGTCGGAAAATCTAAGCATAAGGAATAGAACTGAAATCATTCAATTAAAAACTTCATGATACGACAGAGCCAAGTTATGCATAACCTATTACTAAAAGCCAACCAACAGAACATAGAAAACTAAAAACCGATTATCCCAAATATAACATTAATCTTAATTAAACTTTTCATTCGCAAGAATCGAGCACGACGAAAAAAATAATTTTGAAACGACCAGGTAATAACCGAATTTAAGAGAAGCATTATGGGTGTCTTACATAACACGAAGGGGGGATGAACTGAAGAAGAAAGGAGAACAGCAAGAGACTCTGGGAGAGTAAAGCGTGGATACCCAACTCCAATTATGGAGGGTCTGTGGACCGGCGGCGTTGATGGGGCAGAATGAAAGGTTTTAGGGTTTTGTCTGTGCCCTTTTCCTATTTGGTTTTAAGTATTAACGGGTATTTTCGGTAAACATCAAAACCCTCCATTTATCAAAATATCAAGATGATTTTAAAAAGGAATGAAAGGGTCCGATAATTTTACTAAAAAATCAATTTATTACTTTAATTTTTAGATTAAATAAAATAAATATAATAATTATTTTAAAAATATAACTTAATCTTATAAATTTTTGGTTAACTATAAAAAAAATATATAAACTTTATAAAAATATTAAATAAGTAAAAAAAAAAAATCAAATTTAGATAACTATTTTAGCCTTTTTTAAAACTTATTTTAATAAAATTATTTCAATACTTCATCTATTTTTTAAAATGAGTAAATTACATCACTAAAGTGTCTTACAGATAAAATTTCATGAATTTGACTTATGATTATCATTTTTTTTTTCTTTTTTAATTTTCTTACATTTAATTTTTATATATATATTTATTAGAATTTAATTTTACGATCTTAAATATTTATTTTAATAAATTAAATTGCTAAAATATTAAATGAAATACAAACCCATCCTCATAAATTATTTATTATTTTTTGTTTTTTGAAGTAAGTGATAATGTTATATTTTAAATTAATAAAATATAAAATTAATATAATTATTATTATTTTTAAAATATAAACACTTAATAATTAATAATAAATAAATAAATATAATCGGTGAAAATATATTCTAGAAGCCGTAAATAACATCTCCATATCTCTAAATATCAATCAGATTCCAATATTAAAGTTTTCTATCTTCCATGTACCCAAAGTTTCATTAGCCTTAAAAACGATCCAAACCCATAGTAATCCCTATATATTGTTCCAAAAAAAAGCCTCCATATGAATAATTAATTTATAAAAAACCAAAAAAAAAAAATATAAGAAAGAAAATCAAAATAAATAAATAAATGAATGAAAATATTAGAAAAATAAAATATTTTTATTCCTTTTCTTTCTCATCTTCATCAATACTGAAAACTTTTTTAATCAATTTTTAAAATAATAATAGCAATCTCTTAAACAATCCCAACGTGAACTAAAAGAAATCATGGCACAAAAAATCCAAGTGCATTATAAAAAAAATTCGATTCCCATGAAAAAAAATAGAAGCAACGTAACAAGGAAATGAAGAAGAAAACTTATATATTGTTCTTATTATACTCATTAATGAAGTATAATAATTGATTTTAAACACAAAATTGATTTTGCGTACTATTTATTGTTCGGTTAATCAAATTGTATCCAGTTAATATTTGTATGCATGGAGTTCCCTTCCAGTCGATAAGTTAGAATTATTTTTTGCAATTTTACAAGGATATTTTACAATGAATTCGAGCAAGATCTAATAGTGATGGGCTACAAGTGGGTGTTGATATTGCTCATAACAACCAAATATATTGGCAAAATGCCATTATACCATTACATAACATTTTACATCAGGAGGTATTAGATTTGGTATCAGTCAATCATAATGTTAATCATTGACTTTTACTAGTATGAGTATTTTCGATTAAGTGAAGCTTATTGTTGCCTGTAATTTAGCTGATTAATTCATTGCATTTAAATAAAATTACTGGTTGTAGATGAGTTGATTTGAAATTTTTTATAAAAGATTAAACATTTTAAAAGTTAATTTTTCTTTTTGTAGAATTTGTCATTTCGTAGTATTATTGTAGTTATATGACTACTTCAAAAAAAAAAATAACAAATATATTACTAAAATATCGTAAAAATTGTAAATACATTATTTAATTTTATCATTAAACAAAAGCACTAAAATATAATTAATAATATAAATATACAACTATGTTATTTTTTTAGTTATTTTAGTGGTAGATTTATACAATTAATAAAAAAATTTATTGTATATTTGCATCACTAATAAAAAAAAATTATTAGATTTATACTAATAATAGAAAATTTAGTGAAAGATTTAACATAATAATAATAATATTTGTACCATTAATTATATTTAATTATTATTTTTTTATTAAATAAAATTAGATAATATATTTGTAATTTTTGCAATAATTTAATAATATATTTGTTAGTTTACCTATTTTTTAAATAATTTGAAGTAACTTTGAGAATAATGGTATGAAAGCATCAAATATTATTGTATACAACAGAGCATTAAAACATTATAAAATATGTTTATTATAGTCTTTTATTTTTATAAAAGTGAAAAATTGTTAAGAATTGATGATAAATTAACAATTATTTCTAACGAACATAAAATAGTGGTATACAATTTTATGGTAATGTAGGGAGGACAATCATGACCAGATAATGGTCCAACCTCAAGTAGACCTTACACATAAATGATTTATTACTCTACAATTTATGAATTAATTATAAAAAGGTTTATTTAATTATAATTTTAATTATAAAAAGTTGTTTTATGAGCTTAATTCTGATCACGTTACATGAATTTTAACCAATTTTATTTCATAAATTTTAATGAATTTTATGGTAAAAAAGATGAAGAGAATGTTGGAGTGAAATAAAAAGAATGAAATCTTTAAAATTCATAAAAATTTCATGAGGTAAGACAAAAATTATATAATGAGTATATTAAAACTTTAAAAATCTATTAACTTTTTGAAAATATATAAATCCTTACAAAATTATATAAAAGTTTAATCAAATACATCGCAATTCGAAATACAGACATTACTTTGAATTATTCATAGAGTCCAATAGATTAAATATACTTTTGGAGACATGTTACAAATAATTACCGTGATTAACCAAAATTTCCTCGCTATGCTCTCTCTATTAAAGAATGCCCGGTGTCTTAATAGAGCTTTCACTCTCTTTTACAGGCTCAGAAACATTTGTCTATCTCTCTATTAATCCCAATTCCTTAATCTCTTCCCTACAAAACCCTAGACTCTATAACTGTTTAATTTGCTGTTTTTTTTTTCTTCCTTCCTCTCTTTCATTCTTTATTGTAGTAATTATAAAGATGAAATGTTTTAACCGACTTCTCCATGTATGATTTAGGGTTAGGATATTTGGCTTATCTTGTAGAATCCATTGGATGAAGTTTTCGTTTGAGAATTGCATTTTAAATTTTATTGAAGTTTGTAATAGTTAATTAGGTTAGGATTAGTGTTTTGATTTTGTGACAATCGGTGATGGACATGGAGAGCACACGTAGACCATTCGACAGATCCAAAGAACTCGGTTTGAAGAAACCTCGATTGGCTGAAGAGACCCAGAGAGTTCCGAATCCGAACTCGAACGGGAGGCCTTTTGCGCAAAGACCAGCTGGGAATAATCCAGTGCAATCAAGGTTGAGGGTGAGTGATAGAGACTCCGAGAATAATGACTCGTTTCGTGGGGGTTATCATCCGCAGCCACCACATCATGAGCTTGTGAGTCAGTACAAGACAGCACTTGCGGAGCTGACATTCAATTCCAAGCCCATAATCACCAATTTGACTATAATTGCTGGGGAGAACTTAACCGTTGCAAAGGCAATTGCTGCGACGATATGCGCTAACATTCTAGAGGTGAAACCTAGCTTTATATTGTATAGCCGTATGTTTGTATTTCATTTTTGTTTTGTTCATGGCGCCAATTGTTCTTTGAATTGAAATTGTTAAGAATATGGTATGGATGTGGAAAGGAAGAATGTTGATCAACTTTGTCTGACACGATTAGTTTTAGATATGTACGTATTGAATTTAAAAGTAATGAAATATATCAACTTAGTTTGTGTTGAAGTTCTGTGTGGTCTGTTGATAGCAATGAAGCTTTGTTGCGTGTAGACTGCAACATTGGTGATATTAATCATTGAATGAGGACACTGTATCGCTATTTTGATTGTCTGAAAGAATAGGTTGAGGCTTGATGCTTCTAGCAGCAATTGCAATCTACAAGGGGAGGGGTTTTATATCTAACACCCCTCAAATGTGGGCTCTATACACCATTATGCAAACTAACATCCAGTTTTGATACCATGTTAGAAGTTGTTAGAAACTCACCCTGAGAAGAGACCAATAATCATTTTATACATGTAACAAGAGGAATGGGTTGCGAGTTTTTCCTCACATCCATAGCTAAGTCTGCCAGTTTATTCTCTGTAAACTTCTCATGGTAATTTATTGAATGTACCAAGTGTCTTGATCAAACATACATTAGTGGTTGCATGTTGGCCCTAGAGTGGATATAGAGGAATTTGTAGGACAACATAAGCTTCTTTTTTTCCATTGTGAAGAGAATCAGTGTTCTGCAAGTATATGGGTTTGAGTCATGAGTTGGACAGTAGGTTTATAATTGAAGTAACGAACTGTATATACAAGGCACATTATTGCAATTTTTGCTCAATCCCTCTTCATATATGCACTTATATGCATATGCATGCACTTAAACTCATGCATATAGAGCTGAAGATTTTTAGGCTCTTAACATAGAGGTGAAGGTTGAATAGATTAAAAAAAGTTTGTATTGTAATCAAAGGCTTATTTTAAGCACAAATTCCTGCCTTACAATTCCTCTTTTTATTTTATTGTTGCATTGATGTATTATGAACTAATGTAATTAGCTCTCCTTGAAATTCTGTTGGCATCGAGGCTGGCCTTTTACAGGCATTTGAACCCCTACTCCTCTTACTCTTGCAGCGCTATGCTTTATAACGTCCTAGGACTTTATACACCTTGAAGCATAGAGGTGTAAACGTCTTTAACCCTCTTATTTGCAGTCCTCACATCAAATTTATAGGCCTAACTTAGAAATTGAGGCCTGTTTAAGACTATTTAAAAGCCTATACAGTATTTCGTAAGAACCAAAAAATAACGGAAAAAAAGTCAAGGTCAATTAAAAGATTCTCTATGTTTTATCATTCTATGCTCATTTTCTCTTTGTTGTGGGATGTTAATTTATCATGCTGTCCTAGAATGTCATAGTAGAACTTCATTTCATGGATGAGTGTTATGGAATTTTCAATTGCTAGATTGTTATTATATATATTATGTGAGGTTTCTATGATTACTTCAAGGTTATTTGGTGATAATCTATGTCTTACTCTTATTATGATTTTTACATTTGAATTTTGGTTTTAAGGCGATGCTTACGTCTTGGACTGCCTCGATGCTTACAGTTCACATCAGTAGAGGGATAAAACACACCTTTTAAAGCCTTGATGATGATAATGGATTTAGGAAACTATTTCCAACAATTTTTCTCAATTTTCCTTTTGTAGTTCTTTTGTTGGCACTTATTTTACCATTTACCAATTTGTTGGAAGAAATTGAGTGTCACTAGCATATGATTCTGATCATAAGAACTGATTTGCAGGTTCCTAGCGAGCAAAAGCTACCATCACTTTATCTTTTGGATAGTATTGTAAAGAACATCGGAAGGGATTATATTAAATACTTCGCTACAAAACTGCCTGAGGTCAGATTTCTATCCTGCATTAATTTCTTATTCCTGATCATGTTCTGATAGCTTACAAATATTTATTTTAGACATATGGTCTTATTAAGTATGCTAAAAGGAGTGTGATCCACAATACTGAACTTTTCATTAGTTGCTTGCATTTTGGTGTTTGCCAATCTTCTACCGGTTTCTGCACTCTAGGTATTCTGCAAGGCTTATAGGCAGGTAGACCCAGCTGTACATCCAAGTATGCGGCATCTCTTTGGAACATGGAAAGGAGTCTTTCCTCCACAATCACTTCAGATGATTGAGAAAGAACTTGGATTTGCTGCTGCAGTTAATGGATCCTCTACTGGATCGACAAATTCTAAGCCTGATTCACAAACACATTGTCCGCCGCATAGCATTCATGTTAATCCCAAATATTTGGAGAGGCAGCGACTTCAGCAGCCAAGCATGGTAAGTAAAGTTTGAACCTGTTGTCACTGAATTAGTACTTTGTGGTTGCAATTCTGCTTAATAAATATTTATATTAACTTTGCTAAGTTTCAATAATAGATGCATTTAATCCATCTCAATTTTATGCCAACATCTGCTTTATGAAGGCCTTTGTGGCTATTTTGTGTGGTAAATAAGAATATACCATACTGGGCACGCACAAATATGCAACAGCTAAAGCATCTGATTGTTATCACCAGATATTATCTTTATTGCTTTTGCGCCAACTTTGATATGATTAAAACTACAAAGCTAGTCATTTTCTTTAGTTTATAGATTATAACCTATAATATTACTTAAGTCAAGAAGAAAGTTTTAGTAGCGTTACCATTTCATGGAATAGATTGAGGCTGAGATTTAACAAATGTATTTCTTGTTAGTTGTTACCTTGTACAAAATTGGCCCTTATATAGAACTACTGATAAAAGTGTCTATTTTAACAATTTTACTGAATGCTTGTTTCTATTTTGATAGTGGGAGATGATTAAGTTTGCCTATGAGAGGAACCACAATCAGTGTCTTCTCCCTGTCCCCTATATCATATTAATTTTGAAGGACATTTATTGACTCTAATTTTTCTGGTTGACTTTTTTTTATTGGATGAAGACAAAAGGAATGGCTACCGACATATCTGGGCCTGCGATAAACTCACTTGAGGATTCAGAGAGGTTGGATAAGGCAACAAGTGTTGGACGGCCATTGGTTGATCCTTCTGCTAAAATGCATGTATGTAATACTTTTTTGGGGCTAAAATTGTCTTTTATTTAGGTAACAAACCTTATATGTTTAAATTAACTGTTTATGACCTTTTCTCCTTAGAGGCTTTGTAATATGTTGAAATTTTGCAGAATATGCGCTCACATAGAGACACAATAAGCGAGCGCATTCACGAGAAGAACATTAGATCTGAGAGCAATGACTACAACTACATCTCTGATATTCCGAAAAGCCCTGGCTCGGAAATTGTAAAAACTGGCAGGAGGGTTATGGAGCAAGGATATAACAAACCTTGGTATGGAGGTGGTAGCAGTGTTGCAGAACCAATAACCAGCCAAAGAAATGGGCTCAACATTAAGCAGGGCTTTCAAAATCATTCAGCACTTAAATCTACAAATGCTGATCCTAATCTACGGATAGCACAAAACATTGCAAATAAAAGCAGTGGTGTGATGTCTAGTAGCTGGAAGAACTCTGACAAAGAAGAGTTCATGTGGGATGATATGAATTCTAGATTGACAGATCATAGTGCATCTGACGTTTCTAGTAGCTTGAAGAAACATCATTGGACTGCTGATGATTCTGACAAATTGGTAAAGTTTCTTGAAAAGAAATAGGAGCTTCTATTTTTAGGGGTGTTGATTCATGCATTCCTATAAAAAAAATTCGTGCTGGTTGTGTTGAATAATTCAATAAACTAGTTGTGTTGAATAATTCAATAAACTAGTTGTGTTGAATAATTCAATAAACTAGTTGTGTTGTGTAGACTCATTTATGAGCGGGTATATGTGTTCGACACAACGTGTTTTTGTTGGTTCACGGATCATCCACTTAAAAAATAGTCAGGTAAAATGTATTATTTTAAGCAAAAATGGCTCATTAAATCAGTTTGTCTGATTAGCATGTTAAATAATAATAAATTATCAGTTAACGGGTTGGTTTGGGTAGCCATGTCGTGTTGTCACTCATATTTGCCATGTCATTTTGTTAGTGTTTATATCAATTCTACTTATTAGATTCATTCATCTACCACAATGTGTAATATTTGATAATTTTATAAGTGTTGACTACTTTCAAGGTGAACTTTTTTACATTTCCCATATGCAGGGATTTGAAGACTTTGAAAAACCATCAATAGTACGTGACTATTCAAGTAATAAAGATCTTGCTGCTCTGGGAAACCAAGTATCACCACCATGGTCATTGCAGAAGTCAAACTCCATGGATGTGTCGAATCAATCCAGGACACCAGTGGTTAGAGATCATCCAGCTATAAGTAGATCATCCACAATTGGAAATTCATCTTTGGCAAGGATGGGAGGTCGACCGCCAATGGTGGCATCTTCTCATGTTGGAGGCTCAAGCTTTGGGTTCCCTACAAATACAACAGGTTCTGTTGAGGCTCCTGTTCAAGGTAGGCTGCAGTCCTTGGGAGCTGGATCATCATCTGAACTGCTGTTGATGAGTCAACACTCACCATTGCCTCGGTCAACATTAAATCATCCTCACCATCAGTTTCAAAGTTTAACTGAACAAGACCCTTCAGAATCCAAGTCCTTTGACTTTGCTGATTCAAAAGCATCTCACTTGTCAGGAAAGTTGCGCAAGGAGACACAATATCCATATTCTCAGGAATCTCTAGATGTGCCTCACTCCAATGTCCAACTGCATAGCATGGAAAAATCTCAACTTCAAGGCATAAAAGCTTCATCTCCTTCAGTGCCTGCCTTTCAGTCAAGGCACCATTATACCTCTGCACATCAGGAAGATTCTCCTCCATCTGATCCGTTTGATGAGATTCAGAAGTCCCCTTTGCCTCATATCTCTGATATTGGGACATTTTCAACTAGTAATTCTTCACCAAACTCTACAAATCCTCTTGCTGCAGAAATATCAAGAGAGTCAAACACAAGTAGCTTGCTGGCTGCTGTTATGAAATCTGGAATTCTCAACAGTAATTCAATTTCAAGTAGTTTACCTAACCTTAATTTTCTGGAGACAAAGAAGTTGTCATCACAAACAGGTTATATCCCTTTGTCTACTGGACCTTCATCATCTCCCTGTTATAACTCATCTGCTGTCCCAGAGATCGCTCAGAATAAAGTAGGACAACCTCCAGCACTGACGTCTTTATCTCTTTCAGTTGGTGCATCTGGAGATGCTTCAGATGTGGCAAATAATGGCCCTCATCCCATTTCAAATCTCCTGAGTTCTTTAGTTGCAAAAGGTTTGATACGTGCATCAAAGACAGAGCTACCAACTGTCTTGCCAACACAGGTTCCTAAAGATTCAAAAAGGGAGAGCTCAGAAATTACCATCACGGGCGCTGTACCTGACACTGCTGATCCTTTTGTGTCATCTATTGTTTTACCTACCAAAAATGATGCCATTCCTTCAGAACCTCTTGCTGCTAAGACCCCCGTTATCAGGCCTCCATCAAGCAAATTGAAGACAAAGAACATTATAGGGTTTGAGTTTAAGTCTGATGTACTCAGAAAATTTCATCCTTCTGTTATTGAGGATCTCTTAAATGACTCCCCCCATCTATGTAGCCAATGTGGCCTTAAGTTTAAATTTCAGGAACAGTTTAAGAGACACCTAGAGTGGCATAGTATAAAGAAGTCTGACGCTATTCAGGTGTCAAGGAGGTGGTATGTTGACTCAAGTGACTGGATTTCTGGAAAGGCGGGACTTCCACTAGTGTTTGAGTCTGCTAAATCAGTAGAAAAGCCTGGCCAGAGGAAGGAAAAGGGTGAGCTGATGGTTCCAGCGGATGAAATTCAATGTGCCTGTGTTTTATGTGGTGAGATTTTTGAAGATTTTTATTGTCAAGAAAGGGATGAATGGATGTTCAAGGGAGCAGTTTACATGACCATTCCATCTGGGGCTGGTGATAAAGGAAGTACAAGTGAAGGTGTTGTCAAGGGTCCCATTGTACATGCAAATTGTATATCTGAAAGTTCACTGCTTGACTTGGGACTGGTTCCCTGTATTAAAATGGTGAGTGTTAAATCACATTTTCACTATGTGCATCTTTTAAATATTCTGGTGGGTCTACCGTGCAAGATGCCATGAGTTTATATCTAACTGAATTATTGAATCTCCTATCAATGACAGATCACTAGTGTTATCCTTGTTACTTTTAGCTAACCTTTTTTTCCTTCATAAAACTAATTATATCTGTGCTTAAGATTAGAGTTTCCTTCTTTTGGCAGGAAGAGGATGCATAGCGCCCCAAACTGAAAAGAGGCCATGTCCTGCAGACTATACAGCAGTTCATGCACTTTCTATGGAGATCGGAGGAAAACACAATCCTTCAGGAGAGGCATGATTTACCTGCTGTGCCAGTGCCGGTGCTCCTGCAGGTAGTTCCCCATGACAGAATTTGGGGAAGCCATCCAAGTGTACTAAGTTTTTTATAATGGGGATGGTCCTCGGTGCATAATTCTAACTTGTGCCTAAAATGGAGGTGATAGCTCTCTAGTTCTTGCTTTGTATCTTGTTTACTCTCTCTATCTGAGTTTTTCCTTTTTTCGAATTTTCCCTTTGTGTGTAATACTTCAATCCATAGTTGAAAAGAAAGTACATCTCATCCAATTTTTTCTGATGTCTTTCTCTCCCTGCATGAGAGACATGTTTGAAGTGATTGCACATGGTACTGACATCTGATGGTAAAAGAGAACGAGGAAAGCAATTTAAATAATATATAGAACTTCTGCAGTTGGATATTGACAGTGTAAGAGACTTCTTTTTAATTATCTACCCTTCTTCCTCTCCTTCCAAAAGAAAAAGAAATATATGCTCATAATTCTAGCGTCCTTTGATTTTTTTTTTTAGTGCTGCTGGGATAATAATAATAATAGAGTTCTTTATTATAGTTTAGCAGCTTCAAAGAACACATGTGGTGTTCTCGTATTGCATTCGATGTTTAGCTTGTGTCAATGTTTAAGTATCTTGAAGTTCTCTCTTTCTCTCTCCCACTCCCCCCCCCCACCAAAAGAAAAATATCATTGCCAATTTGTCATTTATGTATGCTACTATAATATAACTTTAGAAATGTTTTTTGTATAATGGGAGAATGTACAGCAACATCTCACGGTGGTGTAAGTGTTGCTCAGTCAGTCAGTCTTTAACTAGGGTTCTAGTTTGGCATAGTTGCTTGAATATACAAATGTTTGTATATGGTGAGTGGCGAGGAACCTTTTTATTGGACCCTTCACGATTAGATTAACGGATGAAGCTTCTAATCTAGTTGTGCCTTGTAGCTGTAGGTTTTCATTTACGATGTATTTGTCCAAAAGTGGTTTTTTTTATTTTATAGATCCAACATTGTGATGTGGTTCAAATATGTGATTTGAAATAGGATGGATGAATTTTATCGCCACATTAATAGGTGTATTACATATCATTTACTACGTATTCAGCATATCTATACGACCATAACTCATTTAAAAAATGCCTTGTGCTGAATACGACTATAACTCATTTAAAAAATGCCTTATCGAACTGGATTGATTAGCCTTTTATTTATTCTCCCCTTTACTATTTTACTTTCTTTTTTTTTTCATTCAGAAAGTTGTAATTTTTCCACACGAATGTTATTTGTCAATTTTGTTAATATATGTAAAGTAGTTTGAGTGGTATCCTATCATCGATCTTTTTTTTTTTTTTTTCAGTTGATTTCTTTAAATCTTTTTCTGAAAGGAAAAAAAATGTTGTTGTGAGAGGTTTTTATTGATGCTTCTGTTCACAACTATATTGTGTATTTTTTAATAATTACATTATTAATTTAATTTTAAATGTAAATAAATAAATGAAAGAAATTACCTGTCTGAATAGTGAATACAATCACTATGAACATCGCATTTGTGGAAATAAAATAGCATTTTTGGTCTAAAAAGTAAGAAGTTTTTCATATCAGTTAAAGCTTTTGGTACAACGCTGATCGTTAGATCTAACAGACATAATTGTGTTTGACACGTGACACAATATTTTATGTTTGTTTCCTTAGGCACTCATACCGAATTGTCTTGTGACTGCGTTGATCTTTAAGCCTAACTGGTAACGAAGCATTGATTTCCCAAACTTTAATGGTCGACAAAAAGTATCAGACAATAAATTTCATAAAAAGGTCAAAACTTTTGTGAGATGTTGACTTAACAATTCATTTATACTCTTTTAACACTCGTCATCTTTTCCAAAGTTTTGATACAGCAACAGAAAACAGAATACAGAGACAACCATGAAGGGTAAAGCTCTATCTGACGATTCTTATTTAGGCAAGACATACACATAAGAAAAGTTCACAAAGTAAAATACTTATTATAGCCATGGTTTAAAGGCTTCAAGGCTTATGATTTTGTGTGTAAATGTAATCCAAGTGAGCCTCTGAAATCATCCTTTTCTTAACACATTCTTCATCTTTGTCACCACATTTCTCTGATCCTATTATCTGTTAAATTAACACAAAGAAGAAAAATCAAAGCTAGAAAAAAAAAAAAAAAAAAAGCAAACTCAATAACAATTCAAAAAAGAAAAACAGAACGTCTTACTTCCAACAGCTCTTCCTCATCCATCAATAGACCTTCATGTTTAGCTTCAGCTATATTATCATTCATCTTTTCTTCAACTTTATATTTACAACGTTCAAATCAACATATCATATATATGAAATAGAAAGAAAAAGAAGAAGATTTAATTGATTAATTACAAAAAAAAAATTTAGTCGGAAATTAATTAATTGAATAGTTTGAGTACCTTGTTTTGGTGTCAGGACACGAGCATGCGAGTGGTAGGAGATCATAGTTAGAAAAACAAAGAGCAAAAGGATGAAAAACACATGGGAACTCTGTTTCATTGTCGACTCTATTTTTTATATTTGCTTTTGTGTGATCGAGACCAAGATATATATGGAGGTGATGACCTAGTAGTTAATTGTGTCTCTTTAATTCATAGGATATATGGTAGAGAGACTATATATATACACACGAAGAAATGGGTAGGCCTTCTAATATATATATAAATAAAAAATAAAAATAAAAAATAAAAATAATAATTATACAACATCTGGAGCCCACAAACTTATCCCTACACTGTCAATATAGTATTGTCTCTCTTCTCCTATAATACTAGTGTGGCTATACAGCTTTTGAGTATATGCACATTTTTTTTTCCCACTGAATTCGTTAAAGAATCTTCTGGATTTACGATTGCTAGATATTTAAAGTTTGAACGACTGTTTATTTTAATATAGACGTCTAATTTTTTTTATTATTTATAGTGAGGTGTCATAGTAGTAGTTTAGATTCATGGTGTCACATTAATTCTTTAATTAACTTGTGGTTTCATTTAGTTAATAAAAAATAAAATTTTAGGGGAAAAAAATGAAGATAAATTATATTATTTTATTATTTTTATAATTATATTTGTTGTCACGTGGAGCTAAAACGCACATCTTAACAAAGGTAAAAGTGACATGTTTAATCTAAAACATAAAATAGGAAATTATTTAAAAACAAACTAATATCAATAGAAAATTTGTTTAATATAAAAAAATATGGTACAAATATTTTTTTTATAAAGTAAAAAAAAATATGTTTTTTTGGAAGTTAAAATTACCAATTACATATAGAAGATATGTATTTAATGCTTAGTCGTTAAGGGTACCATATGCAGCTTTAAAATATTAAAATAGTGTAATTTATGTGCCAAAAATTGTTTCAAAAAATTTTATAATCTTGCACTAAAATAGAATGATAAATAGTCTAATGATATATTTGGTGTGACATTGTTCACACACTATTTTTAATCATTTATGTAATTTTTTTTTTAATTTTTTTAAATAATATATTTTTTAGTACAATATTTAATGTGATGAGTTATAAATAAACATGTTTACCGATCTATCTGGAAGGAGTTGAAAGAAAAGTGAGTTATTCTCGTTCTTCTGTTGCTTAATTTTAAAAACATTCTAAAAAGGAGATAAAGATGTCACAAATTTAGAAGTCATTCCCACTAATTGTTTTCTTACTCCTCCTTAGTAATGATTATCTTTCCCAAATTCATAAAATACCATTACAAAAATATTATTTATTTTATATATATTATTTATTTTTAAAAAGACTTTAAGTTAATTAATAATTTTATTTAAATTTTTTATAATTATTTAATAAATATAAATAAAATAAATAAATTTTATATTTTTTTCTATTTTAATTTATATTTATATTTATTTTAATTAATTCTTATTATAAATCTATTAAGATAGTATAACTTTTGTAGTACAGAAAATTATATTAAAATAATATTTTAAATTATAAATGTTATAAATAATGTGTGAGAGAGATAAAAATGTTAGTGTTTGTCATTTTCAGCAGTGTAACAACTACTCTAGTGGTAAAGTTTTCAAGCAAAACAAACAAAGAAAAAAAAACATGTAAAATAAGGAAAAAGAATAACTCTATTGCTTCAATTTTTTACCCCTCTAAGGGCATCTTTCAGCACCAAAATATTAAATTTGGTGATATTTTGGTATTTTAATCTATTTAGTACAATCCTATTTATTACATCAAATTTAATGCGCATTAAATTTAGTATGATACTATTTATGCATTTTTTTTTTATTTTTTTTAAATTATAAAATTAATATATGATACAAAATTATAATACATTAAAAATTAAATATATAATGCAAAATTATTTTAAAAAAATATAATATAGAGCTAAAATATAATATAAACTAATTTTTAATTTTTTCTTTTCAATAATTTTTTTAAATTTATTATTGATTAATTAATAATAATATATAATTAATTGGTTAAATATAATAATTGTTAAGAAATTGACTAAAAAAGGAACATTTTATTTTATAAAGGAATACACTTTTTTGTGCAATATTTGATGTTAGAGATTATAGGAGAAAAAATTTGCTACAAAATGATGCTAACGGTTGGAGATAGTCTAGAGAAGAGATACTATTTATTATTTTTGAAGTATAATCTTTAATAATTTTATTTATTGTTCTTTTTATTAAATATTAGATAGTTATGTTTTTAAAAATATGATTGTATATTTCATTAATTTAAAATATTATATTATTATTTAATCTAAAAATAAATAATTTTTCTTTAAAGTGATCGATAAAACTAAAGGGGAGGTAGATAAAGAATAGTGTATGTTTATAAGGCTTCAACGAGTCAATTTGTTTTTCTATTTTGCCACAGTCGACAACTGCTCTCCCATTGATATTTTCTTTTTCGAACACTTTCCAAGAAAATTGTACACGATTTCTTCGCTATAATATTTGTTTTCAGTAAGATTAAGTAAAGATCATATTAAAAAATGAGTTGTGATATTGTAATAACTTATTTTATTTATGTCATAGTTTATTAATAATAATTATAATAAAATAATAATATTATCCTTAAAATACATTAAAAAAAAATAACTCATTAATATGCATAAGTTAATAGGTGTGTTCAAATTTTTTAACATTAAATACAACTCATATAATTCCAACTAATACAATCGATATTATTCAATTTTTTCTTTTTAATTGACTTGGATTGATTCCAAAAATTCATTAATCGATCTAAGATAAGTTAGATGGATTCTTGATATTAAAAGCTCATAAAAATTGATCTAACCTATTAGTAATATTATTTTATTAATTTTATATTATATTTTATTAAATAAAATTTTAAAAATTAAAAGTATTAATATTTGTGTGAATAAAATTATTTTATTTCAATTGATCACACACACACACACACATATATATATATATATATATTTAAGCACATAATTATTGTTTAATTAAACTATGCATGTAATATATGTTTAATTCATATAAAATTAAATAAATTTTTATTTTAGCTTTTATGTTATTTATAATTACAATACATGTTTTATTGATTTATTATTTGAAAAAAATTAAAATTCTTTTAGGTTTTAAACTTAGTCAGTATTAAAACATATAATTTAATTCAATAGTTAATTTATTATTTTTTTAAATAACATTACACGATTCACATATCCTATTATCTAACTCTTAATAGATTTTGATACAATTGA
This sequence comes from Elaeagnus macrophylla, assembly GCA_029378325.1. NCBI lineage: Eukaryota > Viridiplantae > Streptophyta > Magnoliopsida > Rosales > Elaeagnaceae > Elaeagnus > Elaeagnus macrophylla. The sequence continues at coordinate 22,297,958 of CM055648.1, read as the reverse complement.
ACTACAATAATTCAGGTAAAAGTTATTTTATTATTAAAAATAAAAATAAAATTTAATGATTTAAAAAATCACAATAATTAATTCATCCAACCCAATCTAAAGAGCTTGATTTGAATTGGTTTTATAGCTTTTATTGAGTCGAATAGGTTTTTAATTTTTAAAAACTGATTTTATTGGTTTAGTTCCTACCAAATCGAATCAATTCATGATATATACACTTATATAAATTAATATTATTATTTAATAAAATTTGTATTAAACGAGTTATAATATTAAAAAAAAAAATTATGATAATAATATTCCTAAGTTTTTTTTTGAATTTTGTAATAGCTTTTTACCCGTGATAATGATTTCTCTACAATTTTTAGATAACTAACACAAATGAATATGGGATGTTTTAGTTATTTTATTTAGAATAATTTAATTTATTTATTAATTTAAAAATAAAAATAAAAATAACACTCTTTAATATTTATAATGAAAAAAATAGCAATTTATATATTCAAATCATTTATTTTTATAATTAAAAAAAATGAATTTTATGTTATATTTTTTGAATGCTTATCTATGTTGAACATTTAATATTATTAATATACTAATTTTGCTATTATAAATTTTAGAAGTATTATTTTTAATAATTTTTCATTTAATTCTATTATTATTATTCTGAAAAATGTGAATGTTCAAAAATAAATAATTAAATTATATATATATAATATCAAAATGATAAAGATAATATCAAGAGACATAATTTATTGCTTAATTTTTTACACCACCTGTTTTCAAGGATTGAGATTAAAGAAAATAGATTTCTCCCATTTTTTCTCTCATATTTTTTTAAATCTCAATCTTTAAAAGATGGTGGTGTAAAAAATTATAAAATAAATTGTGTATATTGATTATATATTTGATTATATATTGTAATTATTATTGTTTAATTTTAAAGATAATATATGAAATTGATAACTCAATAATAGTTTAAAAAAAAATATAAGAAAAAAAAAATGATCATTTATCATTGTGCTATTATTTATTCAAGACAAATGACTAATTTGTTACTAAAAATAACAAGATGAATAAATTGCTTTAACTGAATAATTGACATAAATAAAAAAAAAGAAGAAGGTGTTATTACCAACCCAAAAACATATTACATACTCGATCTATATGAAGACCAATAAATACATGATATTATTAATATATCATGTATATGATAAATAAACATTCGTTAAAGATAAGGTTTGAGAATTTGAGTTTGTGCATATATAGTAGGCGTATCCACTAAAGGATCGCAAAGCCAACAGCCAAACAGGAACAGAGAAAATTGGCACTTAAATTTTGTTTTTTTCTTTTTAAGAAAGTTGAATAATTTCAACTTCGAGTCACCTCCGATCCCGATTACTCTTGCACAAATTTTTCTCATTGCAGCATCAACAATTTGTATGATAAGACTCTAATTTAACTTTATAAAAGTTAGATTTTCTCAAAAGTTAGATTGACCATAGCTACGATTCTGATAAGTTCCAAAGTTGAGTGCAAGGAAATGAAATTGCTTTCCCAATTAAACAGTAAATCGGTACATGCATTCTGAAATTGTGACATTATTTAGAAAGAAAAAAAGAATTTTGTCATACTCATAAGTCATGAGTAATGACAAATGTTTTTCTTATTATATATATTTATCCTAAATCAGTAACAGTTTTAACATTATCAGTAATTACATAATGGTGTCTTCATGCTGATATCATGTTTACATATATTTTAAAACACCATCACCATCACCATTACCATTTTAATTAGATTTTTCCATCATTATACGTCTATGCTTAAAGATGAATGTTATTTAGCATTTAATTAGTTATGATTTTTTTGTCCTTAGAATTTTTCCAATGATATAGATTTTTTTAAATGATTAATTAAATTTAGACATGTAAATTGATATAGCAAGACAATAAGATTAAATCATCATACGTAGCCATTTAAATGTGTTGAGATAAAAAATATCAATAAAAGTATAAATTTATAGATACATTAGTCAATTTTACTTATTAAAATAATCTTTTCAGATAAAATCTCGTAGCCTTATGAAAATTGTTGGTACATCCTTCGTGCGCACCTAGTTGAAGTTACCTTAGAAGAGCCCCCACCTGACACGATACGAAAATGTTAGGGGCTTAAATTTTAAAATGATAAATAAAAATTATTTTAATATATAAATATACATTATTGTATAAAAATAAAAATATAAATTTTTAATATTTTTATTTTTTATTTTTTATCTATATTATTAGTAGTATAAAATAAATTAAATATTTTTTAATATATAATATATATCAAAATCATTATAAATAATAATTAAATATGTGCTATGAAAGATGAAAATTGTTGGTACATCCTTTCGTTACCCACCCGGTACGAGTAACATTAGAGGGGCCCTCAACTGACACGAGAACCTCATCCCCCAAATTACCAAGCTAAAATGATCAGCAATCCCTAGACTTTGGCTCATAAATTTGAAAATTTCAACATACGAAAAAGCATGAGACCATTTTTACCTTATGATAGAAGGTTCAGATACTCTCAATCCTGAACACTCACATTATCCAGTACATGCCACATGGCATTCATCCAAGTACTAAAGAGACCCCTTCTTTTCAAACGAACTATAAAATTATGGGAGGAAAAAACTCTAAAAGGCACAGATTAGAAAAACCTCAAGCATTACAAGTTTACAACCTAAGAAGGGACCATACCATAATTATACCTTCAATTGTTGTATACAACAAAAATTTATGGGAGCTATTTAGATTCATACTTTAACTCAAATCATTAAAAAAAAAAGATTAGTTTTCATTGAACTTTCACTTTCACTCACCTTATTTGACCATTTTAAGTTTAGTTTTCAAGTCCAACCATTTTAATTTTTGAAAATAGGCCCACCATTAGGTGAAAAGTTTCATTTCAAGTCCACATTACACCAAGTAGCTTAAGAGTTTATGAGAACTCTTAGTCCTATCAAATAGTAACAAAGCTTATAATTATTCTCTTAAGTTCATTAGTAAAACGTGGGTTTGAAATCAAATTTTATATTTGATAGTGGGTCCATTTTCAAAAATTAAAATGATTGAATTTGGAGGACTTTGTGGAAAATGAGAACGTAAGTTATATTTAATTTTTGAGATGAAAGCTTATTATTTTATAAAAATCATTCTTACTCTTGGGCCTAACATTTTATATAATATATTATATATGTGTTTTTAATTTTAAAGTTTCAAATTAATTATTAATTTTTAAAAGCAAGAAAATTATTCAAAGAGCTGAATGGGTCAAAACAAAATGGAGATGATTTGTCAAAAAACATCTTTAAAAACATTTATCTCCGAAATGATTGAAGTAATATATATAGATGAAGTATTAAAAATATATGAGTAAGGTTTGATGAGATGAAAAATTTTTAAATTTATTATTTTATATAAATGTATTTATTTGAATTTAAAACATTTTAATATAAATATTAATTATATCTTTTTGATATTAACAAGATACATGTCTATACATCTAGCTCATATAATTTTTTTTTTTCTAACTAGATAATGAGTTTTTGTTAATTTACTTCTTAAGAAATTATATATGGTTCTTATATTCTTATGACATAGTTTATTCACCTTAAAAAGAGAAATGGTTATATAGTGTAATAGTGGATTTTTGATTTTACATTATGTTGCATGTTTGTATGACAACATATACTTAATTGTTAAAAGTTATTGATCATCATATTTTTCAAAAAATTAAATTGTTAGGAGAATGATTACTAATCATTTTATACATTTATCACTCCCCCTACAAATATTAGATTATGTATTATATAAGCTAAACATTTGTAATTCAATAATTAAGAATGAAGTGTCTTAAACATGTTAAGAGAATAATTTTAATACTATATTAGAAATTATTAATCATCAATTATCTTAAAATTTAAACTGTTAAGAGAATAACTAATAATAATTTTATACATTTATCACTGACAAGAGAAATTTATACGTGATAATCTTATGTACATAAATGGTTCATTGAACCACTTAGCACGAGATAAAGAGAATTCTTTTCTAACGGTGAATTTTTTAATGAATTTTTGTGGGTGATAATTGTTTGAGGTTGTCATGTAGCTTAAAAAAAAAACAAAAAAAAAAACTATATGATTATTAAAATTAAAGTCTAGGTCGTTATATAATCACAGCATGAATGGTAGAAATACTCATAGCTAGGTGGACTCACTTATACATAGCTTACTATCACTACTACGTAACATTAGGTAGACTTTTTGCCGTTCTCTTAGAAGGTAGAAATCATGATTATGTAGCCTTTTGAGAAAGTTGAAAGTTATAATATAAGATGTGATGTTTTATTGCCAATGTTAATTTATAGTCGGTGATCTAGACCCTACTTCTGAGATTCTCTTGTCTTTAATTACTTGGTTTTGAGTGAATGAATTTGAATTAATATTTTGGTTACACAAAATTGGAGAAGAGGTATATATCCTCAGAAAATCTCTTTCATTGCATTAGACTTTGGACGTAAGTCTGTCAATTGCTATTGGCCCAAATAAAGTAATTTAAAACCCTGTCATTTGCTAAAGGGCCTAATTTATTTTGTACTTAACAAATATAAAAGGGCGTCCGCGGTTCGTCTGGTTTGATTTTATAAAAAATTTAAACTCTACTGATTTTTTAACACAAATTGAACCGGACTCAATTAACAAAAAACTTGCTTAAATCAGATTGAATAATTTGGTACGATTCTTATTTTGTATTTTTTTTTTCTTCCAATTTTTAATATAAAAGGGTTTTTTCCCCTTAAAAATAGTGAATAGAAAAAATGAAAAACAAATATTTCTCATATTATATACATTCAATTGTTTACATGAAATTACACAAATTAAAAAATTTATACATTTTAATGACCCGGTTAAATTAGCATTTGTACACCTTTTTGAAGCAAAATGTACCAATAAAATTTACATAGAAATAACTAAACTTATTTCATCCAAAAAATCTATACTACATATAAAAGTCTAAATTATGCTTAATAATATTTTAAAAAAAAATATTCATTTTAAGTTATTAACATTAATTACCTTTTTATGATATATTATCAAATTAAATAAATACTCTTAACATAATATTGAAAGAAGAACTCTATATATGATGATAAAATAATTATTACATCTAATAAAAACTTTAATAATATAATGATTACCGTATCCAATAATTTTTTTAAATATTATTTTATTTTTATAATTTATTTGAAAGTATAAGAAAATTAGTTTCGTGTTTTATTTCAAATGTACTATAGAAATTAACCAAATAAAAAATTTAAAATAATTCATATATTTTTTATTAGTAAATAATAAAGTCCAAATAATAAGTATATTACAACATAAACTAAATGTCCAAATAAAACTTCACAAAGTCATCTCACCCAAATAAAACTAAAAAAATAAACTAAGTGTCCAAATTAAATATTTACAAAGTCCGTAACAAAATACATTATTAAGTTCATTACAAATTCAAAATAAATTATATACATATATAAATTTCACAAATAAAAACATAATAATAAAATTAACAAAATAGACCGAACCACTTTTATCAAAAAATCAATTTAAAATCCCTAATAGAAAATATGGTTTATTGGATAAATGGCTTTTATGTTTTCAAAATAAAATAAGTTAAAACTAATAAAAATTTATTTAGTGTATAAATGTTCGATCCGATTCGACTTGGCCGATTAAGAAAACATAAAAATCGAATCGAATTGGATTGAATTTAAATTAGTTTGTGCTAGTATAAAATATAAATTAGACTTGACCAAATTATTATTAAAATTGTCCAATTCAATCTGATTTAATCCCCTTTTTAGCTTAATTTTTTGGATTTGATGGACAATTATGAGTCATATAGGTCATGTTTGTTACACCGTTTTAAATGTCCAAATTGTATAATTTATATACAATTATATATTTGGCTGTAAAATCAGATCGTATCGTACAGTATAAAAATAGTACAATTGTGTGAAAATATAAATTTGAACATAAAAAATGCTATTTTTATTATTATAAGTTTTAAGAGGTGTTATTTATTTATTTATTTATTTTTTTCTTTTCAATCACTATGTGTGTAATAAATAGTAAGGTAATTAAAGCTTATTAATGTTTGACCCAAAAAAAAAAATAAAACCTATTAATGTAATTTCAATTTAGCAATTATATATGTTTCATTTGGTAGTACAAGGGTAGTAGTACTCATTCTTCGTTTATTTAAATTACAAATTTAAATTATACTAAGTAGGAGTGGGCATTTTTTTTTCAAAAACAGACTAACCAACCCGAGTCTAGGTCCAAATCGAGCCTATGATTTTTGTTTTTGGAGGTTGATTGGTCCGGTAGGTCCAAATATTACAAAACCAACCTAGTCGGTTCAGTTGTAGGTCCGCCAAAAATAAAAACCGACAAAACTGAACTGACCTACACTTTTATATATTAGTATATTTTTTTAAATATTATATAATAAATGTTATAAAAATTAAATAAAATGAAGTATTAATTAATATTATACAAATATACAATGTAAAAGTCTTAAACAAATTTTTAGCTTTTAAAATCATGATTTTAAATTTAGGAGAGTGAGTAGTGAAGTATCAAACATGAAGTGTCAATAATGAGATATCATTCCTATATGGCACATAATATGAGCAAGGATAGTAGTTCTTATAACCGAAAGCAACACATTTGTATGCTCTAGCTTTTAAAAAAGTATTTCTAGGGGTAAAATATTGTTTGTATTTTTAATTATGATAATAATTTTTAAGTAAAATTATAGGTCCAAAATCGCAAACCAACCTCCCTCAAACCGACATTGTAGGTCGGCTAAGGTTTTGAAGTTTTTAAAACTGCCAAGATAAGGTCGGTTTGTAGAATGATTTAATAACAGACCTATCGGACCTACGCCCACCCTTAATACTAAGTACTGAATAATCTACAAAAACTTAATAATTCCATCTACATGAATCGATTATTTTATAGTTATAATTAATTACATTTTAAAATTAATTTTATTAGATAAAATTATGATCAATAAATATAAATTATTACCTCTCAATTTGAGCTTATAGGTTTTTTTTTTTTTAAATTCTCTTTATACTTTTTAAAGTATGAATGAACTTCTAAAAAAAAAATGAAGGGATTGACATTTTATTCGTGAATAATCAAAATTATAATTATCTGCAAACCTTGATCGTTTTTCCTTAAAATTAATTATAATTGATAAGCCATGGAGTGAGACTATAATCAAAATTATGAGTTTTTGTTAATTTACTTCTTAAGAAATTATATATGGTTCTTATATTCTTATTACATAGTTTATTCACCTTAAAAAGAGAAATGGTTATATAGTGTAATAGTGGATTTTTGACTTTACATTATGTTGCATGTTTGTATGACAACATATACTTAATTGTTAAAAGTTATTGATCATCAAATTTTTCAAAAAATTAAATTGTTAGGAGAATGATCACTAATTATTTTATACATTTATCACTCCTCCTACAAATATTAGATTATGTATTATGTAAGCTAAACATTTGTAATTCAATAATTAAAAATGAAGTGTCTTAAACATGTTAAGAGAATAATTTTAATACTATATTAGAAGTTATTAGTTATCAATTATCTTAAAATTTAAACTGTTAAGAAAATAACTAATAATAATAATTTTATACAGAGAAATTTATACGTGATACTCTTATGTACATAGATGGTTCATTGAACCACTTAGCACGAGATAAAGATGATTCTTTTCTAACGGTGAATTTTCTAATGAATTTTTGTGGGTGATAATTATTTGCGGTTGTCATGTAGCTTAAAAAAAAACAAAAAAAACTATAAGATTATTAAAATTAAAGCCTAGGTCGTTATATAATCACAGCATGAATGGTAGAAATACTCATAGCTAGGTGGAGTCACTTATACATAGCTTACTATCACTACTACGTAACATTAGGTAGACTTTTTGCCGTTCTCTTAGAAGGTAGAAATCCTGATTATGTAGCCTTTTGAGAAAGTTGAAAGTTATAATATAAGATTTGATGTTTTATTGCCAATGTTAATTTATAGTCGGTGATCTAGACCCTACTACTGAGATTCTCTCGTCTTTAATTACTTGGCTTTGAGTGAATGAATTTGAATTAATATTTTGGTTACACAAAATTGGAGAAGAGGTATATATCCTCAGAAAATCTCTTTCATTGCATTAGACTTTGGACGTAAGTCTGTCAATTGCTATTGGCCCAAATAAAGTAATTTAAAACCCTGTCATTTGATTAAGGGCCTAATTTATTTTGTACTTAACAAATATAAAAGGGCGTCCGCGGTTCGTCTGGTTTGATTTTATAAAAAATTTAAACTGTACTGATTTTTTAACACAAATTGAACCGGACTCAATTAACAAAAAACTTGCTTAAATCAGATTGAATAATTTGGTACGATTCTTATTTTGTATTTTTTTTTTTTTCCAATTTTTAATATAAAAGGGTTTTTTCCCCTTAAAAATAGTGAATAGAAAAAATGAAAAACAAATATTTCTCATATTATATACATTCAATTGTTTACATGAAATTACACAAATTAAAAAATTTATACATTTTAATAACCCGGTTAAATTAGCATTTGTACACCTTTTTGAAGCAAAATGTACCAATAAAATTTACATAGAAATAACTAAACTTATTTCATCCAAAAAATCTATACTACATATAAAAGTCTAAATTATGCTTAATAATATTTTAAAGAAAAATATTCATTTTAAGTTATTAACATTAATTACCTTTTTATGATATATTATCAAATTAAATAAATACTCTTAACATAATATTGAAAGAAGAACTCTATATATGATGATAAAATAATTATTACATCTAATAAAAACTTTAATAATATAATGATTACCGTATCCAATAATTTTTTTAAATATTATTTTATTTTTATAATTTATTTGAAAGTATAAGAAAATTAGTTTCGTGTTTTATTTTAAATGTACTATAGAAATTAACCAAATAAAAAATTTAAAATAATTCATATATTTTTTATTAGTAAATAATAAAGTCCAAATAATAAGTCTATTACAACATAAACTAAATGTCCAAATAAAACTTCACAAAGTCATCTCACCCAAATAAAAACTAAAAAAATAAACTAAGTGTCCAAATTAAAAATTTACAAAGTCGTAACAAAATACATTATTAAGTTCATTAAAAATTCAAAATAAATTATATACATATATAAATTTCACAAATAAAAACATAATAATAAAATTAACAAAATAGACCGAACCACTTTTATCAAAAAATCAATTTAAAATCCCTAATAAAAAATATGGTTTATTGGATAAATGGCTTTTTATGTTTTCAAAGTAAAATAAGTTAAAACTAATAAAAATTTATTTAGTGTATAAATGTTCGATCCGATTCGACTTGACCGATCAAGAAAACATAAAAATCGAATCAGATTGGATCAAATTTAAATTAGTTTGTGCTAGTATAAAATATAAATTAGACTTGACCAAATTATTATTAAAATTGTCCAATTCAATCTGATTTAATCCCTTTTTTAGCTTAATTTTTTTGGATTTGATGGACAATTATGAGTCATATAGGTCATGTTTATTACACTGTACTAAATGTCTAAATTGTATAAAATTAGACAGTATTGTACAGTATAAAAATAATACGATTATATGAAAATATAAGTTTGAACACAAAAAATACTAGTTTTATTATTGTAAATTTTGAGATGTGTTATTTATTTATTTTTTTTCCAATCACTATGTGTGTGAGTAAGGTAATTAAAGCTTATTAATGTTTGACCCAAAAAAAAATAAAACCTATTAATGTAATTTCAATTTAGCAATTATGTATGTTTCATTTGGTAGTACAAGGGTAGTACTCATTCTTCGTTCATTTAAATTACAAATTTAAATTAAACTAAGTACTGAATAATCTACAAAAACTTAATAATTCCATCTACATGAATCGGTTATTTTATAGTTATAATTAAATACATTTTAAAATTAATTTTATTAGATAAAATTATGATCAATAAATATAAATTATTACCTCTCAATTTGAGCTTATAGGTTTTTTTTTTTTTTTTTAATTCTCTTTATACTTTTTAAAGTATGAATGAACTTCTAAAAAAAATGAGGGGATTGACATTTTATTAGTGAATAATCAAAATTATAATTATCTGCAAAACTTGATGGTTTTTCCTTAAAATTAATTATAATCGATAAGCCATGGAGTAAGATGATAATCAAAATTATGAAATTATGATTAACCAAAATTGAAAATATATTAATATTATAGTTTTTATATACATTTAATTATGCAGAAAAAAATAATTTAATACTAGACATACAACACTCTTGATTAATTAGATTAAATTTTGTTTATTCTTACATAAATATTTTTTTTATTTTAAATAAAAATAACTGCTAAATATCTAAAGAATGAAAAACAATATAAATACTTTAAATAACTTAGTAGATCGATTAAGTATTAGGTTAAACTTTTTTAATTTTTTTAGACTACGCATATTTTTGAAGAAAATATTAAAAATAAAAATCGTTTTTAAACTGTATGAAAAATGTTACCTAATAAGCAACAATTATTTCCTCAAACTACTAATACGAACATAACCTTCCTCACTCGTTCATGCACTATCCCAAATTTAATGGACGAAAGGGAGGTGTTGAAGAAACTTGTTATCCTATAATTTTTATAAGGTTAAATAATAATTGTATAATTTGAAATGAAAAAGGTTATAAAATCAGATTACAAGGTGAATCAAATTAATGAGTTTCCTATAGTGAGAATACTCTCATATTATATGCATATAGAGTAACCTAAGCAGTAATACATGAAAAGTATTAAGGCAAAATACTGCACCTCTAAGTAGAGTCTACACTTTACAATGACATATTAAGTACTTAAGCAAAGGCTGCCTAGTGAACATCTAATTTTGAAGAAAGATGAATTTTCGTTGATATTTTTGTTGCAAGTTGTACATAGCCCTCTATATATACAAGACTTCTTTCTCTTTGATAATTATTTTATAAGTTTATTTAGTGTATAAATGTTCGATCCGATTCGACTTGACCGATCAAGAAAACATAAAAATCGAATCAGATTGGATCAAATTTAAATTAGTTTGTGCTAGTATAAAATATAAATTAGACTTGACCAAATTATTATTAAAATTGTCCAATTCAATCTGATTTAATCCCTTTTTTAGCTTAATTTTTTTGGATTTGATGGACAATTATGAGTCATATAGGTCATGTTTATTACACTGTACTAAATGTCTAAATTGTATAATTTATATACAGTCATACATTTTGCTGTAAAATTAGACAGTATTGTACAGTATAAAAATAATATGATTATGTGAAAATATAAGTTTGAAAACAAAAAATACTAGTTTTATTATTGTAAATTTTGAGATGTGTTATTTATTTATTTTTTTTCCAATCACTATGTGTGTGAGTAAGGTAATTAAAGCTTATTAATGTTTGACCCAAAAAAAAATAAAACCTATTAATGTAATTTCAATTTAGCAATTATGTATGTTTCATTTGGTAGTACAAGGGTAGTACTCATTCTTCGTTCATTTAAATTACAAATTTAAATTAAACTAAGTACTGAATAATCTACAAAAACTTAATAATTCCATCTACATGAATCGGTTATTTTATAGTTATAATTAAATACATTTTAAAATTAATTTTATTAGATAAAATTATGATCAATAAATATAAATTATTACCTCTCAATTTGAGCTTATAGGTTTTTTTTTTTTTTTTTAATTCTCTTTATACTTTTTAAAGTATGAATGAACTTCTAAAAAAAATGAGGGGATTGACATTTTATTAGTGAATAATCAAAATTATAATTATCTGCAAAACTTGATGGTTTTTCCTTAAAATTAATTATAATCGATAAGCCATGGAGTAAGATGATAATCAAAATTATGAAATTATGATTAACCAAAATTGAAAATATATTAATATTATAGTTTTTATATACATTTAATTATGCAGAAAAAAATAATTTAATACTAGACATACAACACTCTTGATTAATTAGATTAAATTTTGTTTATTCTTACATAAATATTTTTTTTATTTTAAATAAAAATAACTGCTAAATATCTAAAGAATGAAAAACAATATAAATACTTTAAATAACTTAGTAGATCGATTAAGTATTAGGTTAAACTTTTTTAATTTTTTTAGACTACGCATATTTTTGAAGAAAATATTAAAAATAAAAATCGTTTTTAAACTGTATGAAAAATGTTACCTAATAAGCAACAATTATTTCCTCAAACTACTAATACGAACATAACCTTCCTCACTCGTTCATGCACTATCCCAAATTTAATGGACGAAAGGGAGGTGTTGAAGAAACTTGTTATCCTATAATTTTTATAAGGTTAAATAATAATTGTATAATTTGAAATGAAAAAGGTTATAAAATCAGATTACAAGGTGAATCAAATTAATGAGTTTCCTATAGTGAGAATACTCTCATATTATATGCATATAGAGTAACCTAAGCAGTAATACATGAAAAGTATTAAGGCAAAATACTGCACCTCTAAGTAGAGTCTACACTTTACAATGACATATTAAGTACTTAAGCAAAGGCTGCCTAGTGAACATCTAATTTTGAAGAAAGATGAATTTTCGTTGATATTTTTGTTGCAAGTTGTACATAGCCCTCTATATATACAAGACTTCTTTCTCTTTGATAATTATTTTATAAGTTTATTTGCTTTCGGTTACCCACTTGCTACTTTTCTAAACCCCTATGATTTATTTCTTCGTAGTTCTTAAATTAATATTTAAGTTGCTTTTCTAACTTTTTTTTGTTTTGTTTTTGGGTATTGTTTGGTAATCTTCCTTAAAAATTCTTTTAAATTTCGAGTTATAAAATTTATGCTTTTAAAATAAAAAATCGTTAATTTTGGTGTTTTAACTACATGGTATTTTTTTAAAATAAAACTAGAAATTAAACTTTTTTCAAAAACTATACGAATTATTATTTTATATAGGTCATTCCACTATGAATTTTTTTTTTTTTTTTGACTATACAAGAAAATTATTTATAAGTAAAAAAAAATTAAAATAATATCATTAAAATTTATAATAATAAAAATAATAAATTTAATTTTAATTGAGAAGAGTATATATTATTATTCAAGAGTGCTTTGTTAATATGTTTTAAATTTAAAAAATAAATAAATATTTAAATCACATGAGGCAAGTAATATACATTAAAATGGTCAAACATGTCATGATTTTTCAAGGGCAAATGTAGGTGGCTCTTTAAGCAACTGTTGAAAAAGTAGCAACTGTGTTCAACATTAATAAATGTTTTGATCAACTTTATCGATTAAGTACCTACTGTAAACAGTCTAAATAACGTTTGCTTATTATTAAATTATATACATCAAGTTATAAATTTAAAAAATAAAATAATTTTAATTATGTATAAAAATTTTTTTTACAATAACTTAAAATACTAACCATTATTAATATTTTTAAAATAAGGTATTAATTAATTTAAATGAATAGAACATAACGAACGTTAAGATATTTTTCTTAAAAATTAAAAAATTTTATCAATTAAGTTAACGTTAGCTAAATGCAATTTTAACAATAACTAACCAAAATATTATTTTATAAATAATAAACCACTAAATTTCAGATGAAATTTTTATTTTTTATAAATAAGTGTAGAGTGTTAGATGTTTGAAATAGATAAGCTAAATATCTAAACTTAGTGCTTAAGCATATAGGAGATTAATGTTCAGAGTTCTAATTATAAATGCAAGAGATAGAACTATTAAAATATACAAAAAAAAAATAATAAAATTAACATTTCTTAAAATTTTTAATAACAAAATTAGTAATATTTGTATTCAAACTTATATTTTCACAATTAAAAAAATAAATAATATGTTATTTTTTTTTTAACACCAATCCAATTAGAATTAAACGACGATAATTTAGACTCGTTCAATATTTTATGTTCAAATTAAATATTGAACGTTCAATATTATTAAGTTATTAATTTTGTTACTATAAATTTTACTATTTTTGATAATTTATCAAATATATATATAGCCTAATCAAGCCCGAAGGTAAGTCTGCGCGTTCTCAAATTTATCACACTTAATATTGATAAACGTTAAATTAATTATGTAATTATTATAAAATATATTCATTAAAATTATAATTATTAGATTGAGTTAATCATATCCCTATTTAACAAAAATAATTAAATTAATCTAATTAATATAATAGCATCAAAAGCCAAGCACATAGTTAAATATGACCGAGGGCGGAGAACAGTGAGAGTTGAGTAAGGCTATAATTTTAGTTAAATTTTTTATAAAAAATTAATTATATATATATTTTTAACATTAAATAAATATTTTATTTATAATAATATATTATGTATAATTTTATGTACATATTTTAAAATATATTAACAATATTTAATAAATATATGGATAAAAATGATATGAATTGTAAATAAAGTGGTTAAATATATATATATATATATATATATATATATATATTTGGTAATTATTAGTAACAAAAATAAAATTGTAGCCATACATTATGTAAAAATTCTTCTTAAATATGATAATTCAAAAAAAAAATATTTAACTTTAAACTCAACATTATAAAAATAAAATTAAAAAAATAAGTATATGAAAATTTTATATTAAAATTTTTAATAAACTCCATATTAAAATTTTTAATTTTATGTTTATTATATTTTATTTGAACTCAAATTTTAACTTTATTTAATATTATGTTATTTGACATTTTATTTTAATAATCTTTTAGAATTTATTTCAAAAAAATTTAATATAAAAAATTTATTATTTTTATTATTATTGGTCAGTTTTATATTATTTATAAATATATATTTTTAAATATAGTCTCAAGCTTAAAATTCTAAATCATATTTTATTTTTTACATTTTCATATGTTTATTTTAGTTTTAACAACTATAAATTTCTGTGTGTTTAATTAAGCTTTTTATTTGCTTAAATTTTTTAGTTAATATATTTATTTTATTTATGAATGATACTAATACTTATTAACTTATTATATTTTTGTATAATTTTGTTATAAGTTAATTATAATGTGTTAACTCTATAGTTTTTGAGCTCTAATTCTATATTTTTATTATAATATGATGAAAAATTTAATATTAAATTGAATATAATCTATTATAATTTTTACTAATTTATTACTTTGTATAAAAAAATTAAATTTTAACCCCTTTAATTTTTTTTTTCTGACCCCACCCTCCCCTTCTTTTCAAGCTACTAACAACAAATAAAAATTAAAAAGAATACATATGTAAAATAAAAACATAAATGCACAATAAGTCTTTTTTTTTTTTTTAAATAAAATATAAATATTACCTTTGAATATAGAGCATAATTACAATCACATATAACAAACACATTACAAAATACATCATAAATTTAAATGAAAAAAGTCAAGACTAACAAACTAATATAGCCTAAAATAAATTAGCTCTGTATTACAACTTATGTAAATATTTTATTTTTTTCTTTAAATCAATAATTACTCAATAGTATCAAAAATTGTAACCCTGTTATAATAGCTCATAAAATAAACTTTATACTCAATAATAATTATATCACCCGTAAATTTCACCACATGATAGAAAACAAAAATATATGCGCAAACGACACGATAAAAACATAAAATACAAATAAGTACACCCAAAATACCGCACACCAAGCTAAGGATGAAAACTCATTAAGAACTGGTCGCGTCAATACACATTAAAACCGACGAAAAAAATGGCAGATCAAATGATGGCTTAAAGAGGGCAAGGAAAAATGGCAAAAATGTACCACCAAAAACTGAAGATAAAAAAAGGTCATCAGACCCACTCCAAACAACTGCCGATCACCGCACTAAGACCAACACACCAATTTAAAGGCTAAACCTCTGGCGCCGGTTGAAGAACAATTGGAGAAAGAGAGAAACAACAACCAAAGTCGAGAACCACCAAAGAAATATACAAATGAACAAAACAAACCTGTGTAGATGGAAAAGGAAAACCAAAAACGAAAGCGAATGGCTCGCCGGCGGGCCAAACAGAATTGACTATCAAAACCTTAGAAAAGAAGATCCAGAGAGAGGCAAGAGAAGACAAAGTGATTCAAAAAAATAAATAAATGGAACCTCACTAAATAATGGAATAATCACATAATAAGTCTTAATGCACCAATTTCATTTTAACCAAAGTAGGATCGAAAATTGTTGAAATGAAACACTCACGAGGATTATGATTAGTCCATGATTTTAACAATTTAGCACGATTCCCTCTAAAACAATTTGGAATCACAATGAGTTAATCGACCATTGTTGTGAAAGTTTCAAACTCACCTAAATGAGTTGGCTAGATTTGCAGTTTTTTTGTTTTATTTTTATTAATTTTGAAGAGATGTAGACAATAAGAAAGGAAGAAGAATGCAGAATTTTGATATGAATCTCTCAAAAGACATAAAAAATAGTAGAATTTAAAAAACTGAAGGCTTCTTTAGTACCAAAATTGATAAATATAATACTTTTGAAGTAGAAAGTTATACGTCGTCGTCTATCTTAAACTGCATATTACGATTTAAATTTATTTTGCTCACTCTTTAAAATTTTAGAATCAATTGCGCCAAATTTAAAAATAAATAAACTAAATTATTATAATTTTTGTGAATAATAAGACTAAACTAATTTAACCCGTGTAGTCTAAATATTTGTTTAACAACCAAACTACTTAAACTTAAATGACCCATGATTCCAAATTATAATATAATTATATGCACTATAAATTCCATACTAATTAATTATTTAATTTGAGTAGACTTCTCAAATGAAAGAGCTTGTTTTTCCATTTCATCCTCATATATATTACAAACCTCTTTTGGCCTTTTGTATCTCATCTGATGTCTGCTTTTCAGCTCATATTTTAAGTAGCTTCTCTCTTAAATTCAATTTCAATCTCCTAGTTTTATCATATTTGATTTTGATTTTTCAATATCATCTTAATTAACATAGATTCAAGACAATCAACTCCATGACTTTTCTAGTGGCATCACTGTTCGTGATTTTCACCATAACAATTCTCTATTCACTCACTTTATGGCAATGCTCTGAAGCTAAAGAAGACACCATTAATAAAGAGCTTCTCAAAGGCTTCAAAGCCACTCCGGATCCTTCAATCTCATCATTTCAACCACTCCTTCGTGACCCTTCTGGTAACTTTTCATTGGGTTTTCTCAGAATCGAAAAAACCCAACTCGCTCTTTCAATTCTACATTTACCTTCAATGGAACCACTTTGGACTGCGAACACGACTCGTTTCCCTCACTGGTCTGATCACACTGAGCTTACTTTCAATGGCAGTCTCATAATATCAGACCCTAAAACGAGGGTATTCTGGTCAACTTTCAACCCAATTTGGTGATTTTGTTGTTCTCCTCAACAATTCGAATCTGCAAATACAGAAAAAGGTTGGGAACTCTCGATCTATAATTGAATGGCAAAGTTTTGACTTTCCCACAAATACCCTCGTTGAAAACCAAAATTTCAGTCATTCCATGACTCTTGTGTCCTCTAATGGTCAATACTCTATGCGTTTAGGCAATGACTTTATTGGCTTATACGCAAAGTTCAAACAAGGCCGAACAGGCCAAATTTATTGGAAACGCAAAGCATTAGAAGCTAAAGCCGAAATTGTCGAAGGTAAAGGACCGATATACGCCCGAGTCAACTCGGTTGGGTACTTGGGTATGTACCAAACTGGAAACGCTGTACCAGTTGATGTTCAAGCCTTCAATAGCTTTCAAAGACCAGTCAAAGGCCTCTTTCGGGTCCGATTAGAACCCGACGGAAATCTCAAAGGACACTTTTGGGACGGGTCTAAATGGGTCCTAGAGTACGAGGCCATTTCTGTTTTTTGTGAGCTTCCAAGTCCATGTGGTTCGTACGGTTTGTGCACTCCCGGGTCGGGTTGTTCCTGTTTGGATAACGAGACGGAGATTCACTCAGGTGAATGTTTGAAACCGCAGTCCGGTGACTTTTGCAGCGTGGGTATAGCTAGAAGTAACTTCCGGATTCTGAAAAGGAAAGGTATAGAGTTGCCGTACAAGGAACTAGCCATGTACGAAACGATGTCGTCTTTGGAGCAATGTGAGAATTTGTGCGAAAAGAACTGTAGTTGTTGGGGTGCTGTGTACAATAATGCTTCCGGGTTCTGTTACATGTTGGATTACCCGATCCAAACTTTGTTGGGTGTAGGGGATGAGAGTAAAATGGGTTACTTTAAAGTGAGGGAAGGTCCACGGAGAAGAAAAGGGATAGTTGGTACAGGGATTGGGATTGGTTTTTTATGTGGGACGCTTTTAGTTTTGGTTGGGATTATTGGGTTAGGAAGTTACAGGATTTGCAAGAGAAGGAGACAAAGGATGAGATTAATGGAAGAAGAAGGTGTTTTACCCGGCCCGTATAAAGATATCGGATCCGAAAGCTTGAGAAGGTCGATTGAGATGTGTGATGTGTCGTTAATTATAATGACGTAAGGGATGACATCTTATGTCATTTGGAATTGAGACTTTTGACTTTTACAGACTATGACGCTCAGCGATCATTCATTAATTAATTTAGACGTTTCAGTGGGCTTTAATAGTTTTGGGGCCCAGTTGATCTTTTCGAAGATAGAGTGCTTTCCAAATTCTAATGCAATTTGTGAAGATAGTGGGATGTCGTTCAACTTCAATGCCTTTAAGTCTCCAACATTCCACGTCACATTCCTGATCAAGTGCCAAGTTGTAGGCAAGTACAACTTGTAAAGATTCAAGGAAAAAAAAAAAAAAGCAAATAAATGCCTTCCAAAAATGGCTAGTGTTTCGTTGGCATGTAAATGAAATGATAGTATTTGTAAAGATTCGGAAAAATCTATCTGGTGCATTGTGATGGATCTGCCCTAACTTAGCCAGACAGCTAAAGTTTTGTTTATTTGTTTTGTGTTTATTTGTCTATCGAAAGATGGCTTTAAATAATTATAAAAAGAGATGGTTTTAAACAAAGAAAATAATATTTATCGTTTCAAAATAAAATTATTATTGTACTATATCAATATTTATTGAATATATGTTATTAGAATTCATATTATATTTAATATTTATTGTATATAAATCACATATTTTGATTAATTATAATCGTACACATTAACAATATACAAATTATTATTAATTTAAGTAATATTACTTTTAAATAATTATAAAAATAGGATTGCTAATACGATTGTTATAATCGTATTTGCATAATGTACCTTTCGTTTTGCACCAATCCTGCTCCATGGGTTGTAATGTCAAAAGATAGTGGAAGTCCACTAAAGGATGTGCCAAGGAGCATAAAGGTGCTCTAGAATAAGTTTAATTCAGCTGTGTCACATTCATGTATACTCCTTTCCATAGATAGAAAACACGTGAATAACAGTACGTGAAAACGTATTTCTTTGTTGCGTGAAACGGTGAAAGATTGACCTTTATCTATGCGAGGGCAGAACCATGAAGTTTTTCAAAGGGACTGAAATATAATTTTTTATTATTTAAAGTAAAGTTTTTATTAAAATATTAAAAAATAAAAATATATATTATAAAATATAATTAATAAGAGGTGAATTCTCTTCAATTTAATATTAGATTTTTTATGTCATATTATAATAAAGACATAAATTAATACTCAAAAAATATAAAATTAACACATCATAATTAACCTATAATAAAAATTAAACAAAAATATTATAAATTAATAAATATTAATATCTTACATGTATAAAATAAATTTATTAACTAAAAAATTAAAGCAAATAAAAAATTTAATTAAACACATCAAGATTTATAAGTATTTTAACTAAAGTTAAAAAAAATATTAAAATGTAAAAAATAAAATATGATTTAAAATTTTAGGCTTGAGATAATTTTTAAAATTATATGTTGATAAATAATATAAGAATAACTAATAAAAATAAAATTGAATGAAAAACTAAGGACAAAAAAATCTTACAATTTAAATATAAATAAAATTTCAAATAAATTCAAAAATTATTAAAATAAATTTCAAATAATATAAATTAGACAAAGTTAAAATTTGGATTTAAACAAAATATGAGAAACTTTAAAGATATAAATTATAGAAACTTAAAAGATTTAGTTTGAAGTTTATCGTATATTTCTTTTTTTAATTTTTAGTTTTATAATGTTGAGTCTAAAATTAAATATTTAAACTTTTTTGGGATTATCACATTTAAAAAATAATTTTATATTATAACATACGATTTTAATTTTATTTGTGTCACTAATACTTATTATATATATATATATATATATATATATATATATATTTAACCACTTTACTCATAATTTATATTATTTTTTATCTACGTATTTATTAAATATTATTAATATATATATAAAAATTAGATATAATATATTATTACAATTAATATATATATATATATATATATATATATTTATATAATTTGACTAGGACTACAATACTGTGTAACCTCTTTTAAATGATTCACCACTATATTTATGTGTTTTTAATTTAATTACGTATTACGGTACCAAAAAATAATACAAAATGTGATTTGAAATTATTCTTCAAAAATATAGGCAGTGAGATAATTCAGTGGGTAATATTATTAAATTATATGCATTAAATTGTCTATTTAAGGAGTAAAAAAATTGTAATTATGTAAAAAAAATTTCTTATGACGTGATCCTAAGGTACTAGCTCATGTCGATACTCTCAATATAGGTGTTAATTCAAGTGAATAAAAAATAGCGGGCATTATTCTGTCTCTTCTGAAAAGTTTTTTTTTTTTGTTAAAAAAAAAAAAGAAATGACTCTTCAAAAATAATATTATGCAAGTTGTGTTAGTGTACGAGTACTATATTGATGTTCATTGGCTCGGAAAAAAGAAGAAAGAGGTTAAGGTTTCTAAAGCGTACTATAGGTCTGAAAAAAACGCCTCAAGATTAAACATAATTTTTTTTTTCACAAGCTGTTTTAAATTCATACAATACAATTTGTGATTTATGAATGAAGGTTTTTATAATATAAAAATGGTGAATGTTTGTATGTAACTAATAGTATTATTTGGTATTTTGATAACATGGAAGCCCAATCAACAAGGAGGAAGAATATTAATAATAGGCTAAAAACAAAAATAAACTTATTTAAATGTAGTTTATATTTATAGTTAGGTAACGTAAGTTCTACGTAATTTTTTCTTCATATTTATATTTATAATTGAGCAATGTAAGTTCCACATAATAATCATTTAAGCAATGAAGTATTTATACAATCCTACGTACTTATTTTAATAATTTTATAATTATCTCTTTCTAAAATTATTCATTTAATTCTAGCATCTCATTTTATTTTTTTCTCCATGTACTTCTGGATCTTTTCTGTAGATTTTTTTTGTTTACATTATTCTTTATATTTTTAAAAGTTGTCTATGTGTTTTTTATTTCCTGTAGATTTCTTCTCTTTTCATTATTATTTATATTTTTAGAAGTTGTCTGTATGTTTTTTTTTATTTTTTTTATGAAATATTTTAAAAATGAACATTATAATCTAAAAAGAAACACACTAAACAACTTTTTTAAATATTGTCATTTGGAAACCATTTTAAAAAGAAATATAAAGAAACAAAACTCTCTGACTGATGAGTAATGGCTGTCAAAACCTTCTCATTTGCATCTGATTATGTACAAGTAAGCAGACTGGTTAGTGTCTTTTTAGCTAGGTAATTGGCTTAATAACAGTTTTAATTTATGATTTTTTATTATTATTTGATAAAAATAATCATCGATATATTTGATAATAATATTTAGTTAATAATTTTTAAGAAAAAAAATCAAAACTTACTATTTGGAGTTAGTTTTCTGTTTTTTGATTTTATTCGGAAACTTTAAAAAAAAATCAAAAATATGAATTTTGATTAAAAAATATTATTTTTAAATGTTTATGATGAATTAAATCATATTTTGGCAGTTATTTTTTAAAAATGTAAAAATCAAAATATAAAATTGTTATCAAATATATTTGATTAAAAGTTACTTAAAAAAATCAAAAATTAAAATTATTATCAAATACATTAGAGTCCCGGTGAAAAGGTTGTGGAAGGTCATATGCGAAAAGGTTGTATAAGATCATATGCAAAAGCATTAAGCACATGTGCAGCTGGAATGTTGTTGATTAGATCATTACTGTAAGAGATGAACTTTGGGGTTAAGATAGTGCTGAGTGGTTCAAATTAATACCAGTAATTATGTGCGATAACAATAATGCATAACATATTACAAGAAATTTAGTTCACCATGTTCGAACAGAAAATAACTGTCATTTTATTAGGATTCAAGTGTTGACGAAAAAGCTTGACATGGAGTACTGCAGTTCAAAGCACCAATTGGGACTTTGGCAGACATCCTAACAAAGCTCTACTTGAAACAACGTCGTTTTCAGTCTAAAATCATACTCATGTATGGTTTTAGGAAGACAGTGTATAGGTTGTTTACACCTATTACAACTGATGAAATAGTCAGTTAAAGTAACTTACACAAATCTGTTGTTTTGAATAATATCAGAGAAATCATGATGATTCAACAAGACAAGGATTGTATACATGTATCAGTAACCAAATAATTAGAGAATTATCTTGTTCTCGTTTTTCAGTTCCATGATTATAGTCTAATTTATCTCTCTTATTTAAAAATTGAACTAGAAATAATCGGTAAAATCTTGAACAGTTAGATCCGGTTGAATAATAGAGCTTCATTAAATTAGACGAAGAATGTTTTAGTAAAAATAATAATAAGGGAAAATGGAATCTTTGTAGTTGACAGCGACCAAGAAAAAAACATATGGCGCGGGCCTTATGACATGAAAATGGACAAGTCACAAGGCCCAAGAAAGAAATGGACAACATGCTTCAAGAGCTCCCCTCGTTGAAGGACAGGATATGAGAGTGATGTTTACAAGGATTTGAACTTTGTTTTCTTTTGGGTTATAAGGGAAACATTTCATTACTGTCATCAAAATTATATAGTACATCACCTCCAAATTACGATAAAACGTAGCAAAAGTTTCTTACGGTAAAAATGTACTCTCAATCTACTAATTATTTGGCAATAACCAATATGAATTAAAGTTGTAGCAGAGTAAAGTAAATAACTACAATTTTAAGATTTATATTATAAATTATTCATACTTTTTTTTTTAAATAATTAAAATAATAAGCATTTAAAAATTCAGTGTAGTTGTGAATAACAATAGTTATCCAAATATTTCAAAGTAAAAAAAAATGTAGATAATCACCGGAACATGACACTGTCATTCTTGTTTTCGATGACATGACCTCAATAGTCATCTGGCTCATCTTTATCTTTGTCTTCCATAGCAATAATAATTAGCAAAATATCAAACAAACAAACAAAAAAACGACATGGGAATGCGAGCTTGCCCTTAAATTAATATTTGTTGTCTTGGGTTTTTTTTTTTAATCCTTTTCTATTTTTTTTTTTTTTGGCAATAACTCAATAAGCAGTTGAGTCTAGTAATTGAAATTTATTTTTCCCACTTCAACCTATAAGTTATACAATTTAAAAAAAAAAAACTGTAAATTATATGAACTAAAAATAATGAAAAATAATATAACATAACTCCTTTTTATTAATTATATTTTAATATAAGTATTTTATTTGTATTTTTATATACGTGCTGTGTCAAGCGGATCTAGTCTCTTTGAACCACTAAAGAGAGCAATACTTTTCTACTTTCTGTTCTTGATGAGATGCCACATATTTGCGTGTCTAAGTATTGGATGGTTTAGCACATCAAAACAATAAATTTTTGAAAATAATAGCAAATATTTTGATAGAGAAAGATAGTCAAATTCAAAATTTTCATTTAAATTAATATATTTTATTTTTATTTTTAAGATTATGATTTTGTTGGATTATTTTTTCATTTAACAAGTGAAGTTGGTACTTAGAAATAACTTTACATATTTAAGATTTTCCTGATATTTGGACGGATTTTGAGGAGTATATGATATTTATCCTTTTTAATTCAATGAAACATAAAATGGCATTTTTCGTGTATAACCGCTAGTCCATTGTTTTTTCAGTTTTTTTTTTTTTACTCATAGTTATTTAATATTCAAAATAAAATATGGGTTAAAAAAATTATGCTCATTTAAATACATCTTCAAAAGTAATAATCGTATCTATGTTCATGTCTAATACTTTTTCTATGAGAGGAACATGGTCTACAATTTATTCAATAATCACATGTTCTAAGAGTTGTTAGCAAATTAACCAATATTTTTTCCTTATTTATAAAATATTTATGATCATTTTAAATCATTGTCATAATTATATAGCAAAAATATTTTTATTACTAGTTATTAAAATTTTAGCTCATATTAAAAAATATACATTTTTTTTAATTTGTTATTTGCTGTCATTGCTTAAATTACTAAATAAATCAAGTAATACATTTAACAAATAATACTAGAATCAATGGATTTAACAATGACAAAAGGTAAGCTAAGTATGACATTATCTTATTCCATCTTAAAAATTTACTATCATATATATAAGTAACTCATAATAATTATAACATTTCTCAATCTGTTTCCGTATCAAGTTAATATTTGTAACACTTAATTTTTGCCAGAAATCTCAAAATTCAATAACGTTTCTATATCCACATTTAATAGTTAGATACCAATTAAATATCATTCATACTTGTATTACCACAAATAAATTTTTATATCCATCTACAATTAGACCTAAACTCATGCTCTTTATAAATCATATCTTATTATTTCATTTGCCTATAATGTTTCATCTCAAAAATAACTTCCAATAAGATAGATATCACCTTACTACATGTTATAATTATGTCTTAATATTTTCTTATCAAAATCAAAACCATCAATTCTTGTAGAAACAACAAACATGTAGAAAGACTGTCTAATTCAATTTCTTTGTATTAACCAAGCCTAATAATCATATGCATTACCTCAAATAATTACATAGTCATTTTCTCCAAATCATACTCTTATAAACCATGAAATTAAATGACAATGAATTTCATTCGGTAAAGAAAAGTGACAGTTATCTCTTTAGGTGCACCCAAAATAAAAACATTACTTATCACTATGCCACAACTTGCACACTTATTCTTATATTATTATTTTTTACTCGAAAATTCATGTTTAAAAATGTGGGTAATCAATAGAGTAATATAAGGTAGAATACTATCGTATGACAATCACTCTGATATTATAAATTTCTATTAAAATTTACAAATAAGAAGGGAAGAAAACATTATATCCATATAAAAACAAAATGTTCTCCTTTTTTAAGATAGCTTTAAATCTCATTATTATGATAGGACCACATAAACAACTTGCACATTCATCAATCAGAATAATTTTCTTAAATTGAAATGACAATAAAATAAACTTTCATATAACGTAAGACATAAAACAAACAATGAGTATTTTGAATTTGGCAACCATCTTGATCCCCATCTATACAAATTTAAGTCTACAGAATCCTAAACCATGCTTTGATACCAACTATAACAACTCAAATTTTTAATTACTTAAATAAACTCAAAGAGGGTCATCAATGAGAAATAAAATTATCAAACAGTCTAACAATTTAAATATTCTCAATTTAAAATATTAATATTCTCAAGCTTAATATTTATAAAACTCAATAATAATATAATTTAGCAACAATATTTCTTAAACTTAGCACGCTAGACAAAATTAACCTAGGAGAACAACAATTTTTAAGGATGTTGCCAAATCTTCCTCATAGGTTTCTGAAAACTGAAGAATGAAACTTGAATGAGTGATATCACTCAGTAAACAAACTCCAACACAACATAAAAATTATACTTAAAGAAAATAATTTCTTATAACATGCTTATGCATATATAGTAATGCTTGTAATGCATTTATATCTTTTCAAAAATGTGCTTATGCTTATGTAGTAAAGTTTGTAATGTATTTATATTTCTTATATAACATGTTTATGTTTATATGATAAAGCTTGCAAAAAATTACTTTTTCTTATAAATACTTTTCGAAGCGTTTATTTCTTTCTTTAGGAGTACCATGAATCATCTCTTAAACTTATCATAGTGGAACCTTATATAAATCATCCGTTGGTAATTGGCACGTGTGAAAGGCATATGCAAGTGAGACTTAACTTATAACTTAGCAAAATTAGAATTCCGTACATAATTCTCAATGCACTCATGCGTCTAAACCAATGGTCAGGACTCTTTAGTCCTCGAGTACCCTAACTTACACAAGAGACACTTCCCACACACAGCCCTTAAATTTATCATAACTTATCATATTGTATCGCTCCAAGATACTTAACTTATATTTGAAAGATTCAGGTATCCTATCAAAACATATTCTTGTTTGAAAACTTTCCTTAAAAAAGATCTTATTTCTTTTGAAAGGCTTCATATGAATAATTTTTTTTATAAAATTTATGCTTATAATGACATGCATGAAATAATACATATGTCAAACAATGCTCAATTGTACATAGAAAAACTTGAGAAATAGATCATACATATTCATAAAACATTATTTCACTCCAAACAATAACATAACACAAGCACATTTTTATAACAACAATAAACATATAATTAGACAAGCAATAAATATATACTTAATATTTTAAATAGGATCAGTTTACTTACCTCAAAATGCTGCAATATTTCAAAATATCATATGATCTAGGCACATACAATGTTATCCTATAATTTTCAAGAGCAAATAATCAACTTATAATCTTAAGTATAAGGGTATAACTATTTATTTTTCTTTTATTCGTTCTTAAATCCTATTCCTAGTTTGTTTCTATAAATTATAAAAATTTTGATAAATAATTTATGTTCTAAAATTTTCTTTACACTTATAGAAGATTATTCCAAATAAAATATATGACAGTTATTATAACCTACAAATTTAAGCTAACTTGAACATGTCTCAATACATGATTTATTACAGAATATTAAAATTATTTTCTTCGTAAAATTTCTTGAAGTCAAACTAGACATATGTATCTATTTGTACTAAATTTTTTAGATTCAAATGATAAAGAAATCATTTTCAAAACATACTTGAAAACCAGTTTATGAAATCTATTAGAGAATTTCCTAGTCAAAGTACTACTCATTGAAAAATATCTCAAATATTATAGAAAAATTATTTGGCTTCGAAATTTTCATAAACAATAAATAACATATATTTAAGCTTTGATTAAAATTTTAGATTAAAATAACTAGGTTAAAGAATTTAAAACTATTTTTATTTCGGATATTAATACAAAAATTGCTCATATTTTCAAACCTAACTTCAAAAATTCACGAAAATTAGAAAATAAAACATTTTTGAATGATCCAAAAACAATTAGACTCGAAAACATGTCTATATTTTTCAATAAAAATTTTAAGTCATAATTAAGAACATAATTATCTCGAAAATATCAAAAAATACATTTGACTTAGAATTTTTGGGTTTTGAGATTTCATTATAACCTCTTTTTTTCTTCTTAATTTTAGTGCATAAAAAGCCACGAAAATTTATAGAAAACTCAAATTATGTAGATTTGTATCATAAAAATTTAAAATTTTTATTTCTCCTTAAAATTTTTAATAAAAACATATGACTATTAAAAATTGTGAGTTTTAGGACTAAATTTTTACCTTGAAATTGCTTCTATGGTTGCTTGAAGACCTAAAATGCTAGAAACCAAAGAGGGGAAGGAGAGAAAAAAAAAAAAAGATTTAACGCGAAAATATTTCACGCTCTTCTTTTATTTTGGACTTTTTATTTTGTTTTGTTTCCTTGTTAAATACAAACTATAATATTTTAAGTAACTTAATCACAATCATATTCCAACATAAATACTCATTTTTTAATATTATTTATTTATTTTTGGGTCACTACATGTTAGAGTTCATGAAAACATTTATTCTTTTGTAAATAATATTAGGTTAATTGAAAATGTAAACTTCTAAGCATATTATCAATTTACCACTGAACTATAAATTTTCTAAAGCCAACTAACTAATCAGTTAATATGATTTGCTCTCCACAGTGGAGAGTGGAGACTCCACCTGCATAAAAAGGAAATGTAAAACGTACGTATAAGAGAATGATGATCTTGACAAGTACTTGAACTTCAAATTTTTTTTTATTATACATAAATACACTACTCTTATATCAATAATTGGAGACAAATCCGAGGTTTTTTACTGCCCAAATAACCTACTTGAAGTTCAATTCTCGATATTATTTTTGAAGTAGACAAGGGACATCATTCTAGCTGCAGTTAAGTTCCCTTCGGTCTTACTCCAAATGAAGACAAAATAATGAAAGAGCAAATCTTATGTTCATTACTTCATTCTGCAATAAGAAAAATCCATTTTATCATTTCCATTACCATCGGGGCTAGAAATCATAATTAAAAGGCTGCTAGTATAATTTATGATCAATAATACCACATAATTTTGTAATGAAGTGTAAAATCCACATCCATTTTCTAACATAAATCCACATGATTCACTAAAATCTAAGCCTTCTAGCTCTTTTTTTTTTTTTTTGCTTTCTCGTTGAGAGAATTACTTCAACAATTAGACAAGCTAGATTTATAAAGGAATAATTTCTTTTACATTTAAAATCTAATCAAGATTGGAATAGAAAAATATATAATAGAGTTAAACAATAATTGAATAAGTGTTTTTATTTTTAAATAGTTTAAATATAGATGTAGTTATTTTCTTTTGATATAAATTGTTGTCACATAAATAATTTTTTTTAAATCTCTTTTAAGGGAACTAAGTTTATGAAATCCTAGTGTACAGCGGATTGCAATTTCTAGCCATGCATTTTTGGCAATAATTTTCATCTCTTTTTTCTCAAATACAAATTTCATTGTAATTTTCAATAATTTTCTACGGCACATTTTGCCAACGATTTTGTAGCTCAATGATAAATAGCACATTTTGGTATCTAATATTTGCTTTTAAGATTAGGATGCTCCTCCTGACGTTTGGGAGCCTTCTTATGATGTATCTCATATTTCTTCTATTAAGATTGATTATTAATACTAATATTTTTGTATTTCTATAAAATAAAAAAGTAGCACATTTTGGTATGTAGAAGATCTAGAGTTCAAATTTAATTATATATGGGCGAGTAGTGTAATTATCTAAAAATAAAATAATAATAACATAATGTTTATATGTATCGTGAATATTGTCATTCTTTAGATTAATTTTTTAAGATTAAAAAATTTATAATATTTATTAACTATATAAAGCTAACATAGTATCAATATTTCAATCAATGAGAAAAAATTAATGGGTGACTCACAAAAAAAGAAAGACAAGTGTTTTAAAAAAATTAGAATGTAATAAAAATATTTTAAAAATATAAAGTATTCGAAAAAAAAAAAAAACTCAGAATAAAATGTTAGAATAAAACAGAAAATGTCAAGACATGAGTCTTGTCATCTTTAGAATTAGGGTACATTTTTGAATTCGTCAGAGTGTGAAGCTTACGGACACGACAACTATTAGTCAACCACATCAATGGGTGGCCCATTCTACCTTTGTTTTAAGACCCAAAAATGTTTCTCTCTTAATCTGGGACCCTTGGTAAATTATTAACTCATATTAACTTGTCTTCGACTCTCAGTTTACAGTTTTAGCCATTACTATATAAGTATAATAGTATATAGTATAACAAACTGTGTACTAAAAACTTCAGTTATAATTGGATAATAACTTGAAATTGGTCCTAATTTAGAAAGAAAGAAAAAATTGTCTTAAAGTAAAAATATACCCTTATAGGTATTATGAATATAAAACCCTAGACACATAAGCTGATCATAAGAAAGTTGGCATATGTATTCCATCTAGGGGCGAATATATAGATTCAAATATGTTGTTTATAGCTTTAAAAATACAAAAATCAATTTATGTTAGATCGGTTAAGATTTTAAAATTTGTGCAAATCAACATTTAATCCAATAGACGTATATATTATTAATATACATTTATTTTTTAGTTTTAAGCGTTTATATTATATATATCAATTTAGAAGGTGACACAACCTATGTTATTATTCTCAAATGTTCATTTTTATAAATATTTAATATAATTAATAAAAAATTTAAATTACTTTTTATTTCAAAATTTTAAATAATTTACTTATTTTTAAGAATTATTTTATACTTAAAAATTGGTGCATAATTTTAATTTAAAAATTAATATACAATGTTTTTGAACTGATTTTTTGTTAAATATTATTTATTAATTGAACATTAACATACAGTTACATAACTTAAATTCACTTTAATAAAAAGGCCAAACAACAAGTCAAACCTATTAAATTGATATAAATAAATTAGTTTAATGTTTTCCAACGTACATTTTACAAATCTATTTAAGTTCTTTATTTAGCAAGCTGGTATATGACATTACAGTTAACATATTAGGCAAAAATCAAACAAAATTGAACTAGGCACTCCCCTAATTCCATCTCTCTTAATTATTGGCAATTAAACACAAAAGAAAATAGCATTGGAGTTGGAAGTTGGAAGTTGGAACACATCAAATACAAGCTCCAGATTGGAGCCTCCAGTTGCATCGATACGAAAAAAAAAAACCCTAAAGGTGGCTTGTAAACCCTTGAGCCAAACATTTTCTCATACAATTTTTGGGACTTGAAAACTCACACTCATGGAAGATAACCTCATGTATGAGAAGTTCTTCTTATACAACGGATGTTTAAGGACTTGGTACATTTTACGATAAAAGTATATTCAAATTTTTTATCTTCTTATTTTTTTAGGATTTAACACTTTTTTCTTTCTTACATTTATTCCTTATTTATCTTTATATCTCTTTTATTATATCCATAATCTCTATATATTTGTTATATATAAAAAAATTTCCATGTATGAAACGTTGAAACCAACACACTCACTAACAGTGACGTACCCATAAAAAATATGGGGCAGAATTTTTTTTTTTTTTTGCAAAAATATGGGGCTTTCAATAATAATTATAATAAAAAAAATGGGGCTGAATTGTACATAGTATGTTAATTAATGAGTTTCTTATTCTTTGATTTCTTTTAAATAATAATTGTTCGATATTAATTATGATGAAAATATTTAATATAATTAAGAATTAAATTTTCAATTAACACGTCTTTTATAAAATAAATCAAAATACAGTTCATAAAAATATATATATATATATATATATATATATATATATATATGAATTTTATGGATTTTAAACCCTATAAATTTATATAAATTTTTTAAGATTTTATGTGAAATTTTATATACCTTTTTTTCAATAGATTTTTTATTTAAGACTTTACTTCATGTGAAATTTTTTAAATTTTTGTCTGAAATTTTATAGATATTTTTAGATTTTAGTAGACTTTTTATTTAAGACTTTTATAAATTTTTATAGACTTACAATAATTTTTACATAATTTTATATACTTTTATTATCAATTTTTTTACATCTTTCAAATTCTTTCTTCTTTTTTATTTTTTTTACTTTTTAAAATATTTACATCTTGTCATTCCTGCAATTTATTAATATTAGCAACTAAAATTTGAAGAACTCTCACATTCAACACTACACTTAAATAAAAAATTCATATTATTTATGTTTTACATTAAAATATAAAATATAATGTACAAAAAATATTTAAAAATATCAACGATACAATTATTTCATATTAAATATGCAATAAAATAAAAATTAATAGAGAAATAAAAATATATAAGTTAATATAACTAACAATTAAAAAAATATAAAACTTAAACATAATTAAATATTTAAAAAATTTATTGTGAAATAAGCTTTTACACATCTAGAAATAAATTACACTTGTAATATTGAATATTATGATGTCATTTTCAGTTATAAAATATATTATTTTATTTTATTTTTGTATTAAAATTATGCTTTTTTACTTTCTTAAGAGGAAAAAAATTAAGAAATAGGACAAATATATTGTATGTATTAAAATAGTCAACTTTGTATACTAACAATATTACAAGAGAATGATCTCTCGACATTCCTACCTTAAATCCAATTTTCTCAAACTCACATTATCTCTATTATCGAAAATTTTCTCTCATCTGCCATCAAAACATATATCGATGAAAAAGTGACGTTCAGATTCATAGTTGAAGAATATGACAAGATTGAAAAAGTAGGTTTAAAAAAGTCCCCAAAAATTTGTTATAGATGATGTTACTTTTAATATACTTTATTTATATATAAAAAATTATTAAAAATCCTCAAAAGTCTCTGTATATCTCATAAGAAAATATATTACTTGTAATAGATTTTTTTTAAACATAACAAATATTTAAAATCTTCAAAAAATTTTGATTAAGTGAATTTTTTAAAAGTTATTGATAATTTAAATATCCGAATACTTTTATAAACTTTTAAAAAGACTAATTGAATATACCTACACTTTTATAAACTTTAAAAAGTCTTTTAAAAATTTTAATTTAATACAACTAATTTTTATAGATTATTAGAGAGTACTAAATAAATATACCTAAATTTTTAAAAATTTTAAAATCTATAAAAGCGACTAAATTTTTTAATCGAATACATCCCACTCTATGTTCGGCAAGAGAGAGAAAATTTGAGTTTATCTTTATGATTTAATATTTAAAGAATTGGAAAATATATTAAATTTTATGGAAAAATTACAACTTTATTTTAAGACAAAAAAAAAGTTTATATTAAATATTAGAAAGAAAAGGGAAAAAAAAGAAGAAGCTAGACATCTGAAGATCTTAATTCATTATCATTAGTGAAAAGAAATAAAAATTATAAAATTGTGGTCAACCTGATTTGAATGGGGTAATATAATTTTGACAAGTATATGATATGAGCAATTGATTTGGGAAAAAAGGCATTTTTTTTTTCGAATGAAAGTCAATTGATTAAAATAAAATTAAATTACATCACCGTTATGCGCAATAAGATAACTTTATTTTAATGTATTAGCTAAAAATATGTGCATTATAATGTAAATTATTATTTTTATTTATTTTTTTATTAATTTTTATACTTTATTTAAAATAAATAAGAAATTAATTTTTTTTATATTTTTAATTAATTTTAAAAGTAAAATAATATTTGAAGTCCTTATTAGATGTGATAATCATCATTTAATTAAAGTTTTTATTGAATGTTATCTTTATTTCACTATCATATTTAGGATCTTTATTAAAATAATATTTATAGTCGTATTAGATGTGATAATTATCATATAATTAGAGTTCTTATTAGATGTGATCATTATTAGATGATGTTTAGAATTATTATTTAAAAGTGATAGTAGATCTTACAAGAATAACTAATGTCATTATCTTAAAATTTAAAAAAAAAAAATGTTATCTAAAATAATATTAAGTGTGATTCAAATTTTAATATATAAATATAGATGTACAACTCACTTATTTACATAATTTTATTTTTAATATTTCTTAAAAAATATATTTAATAATTTTCTTATAACATAAAATAACATATATATTTTTTATTTAAAATTATATGTTTATTTAAAATAATATATGTTGTTTTATTTTAAGAGAGTTGTAAATAAAACTTCATGTAAAAAAATTATATTACGCAATTAATTAAATTTGATGTATTAATACACTACAACAAACTAGTAGATTCTTGATGATTGCCTTTCATAAGGAATTACTATTTGTTTGTCTGGAAATAATAATTTTTTATGAAAAATATTCGTCAACACGTTATTAAGAGAGGTGTGTTAGTGAATCTCCGCTCAATTAGTTAACCAAAGTGAGCAGTAAATTTTATAAGATTTCTTGACTAACTTGTCATTAAAGATTCAATTTTTTGACGAATTTTTGTAAGGATAGTAAAAGAAAATAAATTAAAATTAAATAATTGTTGACGATTTATTGTCGATGATTAATTACTTTTAAGGTAGTAAATTAAATATACACGCACGAGCTACACGAGCTACTTTTGTAACAATTTTTTATCAATAAATTAATTACTGATAATCATTTAAGACTCAAATCCTAAGATATTTGTCATTAAATATATTTTTTTATATATTTTTTTAATATTTCAAGTATTCATAATAAGTGCTTAAATAATATTACATACAATTTATTTTTAAAAGAACATAGCATAAGATATTATGGTGTCATAGAAATCAATAAAAATTATAATATAGAAAAATAAAATAGCAAAATAAAATTAATTTTACATTTAATACGAATGTATGTAACATTCTATTCATATAATCCTACCAAATTATAATACGCTGCTAAACTAAAATTTATATGCTTTGTGATGTATCAAAAGCTATCTTGTTTTTTTAAAATATGAAACAAACCACTTAATGTGTCAAAAATATGAATCTAGCAGTACTAATGTTTCGAAATATGACAAGCCACCTTTAGTTTCTCCTACATACAAAATACTTAAATGCTTAAGATTATAACAAAATGCTATAATATCACTTCACAGCAGGACGTGTAAGGCATACTTTGATTCTTCGTTGGGATGACTGTGGAGAAATTGGAGGATTATATGAGGTAGATGCTGCATGAGAAACCAAATTCAATAACTATGATACTAAGTTAGGAAAAAGTTTTTGCAATAAATTCTTCAAGATTTGTTGTTCTTGATTAATCATTTCAATGAGTTGATATTGAATTTGAATTTGTTGATTTTGAGATTAAATACACTTATCTTATGTTTGAATGATAGTTAGCAGCTCCTGATGCACAACCGCAGTACTAACAGAAGCTACAGTAACCACCAACCATATGGCCGTGGCGTAAATGAGGCAGATGATTTTTCATTATCTCAACTTTAGATTTTTTGAGTTGTTTTCCATCGTCAGCACTAGCATCATTATTATTAGTGGGTGCATGTCTATCAGCAAGCATCTTCTTCTATAAATGAAAAAAAAATCATGAGTAATCATATTGTTAACATTCCTAATTTGCCAAATCAAATTAAACAATCTCACTCAATCAAAATAGTCAAGTTTTTCTAAGAAATGTTGATTCAAGGTTTAATATCCCCCACTTGAACCTAACAAAAAAGCACCTCTTAAACGTGAACTATTCATCCTTTAATACTTACCAATCTACTTCGTACCCTTAAAGGCATTATTAACAAAGAAAAAATAAACTACATTTGCACCAACAAATACAATAATTATTAGTTATGAACAATTAAATAAATACAATAATGATAATAATTATTAGTATTATTTAATTTTAAAATCATTATCATTATTTTACTAGTTTGCAATTTCATGATTTTAGACTTTGAATCCACATTTTTTAGACAAACATGAATTTTGCTTCACTCAATCATGAAAATAAGATACAATTATTTAAAAATGAATAAACAATTTACATGAATTTCTCTTATTTTGTCATTTACCCACTCTTTAGTAAGCTTGCAGTAAGTGTTAATCAATCCTTGAAGCTGACCTTCTTTTTTCTCTAAGGATCACAACAACGATTACATATTATAACCGAAGAAATATGAGCAGAGCTTATATATTATCAAAGGCATGTCTACAATATGGCTTAGATCCAACTCGATGAGGGTGTTTTTGATTTTTTTTTATTCTTCTCAACCATTTATTGAAAAAAATAAAGCCATAATTTAACAACTCATGGATTCAAATAATAAACAACCTAGAACTTAGTTAATAAGGCATATTGTGAAGTTATTAATAAAATATTTAATAAGTATGATTAAAAGTAACTTATAACAAAGAGACTAAATTATTGATTAAAAGTATGCATTCACGATTTTTTTCAAATAAAACCTAGAAGAGTCTATATCGGTAACCCAAAAGAGTCTTGTGTGCATTCACAATTTGTTTGCGACCATAAACAAATTAAAGCAATGATAAGAATAGGAAGAAGAATATTAAAGTATTGGCAGTTATAAGAGTCTATATATAAGCAGCAATGAGAGTTTGTAGAGATGAGATCAACAACGATGAGCAGGGAGAAGATCAACAATGATGATTGTGGAGGAGATCAACAACTTGAGTGATTAGGGCTGGGGAGGAGAGTGGCTTCTAAATTTTTTTTAGAATAAAAATAAAGCTTGAAAAGAAAAGAGAGAACATTCTAGAATTTCATATGTCCTTGTTTTGGAAAAATAAAAAACAATTTGTTGATGACTT
Source organism: Elaeagnus macrophylla (assembly GCA_029378325.1). Lineage (NCBI taxonomy): Eukaryota > Viridiplantae > Streptophyta > Magnoliopsida > Rosales > Elaeagnaceae > Elaeagnus > Elaeagnus macrophylla. The sequence continues at coordinate 22,261,415 of CM055648.1, read as the reverse complement.
TTGTTAAGAAATAAGTTTATCTAAATTTATTGTTGCAACTGCCAAAAATATTCGCGCGATTTTTTTTAATGAATAATTTTCGTTCTAATTGGTCGTCAACAAAGGGTTTAAATAATAGCTAACAATTACAATTGTCACCATTTATTATTATTATTATTATTATTTTTTTTTTTTTTTTTTTTGATGAAATTATATAGCGGGAAATGTACCCGCCTGATGAAGGGAATTAATATAATAATAACCAATATATTTGTCAGGATTCGAAGTATTAACGATAAATATTTTGTCACAAAATAAAATTATTTTTACTGTTAATTAATTTCGTAATGATTTGTTAGAATTTACCAATGAACTATTTTGTTGAAGTAATATGTGTCCTACATAAAACTAAAATACAAGTTTTTTTTTTTTTTTTTTATATTATTATTTGCAAAAAAATTAAAGGAGTTGCAACCCTCTCTCTAGGCCTGCCCATGCTAACTAACAAAATTACAGTAGATTTAGACTCGATAATTTTTTATAAGACTCACAAATTATGAAATAATTTATTTACGAAATAGTTAAATTTAAATTAAATTTATATAACAAGTGACCTATTTAATTCTTAAACAATCGAAGTAAATAACTAAAATAATTAAAATATGTAGATAATTATTTTTAAACTAATTATTTTATAGGTTTGTATTTTGAAATATTATTGAGATAATGTTTAAATTTATTTTATATTTTATTTTCTTATTTTTATCAATTTATAATAATGTATTATTTAATTTAATTTTACATATTTTGATTATTATTTATTTATTTTAGATTTAAAACAAGTTTTTATTTAAAAAAAAAATTATGATATATATTTTTATTAGACCTTTTTTTGAGACTTTAATACCTTGGTTTTGATGTATTATAATACTTATGATTATTGATATTATTTTTATTTTATATTAATTAATTTTTTAATATTTTTTGTTGAAATAATGCTTAAATTAATTTAATTATTTGAGTCTAATTAGAATTTATCATGTAAATAGGTTACATAAATATATGTTGATATTTATTATAATATATCAAAATTTTTTTATATTATAAAATATAATATATATTATTTGAATATATTTAAATAAATTAAATGCATTAAATAAGTTATTTATTTATTAAATAAATTAGAATATGATTATAATTTATGATATATTTAATAGATAAATTAAATCTGAATCAAACTTACAAGTCAAATCAAATCGCAAATGTAAATGTAATTTGATACCTCCCCATTTAATACCTAATGTCGATATCTAAAGAATTTACCACCTACCATGATTAAAAAAAAAAAAGAAAAAGTACACAACATTAATGGAACAAAAATAAATAAACACAACGTAACTTACAACCGCTGATAGAACTTAGTGACACTCCGCGTCAAGGAAGATATATACGACCCGGGGAAAAGACTCTTTGTGGGCCGCGAAGGAGTGATACCCACGAAAAAGAAAACTTGGCTTAATTGCAATTCGATATAAAACGTGAAAAATAAAGTACTTTGTTCAAGTGTCGACAAACGTTCAATATTCCATTGGTACAAGAAAAAAAAAATGTTATAAAAGTAACATATTTGTAACCGTTACGAGTGTGTAGAATGATCACACTAATTTGTGTCAGTTTTTTTTTAGGCTAATTAAGATTTGAGAAGAAAAAATAAATAATATTATTAATAATAAAAAATATTGTAAAATAATAATAAATAATATTTAAACCCTATTTTCTAAGTTTTTGCAAGCAAATACAGTTTTTGAAAAAACTACACTATTTATATATTAAAAAAAATTGCACAGTTAATAATTAGATATTTTTTACTTGTCATCTAACATAATTAATTTGCTTGAAGCTTTTTGATGAAATCACATAACATAAAAAGACTCTATATAATCAATCACATTTATACATCTTTTAAATTGTCCTTTTAATTTTGCTTCTTAATTCTTTATTCTGGAAAGTAGTAAATATGGATTGTGGAGCAAAAGGAGAGGATGACCATTTGCCCTTTTTCTTAAGAAGTTTCGTTATAAAGAGTTTTTAGAGCATAAATCCAGAATATGAAAAGGTTTCATGATTTGTTGTTTCTTGCTGTCCATTCTTTGTCCTCAAACGGAAAGCATAATGTTCCATAACTCAAACGTAGCAGTCATACGGTTATATAATGCATCCCTTTATTTTCCTCTCAAAAGAAAATTTTTTTATGAAAAAAGGAAAAGAAAAGGAAGCAAATAAAATAGAAATGATTGATTAGTTTAATTAACTAAATCCAATCAGAGCGTGATTAATAGAAATTGGTATAAAAAATAACTAGGCGTGATGGTTGATGTTCTTCATAACATTAATTTTAGAATTTATGAAATTAATAGGATCTATATAAATTTTTAATATTAATTTTATGAAATTAATAAAATCTATATAATCTACTAAAAAATTATATAATTTATGTAATTACTATTTAGAGATTTTTTTTTTTTCACATATAGCCTTAATCTAAAGAATTCATTTGCAATGAATAATTGATTACTGACTTTAATCGTGTAAAATTACAACGAATTAGTTAATGCTTATAACTTAATCTCTTCTATTTAAATGATATGTAATATGTTGTATAGTTGGTATGTTTTTTTTACATTGAATTACTAAAATTTATATTATTATTTTTACCCTTAATTAAATATCTTCCTTTTACATGTACAAAACATTTTAGATAAACAATATTTGTATTCATATTTCACAATAAAATAGGTAAAATGCTATCAAAAGCAATTCAGTTCTAATACCTTCAGTTTCGATTCATTCTCTTTTTCAAATCTTTTATAATTTCATTATGAAATTCCTAAACATGCCAATAATACGATTCAATTCCCACACTTGAAAAGGGATATGAGAGTGTTACCATAGTAGCTTACTAGAGAGATTCTTGACATTGCCACTTAATAAAACATGTTCATTCTAATATTTTTGTTTTTATAAAAATGAAAAGAAAAAAAATTTATAAAAATTGATGATGAATCAATGACTAGTTAATATTAATAGGTGGCAGTATATAAACTTTTCTCATGCCTACGAAACCTAATTTGTATTAACAATTACAAATTAGGTTTTTACCAAATAAAAGGAAAACGTCTGTCATAATTAATAACGATCAAATTGTCTTATGACTTGTGATGATTGTAAAAATCACTTGTCTAGTAAACAAATCGTAATAGGTTGTTCAAATTGCAGGAAATACTAATAAGAAATTTTTTTTTCAAAGAAATCCTTATAAGATTGTTAGAGAATAACTTACTAATTGTACTATATATAAATGAAATTCTAAATAAGATGAATTCCTATACTAATATTTATCTTATTATTTATAATTATTTTATGGGTAAAAATGCATGTTAATTTAATTGACTGAATTAGAACTCATGAAAAAATATTTTTCAGCAATATAAAATATACTATTGGGTGAAAGGCTATATTAATTATAATTAAAAAATATTATAGGTCCACTAATTATAACTAAAAGGTACAAAAATTTTCTAACTTTTTTAAGTGAGATACTAAAAGTCTAATTACTATTTAAAAAGGGACAAAAAGTTTAAAACTTTTAAAATTGTCAAAATTTTATTCACATGGATAAATTTTTAACAATTTTAATAGTTTTGAAATTTTAGTGTAATTTTTAATAGTTATTAAATTTTTAATAATTCACTTAAAAATTAATAAATTTTTATATTCTTTAATTAAAATTAATAAAAATTTAGTAATTTTTCTCCATTTTAAGAAATAATAAGGATAAAGATAGCAATAAAATAATGAAAAGAAAATCCGAAATGTGTGAGTTGTGTTCAGTTATGGTAGGTGCGCATAAGCCATACTTTTAATAACGTGGGACCGTGTATCAGTATCAACCATTCATCACCATCATCATGAATAAAAGACCCATGGATATTTGGGTCTAAAAGAAAGAAATAAAGAAAAAAAAATATGAAAGAAAAAAACATATTTTTTTTTAGTTTATTTTGCATTGAATAATTTTTTTATTTATTTACGCTCTATAAAATATAGATCAAAGATATATTTTTATAGTTAAAATATAATATAATTAAGTTACAATAATTTTTTTTATAATATTTCTATAATAAAAATATTTTTTCTATATTATGTACAAGATCTTACATTCATATATTTTTTGCATTAAGATATTTATAATTTTTTTTTATTATCTTCAAATTTTTGATATAATATATATATATAAATGTTATTTTTATATTATGTATAGAATTTTGTGTTCATATTTAAAAAAAAAATTATAATTTTTAAATTTTTTTTATAATATATACAAAATAAAAAAATATTTTTTTATATCATATTATTTTATCTTTTTTATTATTAAATGTAAACATCCTATAAATAACCCAAACTCTCGTAACCATCACCATCATACCAAGTCTGGCTCAGCTCAAGTGTTAACAAATTGTACTTTGCTTGCTTGTTTTATTTCAGTACCTTAGATTACACATCACAAAATTTTATTATATCACAAATAAAATGCTCAGATGAGATTAACCATAAATTTAATTGAGACAGCATGCATTTTGTATTATTGTAAATAAGAGGCAAATATTGAATATGTCCAATTATTACAGCTAAAGCACTTTAATCTATTAATTTTTTTTAACAGTTCAATTACCAATTTAAAAAGTGACAGGTTAATTTTATCTTTTTATATAATTTATTTAAGCTTTTAATTTTTTTTGTTTTATCTATTTAGAAATATTTATATTTTATATATAATTATAATTCATACGTTTATACACTTACAATTACAATTAAGGTTCCAACTACAAATTTTGAATTGTCTAAATAGACAACATGTGGTTAATTATGTAAATTCTAATTTTGTTTATATATTTTATATAAAATAATAACTCATACACTTAAAAAAATTAAGACTCTAACTGCAATTCTTTTGTTGACTAAATAAATATATTTATTGTTGTTAAAACATTTGTCGTTTGGATATCGAAATATCTATTATTTTGTTTTCCTAGTAATTTTTGTTTGTTTGTGATTGCCAATAATCTAATTTAGGTAATTAATTACAAATGTTTAAAAGCCAATAGGAAACCTTTCTCAAGAATGAGCTGAGCTCAGGTCGAAACCAAATTTAAATTAACTTTTTATTTTTTTACGTTTCTATGAACTGGCACGATAGAGGAGTTTTAATTTCCATAAAGAAATTTTAAAGGAAAACGTATTTAATATTGATGGGTCGGTCAGCCCCATGAACATGTCCACACCACAATCCTCACCTCCTTTATTTGTTTATTTATTTATTAATATTTTTTTTTTACACTTAAATCGTGTATGAAACAGAAAGGACACCCTCACATGGAGGTAAACCAGAGACAGAGTAATTCCCTATTTGTTGTCTTCTTCAATCTCTCCAATTTCTGTTTTCATAGGTAAGGCAAAGAATCACCACCTTTCTCATAAATTTCTTTTTGGTTTCTTTAATTAATTTCTCTCAAAAATGAGAAGCATAGCTAATTGTTATAATGAACATGCCATCAAAGTATCAGATTCATATTGTTCTTCTGGACCTTCAAACCAATCTTATCTCAATCCAAAATTTATTGATATCCCTTCAATCCCAAATGAAGTAACTTGCTTTTACAAATCCAAGCTATCCAAGCTTCTAATCAAAATCACTTGGTGCAAAAATCTCATTGGTCAAGGCAGCTTTAGCTTCAACATTGGTGATAACAAATCCTCTTCATCATCATCATCTTATTCCAAGTTGCAGAAGATCAATAAAGGTAACAAGACATTTCAATGTTGCAATTCAAAGATCGAAGTTTTCTGGGATATTTCAATTGCTAATTATGATCATAGTAGAGGACCAGAGCCAATTAATGGGTTTTATATTATTGTGTTGGTTGATTCAGAACTCTGTTTATCTCTTGGGGACAAAATTGATGATGAATTGGAAAAGACAAAGAAATTGGTCAAAACAGGAATTTCAGAATCAAAAATGTTTTCTTTGGTTTCTAGAAGTGAGCAATTCTCAGGTAATGAGATGTATTCAACCAAGGCACAGTTTAGTGATAAAGGAACAAGTCATGACATTATGATCAAGTTTGGTAGAGAAGAAAACAAGAATCCAATTCTCTCTGTTTCTATTGATAACAAGATAATATTTCAAGTTAAGAGATTGAGGTGGAACTTTAGAGGGAATCAAGCAATTTTTTTAGATGGGTTGTTAGTGGATATGTTGTGGGATGTTCATGACTGGTTTTTTAATCCAAAATCTGGATTTGCTGTTTTCATGTTTAGAACAAGAAGTGGATTGGATAGTAGACTTTGGTTGGAGGAGAAGATTTTGGAGCAGAAAGGTCAAGATAAGTCTGAATTTTCCTTGTTGATTTGTGCTTGTAAGAAAAATTGAATGGTTTGATTTTAAAAATCTCTGAACTTTTTATTTCAATGTTTTCATATAGCATACACGTTTTAGTTATATTATTATCTGGTTGCAGAATACAATTTCAGTTCTGCTTTGGTTGTCACTAATGGCTTCTGAATTGTAAATGTGTAGGTTACAATTTCAAGGATAAACATAATATTATTCAATTCATCTCTCTTTCAATGTCTCTCTGTTTTTTATTTTTTCCTTTGGAACCTTATTGTATTTACTAAAACCATTCATATATATTTTTAGGATACTAAATATCAAAGTTATTGCTTTTTCTCACTCGTGAACTAAAATTGGCTAGAAACACGATAAGCTTGACCAGTGTTAGTTAAAGAGCAGAAAAATCAGTACTATTACACAAGCCAATCTTTTGTATTTAGTTGTCTGTCAGCCTCAAGCACACCTTCGTTGAACATTGGTATACTGTTCTGCTTAATTTATGGACACAGTAGGAGTTGGATATGTCAGTTGGATGCCTCTGACTTTGATAATTTAGTTTTGCAACTTACTAACAACTCTGACCTAGATGCCTTCTTTATTATTTATTATTATTATTATTATTTTCATTTTGTCAAATGATAACAGGGCATTGGCGGAGCTTACAGCCCAGTCTATTTTTTTTTTAATTATTTATATGCATATTTTTAATATTAAATAAATATTTTATTTTTAATTTTATATTGTGTTTAATTTTTGTATATATATTTTATTATATTTAATAATATTTAATAAATATCTTATAAAAATATTTAATAAATATCTTTATAAAAATAATATAAATTGTGAATAAAATAATTAAATATATACTTATATTTTTATGTATTTGATAATTATTATTAATACAAATAAAATTATAGTTATATATTATATAAAAGTTCTTTTTAAATGTGATAATTCAAAAAAAAAAATATTTAACTTTATACTCAATATTATAAAAACAACATTAAAAAAAGAAGTATACAATAAATTTCAAATTAAAGCTTTTAATTTTTTTTATTATTAATATCTTTAAAATTTCTTATATATTATTTTAATTCAAATTTTAATTTTATTTAATATTATATTATTTGGCATTTCATTTTAATAATTTTTTTAGAATTTATTTGAAACTTCTTTATATGAAATTTTAATATTTTTTTGTCCTTAAATTTTTATTCAATTTTATTTTTATTAGTCACTCTTATATTATTTATCAATAAATATTTTTAGATATATTATCAAGCTTAAAATTATAAATTCATATTTTACTTTTTACACTTTATATATTTATTTTAGTTTTAATTTTAATTTAATATCTATAAATTTTATGTGTTTGATTGAGTTATTTGCTTAAATTTTTTAGTTAATATATTTATTTTATACATTAATGATATTAATACTTATTAACTTATTATATTTTTGTTTCATTTTTATTAATAAATTAATTATAATGTATTAATTTTATGTTTTTTGAGTGCTAATTTTATGTCTATATTATAATATGACATAAAAATTTTAATATTTGATGGAGTATAATTAACTATAGCTCCTACCAATTATACATTGTGATGTATTTTTTATTTTTTTTAATATTTTAATAAATGTGTAGAAAAAAATTTAATCCCCTAAACAATATTTCTGGCTCCAAGGTGAGTGATTTTAACAACTACAAATCAAATTATTATTTTATTGTATCATTTTATATGCTATTAATAATTAATAAATATAAGTATATAAGCTATATTTTTACACAAGAAAAACTTAAATTTTCAATCTATTTTACTATATTTTTGCTTTATATTAGTAGCATATATATTCTTTATCACTCTTTTATAAGGCGACTATGACATGCAACTTTTTTTCAGTAAAGAACAATCAAATGCTTTTTATTGTCAACATTTTGAGACAAAATATGTGCTTATTGTCTTGTGATATATGTTTCTATAGCGAGCCCAAGACCATAAAAGACAAATAATAATAATAATTTTGCGTCTTTGAAGCTATGAAAGACAGTAAGACACCCTTAAATGGGAGGGGTTGAAGATCAGTAAATTTTCCTTACGATCAGTACGTCGGTTAGATCACCTACCATCTATATGGACCATACGATCAGTAAATTTCCAATGAATTATAAATGTTAATTTTTACAGTGGGTGAATATTATTTTTATTCATTTTCTTTGCGCATATTTTATTGATTGTTGTGTTTATCAAATATTAAATATTTGTATTTTATTAAAAAAAAATTATTATGCTAATTTTATTTTTCTTTCGCATAGGATATCACATAATCATTTAATTTAAAGTAATTAAATGAATAATTTCTTTAACATCCACCAGATCCAATCACATATTTGAATAAAAAAAATTACCATGTATTTAATAAAATTTATGAGTATCATTATATATGACAAAGTATAGGGCGCCTTACCTGGTCTTTGTAGGGTATAATTTTTTTTTTTTTTTTTTGGTCATTAGTGCTTTCTAGGGTATATACCTTCACATTTTTTAACGAAAAGAGGGACTATACACCTGGGTATGGGAGAGTGAGAGGGACTAGCTATATCACGGATTTTTCACTGCACGTGGTTAGGCCCACGACTCACATGTGATATTAATCTGACTTCACTGTCTCACATTAATTAATTCACATCAATAAATGTCTCTTGTATTTTGGGGGAAAAAATATTTGTGTGTATTTTCTTTGTAAATATATATATATATATGTGAGGATAATTATTATAATAAGGCCTAGAAAGTTAAGTGTCGTTTTCACGTCATGAGTTATTTGTGCTGCCAATTCTGCTTCAATGCTCTTCTGGTCTGTTTAAATTGAAAGTAATTAAGATGGTATTAAATTCCATTACTTTAATTTAATGCAAAATTAAATTTGGATAAAATTGGATTATCAATTTTCAGTTATCTCAATGGATTTAAACCAAGAACAACACTGTAAACTACATATTTTTTCAGAGAATATCATGATTAGATAACTCCCACCCCAATTATTAAAAAATATTCAATACACTTTACTATACATGTATTGAAATTTTATATTACTTTACTATTATCTCAAAAAAAAAAAAAACACTTTAAGCCATACATACAGTACCAATATTAATTTATAACTTTGTTGCATCATATTAAAAAATTTAATGGTATAATTTTTATTCAATGATAATACTGATTATGAAATCAAATCATATTATACAAAATAATAACTATACAGTTATATATAAATCTTAACCCAACAAGAGGTGTTGATTTAAATCATATTAGAAATTTAATTTATTTAAATTTTTTAATTTTAAAATTATGTGTCTTAATTTTTTTTTTATCTTAAATTTAAAAAAAAATTTAAAAATGTAAAAAATATATAAAATAAAATAAATTTTAATTTTAATTAAATTATTTTGATATATAATAAAACTAAATAAAGTGATAAAACAATTCCATATTATTTTAAATATAAATTATTTTATTAAAATATTTATAATTAAAATTATATGATTATATTATACAGATTGTTACAAATATTATACATACTAATTATAATATAATTCAATACAGTTCAATCTAATATAATTCTAATCTGTTTGATATTATGTACTAAACATATCATAAAAAATTATCGCAAAACTAATCCGTATCAAAAATTCTATATGAAACAATTAAAGCTAATATATGTTTTTATTTTTTTAATCTATTATGGTGTATTTATTAATTTATATCGAGAATTAATCAAAATGAAAATTAACATAAATTGAATTGGAGATGAAAGAAAATGTAAAATTTATTCTCTTTTTAATAGTAGTAATAAAAAAATGTAAAATAAAATAAATATTGAAATAAGGGTTAATTTAATAATTGAATTTGTGGATTTAAAAAAGGAAACCGATATCAAAAGGAAAGTATGAAAACAATTAAAGTGTCATTCCAAAATTTATAAGATTTTTATTTCCTTTCCAATCCTATTTAAAGAAAGTAAAGAAAAGAATAGTAAATACACACAAGAGGGAAAAATGGAGAATTTTTACCGGAGTCCAATTTATAAAATAAACTAAACTTAGGCCTGGTATCATTAGGCCTAAACTAGGCTGCGGCCTTTTTCCTGATCGAAGAACGCTTTAAACTGGATCTGGATTCGACGATGTTAACGGAGGTAATAGATTTTGAGCAAGTACAGAATTGAATCGTATAAGCGCTACATTTTTAAGGTGGATATCAGAACATGGCCAGGGAGACTAACCGAAGGTGTTTATAGATTAAAAAATATAATAAGAGAAAAGATGGTCATTTTTATTTATTTATTCACTTTTTAAAAATATCACCTAAAAAGAAATCCCACAAATTTTAGAATGAATCTTATAGAATGCTTTACTAATTTTTTTGGTAATAATTTTATTTTTAAAATTTATAATATGTAATTATAAAATTATCCTTTATTTTAATATATTTATCTGTCGGAGGTTAAGTATTTTATTGAACTTGGAATTCCCAACAACAAATAAATTAATATTAATATAATCTTTAATAACCTAAACATCCATAAAAATTCAAGTACATTTATTTGTCATATAATTAAATATAATAAATTTAAATTTAGAGAACAAATTATACCATTAGTTAATTTTTTATTTTATTTTATTAGTTTAACAATTATTAATTTATTGATGTAAATAAATTTTAAATTAAAATTCATTCAATTTAACTCTAAAATTTTTTAAAATATATATATTAAAAGAAATTATAAGAAAATGAAAATAAGGAAATGAGTGGGACAAGGAGAGTAATTACCAACCCATTCCATAACCACAGGGGCATTCTTCATCAGTATAAAAATTAGAGTTTCTTACCGAGTTTCATTCCTACAAGACAAATTAACATCCCTAGTTCGTATCAATTATAATGTAAGACATATTATATTGAGTTTGGTTAAATTTGTAGAATAATATTTTGTATTTAGAAATATTTATATATCTCACGTTTGAGATGAAATTCAAATGATGTAATATAATAATATTAATAAGTACAATTAAGTATACATAATAATATTCAATAAAAAATTGACATTAATTAATTACGATTATAATAAATTTATATTATAGTATAGTATTTTTGTATTTTGCTTGAATTATTGTATTTGTGTTTCGTTGTGTTTAAATTATAATTTGTGCTATGTTTTGTCAACAAATATGCAGATATATATTTTTTTTCCAAAATTGCTTACTATAAATACAAATAATGAAATACTTGAAGTCAAAATAGTTAACTACCGTACTATCGTGCAAACAGGCTTGAACACAAATTACCAATCCTGACATTTCTTTTAAGTTAGAGCACTCGTAATTAACTACAGGTGTGCGTGCATGTGAGCTACAGAGCTAGTTTAGTGCAAATCAAAATTGTAGTTATAAGATGAGTTCATGGGACGTTTGAACTTTTCTAAAGGTTTAACTTATTAGTTTATGTTAAGTTTGTAGTGCCTCTTGCTAAAAAAGATGCTTTGAGTTTTGTTAGTGACATTAGTGTATATGTACTCCATTGTTGTGTAAGTGTTTTTGAAACATCCTTTTCCAATTATTTAAGATTAATTTTTTAAATATATAATGATGGATTCAAATATGGGTCCTTTTAATGTTAATTATAATTAACCAGCATATATTATTATACCATAAGATAGTGATAAAAATAATTTAAAATTAAATACTTATAAATTTGTTTAACTTTATTGAATATATTGTTATATTTTGAAAACAAAACAAGTCACCACGTTATGTCAGTGTTATATGATAAATATTTGTTTTGAGTGCATAATATGAGAGTTAATGTTGACATATTAAACTTTTAGTTAGAGGGTATCACAAACTTGCTAACTAGCTGGACTGTGAAGATAACTAGATCCATAACCATCGTAATATGTTTTTGTACTTGGAAAATATTAGTAGTGCTTTAGCAAATTAGATGCAAGTGGGAAATGTATTTATTTATTTTAGGGAAATATAGTTGTTATTTTATTGTTTTTAACTTAATTACGTTTAATTAAAAAAAGTAAAAATAAAAACTAAAATGATGATTTAATTATATAATATAACCTTATTTTATATATAAAATTTTATTTTTAAACTTTCTTAAGAAAAAAACATATATTCGTTTTTTTTATAACATAAATGAACATATGATTCTTAATGTTATAAGAAAATGGACATATATTTTTTTTACTGAAATGAGTTAAAAAAAATTAGTTGAATAACTGGATCATTTATGCACCGAAGGAATAAATGATCCAATTATTCAACTAGTTTTATTTTTAATCCTCCTCAGTGAAAAAAAAATATGTTCATTTTCTTCTAAAACTAAAAAATATATGTTTATTTACGTTATGAGAAAAATAAACATATATTTTTTTTAGGATGGTTAAAAATAAAATTTTATACATAAAAAAAATTATGTCACATTAATTAAATTAAATAAAAATACGTGGGATCCACGCCTTACGTAGCATCTTAAATATATCTTTATTCATGTTGATGTAGAATATCCTGAGGAATCAAAATCAGTCTTGGTTATTCTTCGAAAAAAATTTCCTACCTCATAAGAACTTGCTACTCTGGACCTAGAAAAGGTGGTATAATTTGTTAAAAGTATTTTTTTTTTTTTAACCATTTACAATTTTACATTCTATACAATATATATATTGAAAAGTTATTACATTTTAAGAAAAGATAAATTTAAATTTTCTAACTCCTATTTTTTAAGATTTAACAATTTTTTTCTTTTTCACATTCATTATCTTATTTGTTTTTATATTTCTCTTAATATACCTATTTTTATACATCTATAATATTGGAAAAATTCTCCGTCCAAGACTTCAAATTGAAGTGGCAGTCTATTGTTCTATAAGTTATGCCTTGTCTCTTGATTAATTAAAAAAAATTAATTTATAAACTAGTGATCAGCTTTATTTTTCTTTATTTAATCAAAAACATTTTTGTCTTTCTACATCTTATTATATATATATATATATATATATATATATATATATCTTACTCTTAGGCGGATATTTTTGGACTGTGTGGGCTACAATTTCAGCTAATTTTTTATTAAAAAAAATTAATTATATGTATATTTTTAACATTAAATAAATATTTTATTTATAGTAATATATTATCTTTAATTTTTATATACATATCTTGGTATTTATTAATAATAGCTAACAAATATGTTAATAAAAATGACATAAATTGTAAATAAAGTGATTAACTATGTACTTTTTTTCATATTTTTGGTAACCATTAATAACAAAAATAAAATTGTAGTTATATATTATGTAAAAATTATTCTTAAATGTAATAATCTAAAAAAAGTTAAATATTTAACTTTAGACACAGTATTATAAAAATAAAATTAAAAAAAAAAGTATATGATTAGTTTCAAATTAAATTTTTAAGTTTATGTTTATCATATTTTATTTTAATTCAAATTTTAATTTTATCTAATATTATATTATTTGACATTTTATTTTAATAATCTTTTAAAATTTATTTAAAAAAATTTATATAAAATTTTTGATTATTTTGATTATTATTAGTTAGTCTTATATTGTTTAACATATATTTTTAAATATAGTCGTTAAAAATTCTAAATTATATTTTATTTTTTTACATTTTTATATGTTTCTTTTAGTTTTAGTTTTAATAACTATAAATTTTGATGTGTTTTTGATTGATCTTTATATTTGCTTAGATTTTTTAGTTAATAAATTTATTTTATACATAAATAATACTAATACTTATTAACTTGTTATATTTTGTTTAATTTTTGTTATAAGTTAATTATAAAGTATTAATTCTATATTTTTTTAATGTTAACTCTATATCTCTAATATAATATGAGTATATGACATAAAAAATTATTAAATTAAATATAATTTATCGTAATTTTTATTAATTTTTTATTTATATAAAAAAATTAAATTTTAGCTCCCTTGAAATATTTTTCTGCGCCTGATCTTACTTGATCAATTTTAGCTATGTATGACACAGTGAACATAAAATATTAATAGAAACATTATTTATTTATTAATTACAGCGCATACGATGATATTTTAATCGGTAGAACGGTTTTTCATTTTTAAAAAAAATACTTAAAATAAGGGATGATTATAATCTTTAAAAATGAATGTTTTTGATCAAATTTTTTATCTATTATTTTTTCATATATACCAAACATCTAAATTAATGATAAAGGGATATTTTAGTAATTTTTAAGTAGAGTAAATCAAATTAATTAATTTTTGAAATGATGTACTTATACTCTGATACTGTCATATTAATCCCCAATTATGTTCATGAACAGTCCAAATACATAATATGTATTGATTTTTAAAATCAAAATTGATATTACCTAATTTAAAAAATTAGTGAATTTAGACTCTCCTTGTTCCGTAGTTTTAGATAAAGAAATATTTTAATTTCGTAACTTTTAAATAGAGTGTTTTAGTTATATTATTTAGTAAAACGTGCAGTTTTGAAAGAGAGATTTTAGTTTAAAAAGAGTGCAGATAAATCTAGTAATTTTGAATTTTAAAGAGTAACGTGCACTATTCAATCGTTATCGGGTTTTCCCGAAAACCAACGAAATATCTAAACCAAACTCTTTCAGCCTTTCAATTCCCCCCACAGTTTTAGACCATTATCACACCTAAGTTCGGTTTCACTTTTCGTGTTCTGCTACTTTTTTCCTTTGCTTTACCATCTCTCACCTCCCCTTAATAATTTAATTCCATAATTGTAGGGTACAAATTGTTGGCCCCGTAAAACCAGACTTCCTAATTTGCGCACACAATCTTCGTTATATACATTGTTTATGCTAATTGGTTATGGTTATATGTTTTTGTTAACAATGGAAGATATCACAAGCGCATTAAGTGTTCCCCTTAAGGCCTTAATATCATAACGATTTCTTGCCTTTTACATTCTATCGGCGCTATACCTTTGAGTTAGTGCTTTTTTTTTTTATTTATTTATTTATATATATATATATATGGTTTAAACGTTATTTGAATTTGTAATTAAAATGGAGACGGAGATTTTATTGTCATACAAATAGGTGAACTACAATTAGAGTTGGTGCTATTTCTTTTTCAATAGAAAAAAATTTGTCTGTCTAACTGGTGGTAAAATGAAATAATTATTCATTTTTTATACATATTTTTGTTAATAGTATAGAGAGATAAACATAAATAAATAATGATATATTGTATTGAAACTGTTGTGTTTAGAATGTATATAGGAGACTGTATTTATAGGGTCGTAACACGCGTAGTACAAGGGGCAAAATACAAGAGTAGTACAAATGAATTATAACTTATATATATTAACATCCCCCTTCAAACTCAAGTTACTCAAGGAGGAAGAGAAATAATCAACTTGAGTTTGGAAACTAAGTCACAATGGTAGTACAAATGAATTATAGCTTATATATATTAACATCCCCCTTCAAACTCAAGAAGGAAGAGAAATAATCAACTTGAGTTTGGAAACTAAGTCTTAAAATCTGCCTGGTGGATGAGATTTGGTGAAATTGTCAGCTGTTTGATTTGTAGATGATATTGATTTGAGACGAATAGTATTTTGAAGAACATGTTGACGAACAAAATGACAATCAATATCGATATGTTTTGTTTGTTTATGAAATACATCATTATGAGCAATTTAAATAGCACTCTAATTGTCAAAATAAAAAATAGTTGAGGTTAACTAGAGGACACGTATATCAACAAGTAACCAGTAGAGCCAAAGAAGTTATTGAGTAGTGTCAGCAATAGCACAATATTTAGCATCAATGCTGGATCGAGAAGTAAGAGATTGTTTTTTGATTCGCCAAGATATGAGAGAGTTCCCAAGGAAGAAACAGTATCTTATGGTAGATCGACGATCAGTAGGGTTACCTGTCCAGTCAACATTAGAGTAAGTGGAGAGAAGAAGATCAGACTTGTTGGAGAAATGAAGGCCGATGAAACATGGTGTTTTTGATGTAGTGGAGAATGTGAAGAACAGCAGCATAATGGGTAAATCGTGGAGCATACATGAACTGACTAACAAGATGAACAACATAGGCGATGTCAAGACGAGTGACTGTGAGATAAACAAGACTGCCAACTAGTTGTCTGTATAATATGGCATCTGGAATAAGAGCACCATCTTATGGAGTAAGTTTGACATTGATTTCCAGAGGTGTTGATGCAGACTTGCTATCAGTAAGACCAACCCAATTAAGAATGTCTGATGAGTACTTTGCTTGAGAGAGATAATATCCTTGGGAATCAAATGAGATTTTCGGGCCCAAGAAGTAGTAGAGATGACCAAGGTCTTTCATTTGAAATTGATGACTGAGAAACTACTTGAGATCAGTAATACCAGTAGAATTAGTCCCTATTATGATCATATCATCTACATAAAGGAGTAGAAGTGTAACACCAATGAGGGTATTATGAGTAAAGAGGCCAGAGTCATAAGAGCTTGAAGTGAATCCAAAGTCAGTAAGTGTAGAGCTAAACTTGGAAAATCAAGCCCGATGAGCTTGTTTGAGGCCATAGAGAGCACGACGAAGTTTGCATACTTGATGAGGTGAATGAGTATATCCAGGAGAAGGTTTCATGTATATTTCCTCAGTTAGGTTTCCATTGAGGAAAGCATTTTTTACATCTATTTGAAACATTTTCCAGTTTCTTGCAGTAACAACAGGAATGATACTGCGAACAGAGGTGAGGTGAGCCATAGGTGTGAAAGTTTCTTTGTAGTTGATGCCATATTCTTGTGTAAAACTCTTTGCAACCAAACAAGCTTTATATCATTCCACAGACCCATCTGAATGAGTTTTGACTTTGAAAATCCATTTACAACCAATCAAAGATTTGTCAGAAGGAAGATCAATAATATCCCATATATGTGCTTTTATTAAAGCCTGTAATTTATCTATCATAGCTTGCTGCCAATGAAGGTTAGAACTAGCTTCTTGATAGTTTTGGAATTCATGATGAGACAAAATAGTGGAGAAACATTGGTAATCACGAAAATGAGAGGGAAGAGCACTTACTCGAATGGAACGACGAAGTGATGATTTTGCACAGGCAGATAGTTGGTCCTTAGAGGATGTTGTAATGGTAGGATCAACAGAAGGAGTAGACTCGTCAGGAGAAGCCATAGTAGACGGTGGAGAGGTCGTAATAGATGGTGGAAAGGGTAAGGGAGCAATATCAGAAGGAAACAGATCAATAGTTAGGTCATTAAAAAATGAGAGTGAGGTTGGAGATGATACATGAAATTATGAAAGTGAGGAGAACATTTTATCTTTCTAGAAGATGACATGACGAGAGATGCGCAATCGTTGAGAGAGAGAGTCCCAAAACGATAGCCTTTGTGTTCTATCCAATATTCTAAGAAACAATAAAGATGAGCACAAGGTTCCAATTTATTGCGTTCATGAGGATGAAGAAGAACAAAACAGGCACAACCAAACACTTTGAGCAAGTTATAAGATGGATGAGTATTATAGAGGCGTTCATAAGGGGATTGATTGTGAATAATAGGCATTGGAACACGATTGATTATATAAACAGTAGTAAGAGCTGCTTCACCTCAAAAGCATTCAGGACGAAAACTAGAAATGAGATGAGTGCGAACAGTATCAAAAATATGTCTGTGTTTTTCGCTCACCTCTTCCATTTTATTGAGATGTGTTAGGACAAGAGTATTTAGAGAGAGTACCATTTTGTTGAAGAAAATTTAAAAAATTGGTTTCTTTATATTCCATAGCATTATTAACTCTTAAAACTTTAATGGTTTGAGAAAATTAAGTTTTAACTATCTGGGCAAAATCATAATAAATTTTGGGTAATTCATATATGTATTTTAAAAGAAAAATTCATATGAATCTTGAATAATCATCAATAAAAATGAAAAAATATTTGCATCCTCCATAGTTGGATGTGGAGAGGGACCCCAAACATCAAAATGAATTAAGTCAAAAAGGAAGACAGAAATAGAATCACTTTTATTAAAACATAAAGCAGGTTTTTTTTTCCTAATTGACAAGTCAAACAATTTATATTATCAGAAGTAGAAACATTCCCTAATTTACCAGAAGATGCTAAGGAATGAAGATGTCCTATAGACGTATGACCTAGACGAGCATGCCATAGGTTGATAGGAGTAAGTAGTAGTAGAAGCAGCAATAAAGGATGAGGAGAATTGGGTATATTAAGGTTGATAAGTTCAAATAGGCGTCTAACTTTACAACCTATCCCAAGGGTCTGCCCTGTCTGTGGATCCTGCACATGACAACTAAAAGAGGAAAAAGTAATGGTAAGAATAAGTTCACATAATTGACCAACAGAGATAAGATTCAAATGAGGTTAGGAATATGAAAAGTGTCATAAAGTGATATAGAAGATATGGAAACTTGACCTATATCGGTAACATACATATGCAAACCATTAGGAGTTTGAATTAAAGGTTTAGAAGTGGAAGATTGTGTGGGAGAGAATATGTGAGAATTATGAGTCATATGGTTGCAACAAGCATAATCAAAGTACCATGAAGAGTTACTTGAGGTGAGAGACAAGGCAGTAGGGGAAGGATTACTAGAGTTTGAGAGGACGTGTTTAAAAAGACCTTTAAGTTCTTGAGTATAGAAGGTAAATTTTTCACGATTACCTTCAAAAACAGCAGCAGTGACAGATGAATTACTTGTTTTACCAGAAGCAGTTTGATAAGGATTTCGAGAGCAATCTTTCTGAAAATGTCCTGGACCTTTTTTGTGACAAAATTTACATACCCGAATGGGACATGTGAGAAGGTCATGATTGGTCTTGTGGTAGTAGGTGCACCCTTGTTGGTTGGATCCCTCTTTAAAACCATCTTTAGGACGATAATAGGGAGTGGCAAGAACAGAATCTATAGGTTGAACTTTGAGAACCCCAATCCAAGTTTCTTCAGAGCAAAGCTCACATCATAGTAATATCTAAAGACAGAAAAAGGACTGCGATGAAGTAAGGAAGCCCAAACAGGATCAAACCGATTATAGAGAGCCATGAGAAAAATAACAAGACACTGGCAATTACGATAAGTGGCAAACATCTCAGCATCATTTTTGTTTGTCCAGGATAGTTCAGAGATAGTGAGTTCATCCCAAATAGCATGCATCTCAGAGAGAAATTGGTTAATCGTTTGAACAGACCTATGATGTTTGGCACGAAGATCTATCAGAAATTAATATTGGTTGGCCAGATTTGTGGTAGTGAATCGAGTCTCAAGAAATTCTTATACTTTCTTGGTAGTGTCAAAACGCCTAAACTCACTATGGATTGAGGGTAGAGTGGTATTGCAGAACCAAGTAATGATTTAATGATGTTTGCTCTCTCAGTCTTCAAGACGGTCAGCAAATAGGGAGTCAGTTTCAGTGGTTTCTTGTATGAATATAGAGATATCACCAGTTATGAGACGTCATAGCTTGCGTCATTTCAAAAAACTCCTAATTGCTTGTGCCCAAGCTAGATAGTTAATATCATTAAGAGTGGTAGAGATTGTTTTGAGTACATCATTTCGGTCCATTTTAAAAAGAATAATAGTGAACAGTATAAAGGAGTTTAGATAGGTCAAAAATAACCTTAAAATGGAAAGAGCAGCCAAAAATAAGTCAGAAATCGATCTAAATTGGTGAAAAATGGTCAGAAAGGTGGTGAACTGGAGCAAAAAAGTAGAAAATTGGGCATGTGAACCGTGTTTGGTAAAGGCGGGTTGGGCGCAAGTTGGCGCGTTTGTGAGTGATTTGGTGCGTCAGATCTTGAACAGATCTTTGGGTGGCTCGTGGGAAGTTATATGGAGGATTTTGGTGGCATTGAACTCATCTGGTTGAGACGAGTTTAATGATGGTATTTTTTTTCTTGGATTAGATTAGTATAGGTGACGTTTCATGATAACAGTAGGTGATAATTGTTTAATGTGATGAACAGAGGCGAAATTTTGATGGAAATTTTTTAGAGGTGTTTGAGGGGCTCTGATACCATGTTCATAGTATAAAGAGACAAAGATAAAGAAAGAATGATGTATTATATTGAAACTATTGTGTCTAGAATGTACATAAAAGACTGTATTTATAGAGTCGTAACAAGCGTAGTATAATGGTACAATGGTAGTACAAGAATAGTACAATGATAATACAAATGAAGTACAACTTATATATATTAACAATTTTACTATTAGGAATTACAATTTCATGAAAATATTAATTATTTGTGATAAGAAATTTGCATTTTTTGTTATTCCTTCTAAAGAAATAAGATTTAATTTATTTTTACTAAAATTATATCAATCATTTCGTAGAGATGAAGAGTATTTCTAAAAAATTTACAAAAAATATATTATTTTTTTCTACAATAATATGTTGAATATGATAAAGACAAATTTGTTATACTTATTTTATCGTGACAATTGAATAAAAGAATAAATTATAATTTATTTTCTTAATTTTCTATTTTCAAGATTAACTATTTTTAATAAATTAATAATTTGTGAACTAAATATACCTAATTAATGTTAGTTAATAATAATTAAGTAACTTCTCTAGAAAAAAAAAAAAAAACTAAGTAACTTTATGAGTGGTTCACATGGAACAATTTAAAAAAATTAAGTAACTTTATGAGTGGTTCACATGGAACAATTAAGTACAATATTAAGATAGAGATAGGTAAGTGTTACAGTAACATAATGACGTTAAAGTCTTATAATGAGGCGCCTTAACTTAAGATTTAGGATTCATCCCTCAAATCGATAAGAGTTATGAATGTTTATACCTACTGTGTTAATTTTTGGGATTTAGTAAATTATGAACTTTATAAACTTTTCCATTTGGTTGTGCAAAAAAATCTTGAGCCCATAATAAAAAATATGTAGATCATGTTATGTTATGTCACCGTCTCGTATTTTTATTAAAGGAGTGGGATCATAAATTTTTTTTAAATTATATTATTTATATTATTTAATTTTTTAAATTATAAGTAGTATTATTTAATCTTTTAATTTTTAAAAAATGATCAATTAAGGACAAAATATATAATATTAATAATTTTTTTAAT
This sequence comes from Elaeagnus macrophylla, assembly GCA_029378325.1. Taxonomy (NCBI): domain Eukaryota; kingdom Viridiplantae; phylum Streptophyta; class Magnoliopsida; order Rosales; family Elaeagnaceae; genus Elaeagnus; species Elaeagnus macrophylla. The sequence continues at coordinate 22,239,805 of CM055648.1, read as the reverse complement.
TAAAATATTATTTTTTAAATTAATATTTCAATATCAAAAATATTAAAATATATAATTTGTCATTAATTGAACTCTTAAAAAATAATATTTTAATTAAAAATTATTAAAATTATGTATTTTATCTTTAATTGACTATTTTTTCTAAAATTAAGGGACCAAATGATTACACTTATAATCTAAGGAACCAAATAATACAAATAATTTAATCTGAGGGATCTCCATGACACTTTTTTCTTTTATTAATTATGTTATATTAACATGTTATTTGACACATTAAATTTTTTTTGTGTTGTTATATGCAATAATAAAAATAACAAGATCTTTAAGAACATAAAAAAAATTATTAATTAATTATGGTTAAATTTTTTATTAATATCATATCATGTTCATGTTATCATGTTATATAAGATATTATCACCTCTAAAATATGTTAAAAATACAAAATAATTATATTTAAAAGATTCAATTGAGCATCCATTTTTATAGCTAATACAACACAATAAAAATTTAGTATTAATATCTTGGTCCTTATTAAAATTGTAGTTCATACATGTATATAGATATAAAAATACACATTTGTTGCACGGCTTGTTAGATAACAATGTGATCTTTTAAATAATAAAATTGACTTAATTTAAAATGACTACAATGATAGATCTAATATACGAATGACTAGTGTTTTGTATCTTGTGATCAATTTAACTCCTGTGTATAAAATAGAGTAGTCTAACACAGATTAAATACATGAGCTAGTACAAGGACCAATACTGACTATGTCCTCAACCCATGCGAGCTATCATGCGGTAGCTCTGTAAAAGATGATAAAATTGATTATTTTGCGTTGAATTTGTTACGATCAACGAAGTCAATAAAAATAACGAATTAGACCTTAAATGGGCTTTTATATATGTATGTATATATATGGATCCTTAATACCAATAAACTTATAGTTCATTTAGCTAAATAATAAATAAAAAAAATTTTAAAAATGGTAACAGATATTCCACCTTGTAAATTTCAACTTAAAGTAACAGAATTATTAAAATTGTTATTAAAAAAAAAAAAAAAAGCTTAATGAAGAAGTCAAATAAGTACAATTAATATTAAAAAAAAAAAAAAATTCATTAATGTTTTTTTTGACAAATTTACTAACACATCACTTATATAATTAAACTTTGGTGAAAATTTTATAACAATTTAAAATTTACAGTTACCTTTTTAACAACTATTTTTTTCTTTAACAACTGCTATAATAGGTTGTAATTAATCACTACAAATATTAAAAAATCTGAAATCAAATTGTTATTAAATGCACCCATTGTATTGTAGCAACAAAAGATATCCACCATTACTATTGAATTCATAAAATTCATATTAACTAAATTTTATGAAGAAAAAAAAAATACTATTTATCACTGGTAAACAAATTTATAATTGTTTCATCACTTTAATGATAAATACTCATTAGATACATATTATTAAAATTTATGCTTCATTTAATGCTTATTATATATAGACTACATGTTTTAAAATAATTATAATCTAACGCATCATTAATGAACAAATCACTGCTCATTACTCTTTATTATACCAGTTATGTTTATCTTTTATTTTTTCCTTTTTTTTTTTTTTTTTTTATAATATATATATATATATATATTAAAAAAAATAATAAATATAACAACTCTAAAATTTATAATAATAAAAATATTAATACGAATTGAATAATAATTTTAAAAAATATTATATTTATTATCATAAATTTTAAAAGTTTTATTTTATTATCATTTTGTAGTGCTTGCACTAAAGCACAATTATTTTCTCCTATTTTACACTTTTAGATTTATAAATACATGAGAGGAGTAAAAAGAGAACTTATTTATGCCATATATCACAATTAATATGATTAAAATTGTCAAATAGATGAGTTATATTAAGTTTAGTAGTTATTTATAACTTATTTTATATAAATTTGTGATAGATTCAATTTATTTATTAAATAGATTAAAAATATAATTTTAACCTAATTTTAATTAAAACTATCAAATAGATAAGTTATATTAAATTTAAGTTGATTCATTTATGACCTATTTTATGTAAACTTATTTCATATCTAACTCATTTATTAAATTTATCAAAATATGAAAATTTTAATCTAATTTAATTAATAAATATGTTGATATGTTTAGTTTATTTAAGTCGTTTAAATAAATCAAAAAATATATATTATATTATTTAAGAAAATTGAATATATTATATCTATTAATATATATTTATATGATATGTTAACATAATAAATTTTTATTAATTCAAAAAATTAAATTAATTTAAGCATTGTTTCAACAACAAAAAAATGTTAAATATTAACTAATATAAAATAAAAATAATATCAATAGTTATAAATATTGTAAATGTGATACATTAAAGTTAAGATATTAAAATCTCAAACACAACCAAAAAAATCTAACAAAATTATGTATCATAATTTTTTTTAAAGTAAAAACTTGATTAAATTTAAAATAATTAATTAATAATCAAAATTTATAAAATTAAATTAAATAATATATTACTATAAATTGATAAAAATACGAAAATAGTATAATAAAAATAAATTTTGAATATATTGATTATTTTTTTTTTAAATTATTTTTTTAGACTTATTTATATTGATACAAATATTATTTAGATTATTTTTATTTTATAATATATTTTATTTAAATAAATTAAATAAATCATCTGTTTATAACTAACTCATACATCGATAAATTGTGTCGTAAGTTGGTTCAAAATTTGTCGGGCACTAGATGTAACATATAATTATTAATTAAAATAATAATATTTATTTATTTTTATAATTAACTGTCATATCGTTTATAATAGTATCTTGTAATAAATAAACTTTTTCTAGGTAAAAACGTAAAAGGACTCAAAGAAATGGCTCTTCTTGATCACAAGGGAAGTGCACATTAAAAGCCTAATACTCGTTCGTACTTTTTCTTGTTCCTTTGCTCTCTCCTCCCTAGCAGTCATAACCACAGTTTCTTTTTCAATCGCGATCTTTAGCATTTGCGAATGTCTTCCTACAAGGGCAAATATTCTGGTAATCTTCTTAATACTTGATGTATCGATTAATTCAATTTGCTTTTACTACTGTGTTTGTTTTCTTTGTTAGTTTGCCTTAGTCAATCTGTAAAGCTGCGGCCTTTTTCTTTGCCTTGCTTTTCCTTTCTTGATTGAATCACTCAGATCTAAATTTATTCCTCAGTTATCAACTTGAATACTTGTTTGTTACAAACGATTCAGATGTTGAAGTTAGTTATAATTCTGTTTGTATGTTTAACTGTGTTTGTGGTTTCAAAATGATGATTTTGCTATATGAATCTCAAATATTCGATCTGGTAGGCTTTCCTGAAAATGGATGGATTCGATCTCATTTATTCTCATGTGATAATTTTTGAAGATGTAAATTAAGGTTATTGTATTGACTGTTTTTGACCATTAAGTCTTTTGGATTATAGAGATCTGAACTTTGGCAATATAGAAGTAGTTTCCTTCGAAGTTGTAACAACTGCGCCATTTATCTTTCAAATTTTGGTACTTTAATTCAACTATTGAAGTTTACGATTATCGGGAACTCCTTTAATTTGATAGAGGATTACTACATGTTTTGTCTCTCAGTTTCACATGTAAGCAGTTTGTTTGTTTTTTGTATTTTGGAGTTCAGATCTCATGTTTCGTTTTGAACTTTTCGAAACTTATTCTTAGTACCTATCTGGTAAGGAGTCCTCATAGTTTAATAACAATTAACAGGGTTGTGGATATTTCAGAGCGCATATGAATATATCCGTACATTTTTTACTGCATTCTCCTGCACTATATTTGTACTTCAACAATCATGTTTATTGCTTGTATTTGGGTCTATTGATTCCCTCTTATGATTTTTTCCATGAATGGTATCTTGTGCTACTTCAGTGATGCCAGACCAAAGCTGATCTCACATAAAAAGGCTAATGACTGTATCTCTTGTCTTGTGACAGACCTGGTTCTCGAACTCTGTATTGGGAATTATTAGACCTTGGTAACAAGTGTTTATGCAAATTCCATATCGTGAAATGAATATGATGTTTTGCACAGTGATTTCATTGCATATTCTGACTCATCTTAAGTCTTCTTTTCAATTTATGCTAACTTATGTTGATTTTTACCATTAGTTTTTTTTTATTTATATTGGACATGTTCTTAATTTTATCCCAGATGAGCTCATTGCCAATGCTGCCTACATTGGTACTCCTGGAAAGGGTATCCTTGCTGCTGATGAGTCAACTGGCACCATTGGCAAGCGTCTAGCAAGCATCAATGTTGAGAATGTTGAGTCAAACAGGCGTGCCCTTCGGGAGCTTCTCTTCACCACTCCTGGTGCTCTGCAATACCTCAGTGGAGTTATTCTCTTTGAGGAAACTCTCTACCAAAAGACAGCTGATGGTATTGTGATTCAGAATACATTTTGATTTCCCATTTTGTGCTTTTTTTTCCATAATTAATTTGACCTTGATTTGTATAATTATGTGCAGGTAAGCCGTTTGTTGACCTTTTGAAGGAAGGTGGAGTTCTCCCAGGAATTAAGGTTGACAAGGGTACTGTTGAGCTTGCTGGCACAAATGGTGAAACCACTACCCAGGGTCTTGATGGTCTTGCCCAGCGTTGTCAGAAGTATTATGAAGCTGGTGCTCGTTTTGCTAAATGGCGTGCTGTTCTCAAGATTGGTCCAAATGAGCCATCTCAGCTCGCAATCAACGAAAATGCCAATGGGTTGGCCCGATATGCTATCATCTGCCAGGAGAATGGCTTGGTCCCCATTGTTGAACCTGAGATCTTGGTTGATGGATCCCACAACATTAACAAGTGTGCTGATGTGACAGAACGTGTTCTTGCTGCATGCTACAAGGCTCTCAATGACCACCATGTCCTCCTGGAAGGAACTCTATTGAAGCCCAATATGGTCACCCCTGGATCTGATGCTCCTAAGGTTACCCCTGAGGTCATTGCTGAGTACACAGTCCGTGCCCTGCAGCGCACCATGCCTGCAGCAGTACCTGCTGTGGTGTTCCTATCAGGTGGTCAAAGTGAGGAGGAGGCCACCCGCAATCTCAATGCAATGAACAAGTTGAAGGGCAAGAAGCCATGGTCGCTCTCTTTCTCTTTTGGACGTGCTCTTCAACAGAGTACTTTGAAAGCATGGTCAGGAAAGGTGGAAAATGTGGCCAAGGCTCAGTCTACATTCCTTACCAGGTGCAAGGCCAACTCGGAAGCTACCCTCGGAACTTACAAGGGTGATGCCACTCTGGCTGAGGGTGCATCAGAGAGCCTCCATGTTAAGGACTACAAGTACTAAACAAGCTTTAAGCGTGAAAGCTGTTGTTTTGCTTAGATTACATGTTTCTTTCACAAGTCAAGGTTAAGGCCTGTTTTGATCATTTCCTATTTGTGATATTGGTAGGTTGAAAACCCTGGAGGGGGGGGTATAAACTTGTTATTTTAACCTGGATTTTACTATTTAGCTTAGTTGGTGATTTTTTTTTTTTTTTGCCCTTTTGCGTGACTATTATGGTATCATAAACAATCTGTTCTTGAATAATATTTTCTTACAAATGTTGTTTTGAATGGCCTTGGTTTTTTTTTTTCTTTCCAATCATCAATGATTTGTTTCAATTGTTTTTACTATGTTGCCAATTTCAAGAGTTTGGCCCTAATAATCACTGCATGTCCTTCCTTTTCTTTTCCAATTTAGGATTATAAGAAGGTAGCTATTTACATAGTTCAAGGGATAGGAGTGTGGTTCTCTATATTTAATGGTGTGTTCGAGTAGCGTAAATGTGTAATTTTTTTAGAAATATGTTGATACTTATTACGACATATTAGAGTACAAATTTTTTTTTTTTTCAAAAAAGAAATTTATTAATCAGAAAGGAAATATTAGAATAGGATAGATGAGAGGAGTTATTGTAGTTATGCAATATTTAACTTTTACAAATTTTACAATCTACAAAGTTTTTAATTTTGAATTAATACATTAAATTGTATAAGTTAATGTATTGAATTATTTTTAAAAAAATTATATTTAAATTTAGACTGTTCTAATAATAAAAAAATTGGATTAAAATATAAAATTGGTAAAAGATTGAGGACTCTATACGTTGTCTAGGTTTTTTTTTTTTTTTTAAATTATTGATTGGAAGTAAAAAAAAAAAAAAAGTGGAGATAGACAACAAGGTGATGCCATTATGTTTTGGGGCATGGATCATGTTATTGTGACATATCAACTACCCAGAAGTACTTTGTCAAGGCAAGCCATGAGCATCACGTGATAAATGGCTAAATTTAAACTGTAAAGTCCAAGGCAGCAAGTTTAAAGTCGCTTGTTTTGGTGGCAATAATCATATGAGAATGAGATTTATGTAGATTCGGCTGTGTAATGTAATATCACTTGAGTAATTTTAAAATTCTACTATTTATAGTCTAACATAGGTGTAAAGTAATTTTTAAATTTAAATTTATTCAATTAATAATTTCTAGAAGAATTAAAAAAATTCGAAGTATTTAAAATTTTTAAATTTCACTAATTTTTATGAATTTTGATGGAATTGTAAGTTAAAAATACACACCGATAAAATCTTTAACATTTATATGAAATTATAAGGATTTCACTTTTTTCATTATCTCTAACATTTTCTTTGTCTCTCTTACCATAAAATTCATTAAACCCTATGAAATAGAATTCACAGAACTCTGTCAAGTCTATTAAAATCCTAATTTTTTACACTATATATATTCCTAAAGATTTTAAATAATATAATGTAATTTAAATATTCTGTAAGTTAGAATTACATGTAATAGACTATATTGATTCTATTATTTAAATGTTATGTTCAAATTAGCAGGATTCAGGGGTCATTCAATCTCGATTTTAATTTTATTAACCCAAAATTATGGTAGGTTTTTAATTTTTTTTTTTTTGTCTTTATATATATATAGATTGACACTTCTTATATGTGCCGTTTTACTATAAAATCTTCAATCATTTTGTAATTTATTATTATATTTAGTTTCCATTAACAAGTCACTTTAGTTTTGGGGTTAGATACTTTGTCTTTCAAATTAGGGTTACAATTTACTACTAATTATTTTTATTTCATGTCTAGTACTCTATGTTTTTAATTAATTGGATTCAAAAAAGTTTCTTTTGCAATTTCTATTTACTTCTATTTTTTATTTATTCAATTTAGTATTTTATTACTCTAAGTGGGACAATGAGGATATGTATATTTGTTTGAAGTTTTGGTTTGATTATTCCTAGAAAATGGGCTGGGCTGAATACGTTATTATTACTATTTATAAACCAAGGGCTATGGGATTCTAAATTAGTCCAGACTTCTTCTACGTTAACCCACTTTTTCTAATATTTTAATTGTATCTAATTAATTTGTATTACCTACAAAACTACAATACATACAATTTTTCTTATACCGTTTTCTATCATTCTTTTTTGGTAATTTGGGTTACTTTATTTATTTATTTATTTATATTTGTTCTAGGTGTTAAATGAAAGAAAAAGGTTGTGTGTTATGGTGACTTTTTTTTTTTTTTTTCCTTTTCGTTTTTATTTTGAAGTGGAAAGTGAAAGAGGTTTGTTGTCTACATATTATTGCTGTGTCCTAAGAATTTTTTTTTTCCTGGTTGGTAAAGGTTTTAGTGTTGGTTATAGCATTGAAAACTCAATAACTCTTGATTAAAGAAAGGAGGTGAATATAAAACAATATCATTGAAGAAGGGCTAACGACCATAAAGGAGTAGATGAAGAAGTGGAGAGGAGGACATGAATAAGACACAATTATTTATTGGCTGGGTGTTGCAGATATTGTTAACAAGCATTGTGGATGAGATTAGATTTAAGAGTGTTATGGAAAACTTGTGGGTTTGCCTAATAATTTTTAAAATAAAAAACAACCAATTTTGTTTTATTTATTGCACATAGAAAATGGGAAAGAAGAGAAGTCGAACAACCACCGAAATGTTACAAAAGGAATATTGCCAAAATGTTAGTAAAAAAAAACACCAAAATGTTACAAAAGGAATATTACCAAGAAATAAAAAAAAAAAAAAACTCTTAAAATTTATAATAATAAAATAATAATTTTTATATTTAAATTATATATTTTTATAATTAAAAAAATAATTTTTATATCAATATTTTTTTGAACGCTCGTTTAATTGATTAATTTAATATTTTTGAATATTTTTTAAAATGCGATAATTTAGATTCATTTAATGTTATACAATTAATATTGAATATTGAATATTATTAGATTATTAGTTTTATTGTGATATGTTTTATGAATATTATTTTCAATAATTAAAAAAAAAAAAAAAAAAAGACAGAGAAAGAGGTCTGTCCTTGTGGTTGAGCTGAAAGAACTTTGGCTGAGAATCTATTTAAACATGTTCTTAAATGTAATTCTTATCTAGTTAATGATATTATCAAATCACACTTAATAAGGTGGGCTAACTTATTAAATATGGGTTTAGATTAGATGCATAATCACTCATTTTCTATTTTTTTGGAATGTGATATTGTCGTACAAAATAATTTATCATAGCGTCACTTCTCTTTCTCTCGTCTTCTCACCTATCTTCTACCCTCAAAGTTGTGAACAACCTTCTAGTAAAAATGTTAAAGGTTTGGCACTTTTTTTTATTGAAAATATCTTAATTCAAATTCCTCCATCTTCACCCCCAAAAATCGTCTGAATTAAAAAAGTAAAATATTTATAAAAAAAAAAAACCCAAAATTAACACTCCTAAAATTTGTAATAACAAAACTAGCACCCCTTGTATTTAAACTTATATTTTTATAATTAAAAAAAATGATTATTATGTCATTTTTTTAAGCACTCATTCAATTATAATTAAACGACGACAATTTAGATTCGCTAAATATTGAACATTCAATATTTCACGTTCAAATTAAACGTCTAATATTATTGTGATACTAGTTTTGTTACTATAAATTTTAGGGGTGTTATTTTTGATAAATTTCTAAATATTTTTCCTAATATCCTGATACTCTAATTTAGTAAAATTGTGGTATCCTTGACCAAAGATTCAATATTTAATTATGAACTTCTTCATCCTTCAACACACACCAAAAGAGTTTAGATTTATACCTTTTAAAATTAATATATAATTGTATAATTTATATTATGTATAATAAAAATAAAAAAATATTTTTAATTTAAAATAATAAAAACATCAAAATTCATAATTTTACAGTTAAAAAATTTAAACAAACAAAATTAAATAATAGTATGATTTAAATTTAAACTTACGTTATAATTTTTATTCTATAAAATACTGCATGATTTCATAACCTAATGTATAAAATTATAGAAATTATACAATTATAATATTGCATAATGTATTTATAAAAATAAAAAAAATTGTGTAGTGTGGAACAAACATAACCTATGTTATCAAAGACGTTAGAAGTGATGTAAGATGGCAAGAATTGCAATTTAGTAAACCTCCAAGAAAAATGACAAAAGAGTAAGATATATAAAATCTTCACTTTACCTCAATTATATGGAATAACACTATGATCATGATATGACTCCTTTCAAAACTTTCAAATTAGGTGTTGGAATTCGGGAAAAAAAAAAAAAAAAACAACAAAAGACATATAAAAACAAGAAACAAGGATCACATAATACAAAAATGTAGCAAATTGTTGAGATTAAAAATATATTTATGGTTTACTGCGAAATTAGTCTTCTTCAACTTAACGCCTCAATTGGAAAAATGTACTTTGATAGTTGATACATCTTGAAAGTTGGAACTGTATCTTGCATAATTATTCGAGCTACCGAGACCTTCCAACAATTAATTAATTAAATAAATTAATTTCATATATTTTGTATTTTGATTTTTTTTTTTGTTGTTGAAAAATTGTCTGTATTGAATAGTACGTTTTGGCGCTTGGGAAGCTGTCAATCTGACTTATAATATTGTTTAAGAACTTGGAGAGTAGGATAAAATAGAAGATTCATTTGTTTATTTATTAGGACTAAAATTTTAATCGACTACTGGTCATAATAACCTAAAAAATATATAAGAAATCAGATACATCCAAAATTACCACTCAGATTGTCTTTTTTGGAAGGACAGTATTGGGAAAGACTACGTACTGATATTTTTTTTTTGAACCCTGCTGATAAATACTTATGAATTAGAAAATTATATTTATTAAAATAAATATTATTGATAAGTATAGTTAAATTTAATTGATTGTATTTAATAAACGTCTATCCTGCAGTTATAATTATGATAAAGTTATTATATATATAAATACTTCTATGGATATATAACTTTTTAAGATATATTATTTTACCATCGATCAATTTCAGTTTGAACACTTTTTCCTATCTTTCTTTGCGAGATATCAATGATAAGGATTTTTTCTCCTTCCTTTTTTCAACAATAGTTGCGAATACTTTTAGTACAGAAGAATAGGAAGAGAACTTATGACGTAGCCATTCAAATCACTTTATTTTAAAGGATAGTGTGATAATCAAATTACAAATTAAATTTTAACTCGGATTAAGCGAGAACTCAAGAACATTTTAATGTGGGATGATACTATATTTACTAAATGAAATGAGTGATTGGGGCATAATGATAAAGGATTAAGGGTCATTCTTGAGAATATTTCTCTAAAAGTATTGCAATACATTTATTTGAAGATAAATATTAAAAACACACATTTATATGACATAATAACTTCAAAAATAAAAATATTTTATTTTAAAAAATTATAAACATATATAATACTATAAATGTGTGTAAGTTTAGTGCCTTTAGAATTTGTCTTTTGTTTGAAAGTCATAGGTCAACTGGTTTTGAGTATTTGCTTTTCAATTATTCCTTTCACCGTAGACTAAACCCGTTATTTGTATAAGATTATCTTAACTTAAATTAAACTAAATTATTATTATCATAAAAATAACTTTTATTACAATATCATTACCTTTTTAAAGAAGCCGTAATCAAAGAATCTTTTATAATTTCATTTCATATTTAATATCATGTGGTCACATACTCATTACTAACATTAGGCTTTTGGACTTTTATGCAATCTCAACGCAAAAGGTAACCATTAAACAATTGTGAGAAATGTTATAAATATAAAAATTTGTATTTATTTTGATACTCATATTTATTATATTATAATATTTAAAATATTTATTATGAAAAATAAATTTATAATTTTAATACAATACTATAATATAGTTAATATAAAAAAATAAATTTATATTACCACGATATTAACCGATTAAATTTTTTCAATGAATAACCTACCCCCTCTCTCTCTCTCTCTCTCTCTCTCATATGTTGAAAATTAAAGAAGCTCTTTTTTTTTTACACGAGTACGTGAATATCACGACAAAAAGAGAAGTCTGACAACGTTACCACACTGCTATCCTTTCTTTTTTCTATATAGCCTTCTTGGAAAAGGTCAGGTCAGGTCAGGTCAAGTTAAAGGCATATTTTTTATTCCTGTGGATTCTAGGACAAACAATAGTCTATTGGATGCTGAAGGACAATTTGGGAATCTACTAATTTCTCAAAAGCAATTTAGACAAAGAGAAAGCTCTCAAATTATCATTTCATTTCAAGCATCCAATGTCCCCTTTATCCCACCTTTCATCCCTTTCTAGGTAAGCCTGCTTTTCATCTAACTTAAATCTGTTTGCTAAACAACAATTACATAACAATAAATAATAAAACAACAATTACATATAGCCTATATTGAGTTAGTTCTCCCAAAAATTTATTAATTTTTGTCCTAAGCAACCTACTTAGACTAATATAAAGCAAACCTTGACAGCAAAATTCGACAATTTCTTATACTTATTGGGGCAAAAATGAAAAAAAAAAAATTTAATCAACTTCATTTACTAATAAATAAATAAAAAAAACACACGATGGTTTGGTTTATCTTAATCAATGATTGAAGATTTATGAGGTAATTGGTATGTTTAATTATCAACGTACAAAAATACGCTTGAAATATATAATTAGATCAGAGATGATAAAGCATGCCTTGAAAATGGATTAGTTGCTCGATCAACTTTATCAACTTTAGAAAACATTTTCATTAGGTATTAAACTTTAGTCTTTCAAGTCATCAAGTGGGTCAAAAATTATGCCCCATTATATTTACATGATTAGTATATGTGTTACTCATGAAAGAAGGCAATTAATTCTATGCGGTGGATCTGCATATACCTACTACAAAAAGTTAGAATTTTCCTTTTCTTCCTATAAGATTGAGATATGAAATGTTTAAATAATTGTAATATTTTTTATAAATATATTTTAATTATATTGTGATATATAAATATAAAATAAATATAAATTTGAGAAATTATTTAAAATAATATTTTTTAAAATTTATAATAATAAAAATAATAATATTTTATTAAAATTAAAGAAATATAAATTAATAATAAAAGTGTCATTTTTATTGATATAAATTTGATGTAATATTATATTATGAGGTACCGGCTCGGCGGCTGCTCACGGGTTTTGAGACTTTGTAAAAACAAGAAGTAAAAAGAAGTTTTTAACTAAACAATAAATATTTGTTAGAAATATTTTGTAAGTTTAGAAAAAATATATATATATATATTTGTTTATTATGTGATTTTTACTAAAAACATTTCTTTTTAATTTTAACCTCAATTTCCAGAACAAATATGCTATTATATTGCTTATTTGTCCAAGTCGTACCGTAGGTCCAAATGAAAAACGTACTTTAAGCCAACTAGAAATTTTTTTAAGAAATTATTTCATAACTAAGGTAGCACAAAATTATGAGGCGACTTAGGGTCCGTTTGCAACTTTATTTATTTATTTATTATTATTATTTTTAAAATTACTTTTAAATAAGTTAAAATATTTTTAAGAGTATTTGATAGTATTTATGAGTAGTGTTTTAAAAATTTTAAAAATATCATTTTTATTTTTAAAAAAAGTAAATAATATTTACTTTTAAGAGAAATAAATTTAAATGTATACTTTCATTTTAAAATTATTATTAGTGTAATAATTAAAATTACTTCTAATATTTTTATTTTAAACACTTAAGTAATTTTTTTAAAAATATTTTTAACCAAACTATTTTATTTTAAATTATTTCTTTTATAATTATTTTTAACAAAAACACGTCCAAACAAATCCTTAGTTATTTTAGTTAAAACAATTTAATTTATTTGTTATTTTTAGTAGTTTAGTTATTTGTTATAAAAAAATAACAATAAAAAATAAATAAATAAATTAAATTTTTTTTTATCAAATTTAAAATGATTGTTGTCTATCACTAAAGATAATATATAAAATTAATAATTTAATAATAATTAAAAAAATAAAAAATAAAATTAATAAATTAAAATAAAAAATTAATAATTTATTTTTGTGCCGTAACTTATTTAAAATATAATTAATAGATTGCTTAAAAAAAAAAAAAAGACGACGAAGACTATATTGTTTTTGTTAACTTCTAAGGGGCTTGTGCAGCTATCCCAAAATTATTTATTTATTTTCAAAATTAGTTTTAATAAAAATAATTTAAAAAAATAATAAAAATAATAATATTAAAATTTATAATTTTAAAAATAGTATTATTATGTCTAATTTATATATTTAATATATTTTTATTATTAAAAATTTTAAATTAAAATATAGTTGTTAAATTTTGTTTATCTAAATTAGATTAATATTATTTTTATTATTATAAAACTTTATTAAATTTTTAACAAAAGCACCATAATAAAACACACTCTTATTTTAACAAGACGGTGAGTCAGTGAGTGTAATGTGAGTGAAGTACTGAACAAGTAATGGCATAGAAGTCATGCCTAACAGTAAGAGACAAGGAGGGGGACGGACGGTAACCAACTCCCACTTGCTTTCCTACAAGAAAATAGAATGAAGAATTTGAGTTGATTCCATTTAAATAATATTTTCTCCAAGTAACACTCACATCACAGCCACTATTTATTTTCCTCTCCTTTGTCGCTTTAAGGGATATATTGTCCACTTTTGGACGCTTTGACATTTGAGGAGTGCGGAGGGGTCTACCAAGTTAGCATGAGTATACGAAAGCTTTTCTTCTTCATTTAAAGCTCACAACTTTTCTTATTTCTTTACTTTTAACGCAAAAAAAAAGAAAACTTCCCTTAATCAACAAAGCTAGTAGATTATAGTAAGGGTAGTATCAAAAATAAGCTCACGAATCAGAAGTCCAAATCTCTTTGCAGTAGAATATCTGGGTTTTGTACAGCTATTTCAGCTCTGCTTGTTCAGACTCCGTTAGCAGTAAAATGATCATTTTTTGTGTGGGTATTGCCTGAAGCTCTGAATTGTTGAAATGCAAGAAAACAAGTGAAACTTGGAAGTTTTAATTCCCATTTCTAAGAAAATCACTTGTTTTTTTGTATTTTTTTTTTTGGATTGCTGGATCTTGTTTCTCTCTCAGATATACACATCGGGGCATCAAACTTTAATTTATTTTTTCTCCACTATCATGGTAAGTGGCAACTCTTCTTTGCTCTGTTTTCTTTCTTTGCTTTACTTATTTCTTGGAATTTTTTTTCTTCCACTGAAATAATTGCCTTATGAGACTTCTCTAGATATGGGATTTGAGAGTGGCATAGAGAGTAAAATGCTGGGATTGAGAGTGTCAAAACACAAGCGTTCCAAGAGGTATCTATTCTGTAACTGGATACTGATCTTGTCAAGTAATTAATTTCTTTTTGTTGTCTAGCAATCATTTTGCGTACCCACTTTCTGGATTTTAGTATGCCTACCTCATCAGGTGCTTCAGTAGGAAAGGCTTATTGGATAGTTATTGAGATAAAAATGGGAACTTGAGCTTTTTACAGCTACTCTTTGTGTTTTTTCTCCATAACCTGACAACGCATATCTATTCATCTCTGTTTTGGCCTTGTGTGTTCTCTTTGCTTTATCCCCCCCTTTCCTTTTTCCCCATATTTTTTTTTTGTTTTCAAGGTTTCATGTAAGATGTAAAATGGGAGTTCTTTAAAGTTTTCGGTTTTGGCTGCTAAAGATTTGTGCTTGCCTTTTTTCCAAAAAAAAAATTCCCTTTTAATTTCTCTGCTTATGTTATCTTGGGGATGAATTTTCTCTGCTTAAGTTGTTTTGGGGAAAATACGTTATTGTTTTGAGGTCTTTAATGAATAGTAGAGTTATGAGTTCCAAAGGAAAAAGCAATGGGAAACATTAAAGCTTCTAAAATCCGATCAATATTTATTAACTCTCTGTGTTGGTTTATATGCAATTGCAGTTTTCCTGAAAAGAAAAGAATTGAAGACGATTTGGGCATTTCAGCTGAAGCATCAAACCCTGTAAAACTGGTAAAATTTTATTTTACTCCTTCTTCACCCTTTTGCCGCATAACGACAAATATTTATTGATTTTGATGTTGTTGTTGTTGTTTTAATAGATAATTGTTCTTCTTTGGGCTTAATTTACTGAATTATGGACGTTTATGTGGAATTAGGATATGGGACACTTGGATGATAGTATTGCAACAGAGAAGAAGCAATCTCCTAAATCAAGAGTTCATAACTCACTGAACCAAGAGGTATATTCAAAACGATTTGTCTTTATATTATTCAGACATAAAAGATTTACCACCCACTATGTTTTGAATTCTTATACTCAGATTCTTGTTCTCGAGAAAAGATTACAAGACCAGTTTCAAATCCGCAGTGCTTTAGAAAAATCTTTGGGCTACAGGTCTTCCACCCATTTTGATGCAAATGTTGATGTTACAATTCCAAAGGTAGTCTCTTGGTTTCAGCTTTTGCTGTGGTAGAAACAAAATCAATTTCTTTTATTCTCTGGCATTGATTTATTGCATATTTCTGAGTTTAGATGCAGTCAGTCTGATTGTTATTTATTCTTCAAAGTTTTATGCATTCAATCTGGAGTTCTAGTATTTCTTGACCCTAATTAATACTCTGGCAGTAAAGGTGGTGTCATATGAAATCGTGGATTTTAGACTTTCCATTTGTTTATAATTGTTGTATTTTATCGTCTTTTTATCAATTAGGGATTTCAACATTTACAAGCTGCTATCCAACCTAACAATCCTTTTATATGACTGCAGCCAGCTACAGAATTAATTAAGGAGATTGCAGTTTTAGAACTTGAAGTTGTGCATTTGGAACAATATCTACTCTCGTTATACCGAAAAGCATTCGATGGACAACTATCTTCTGTTTCTCCTTCTGCCAAAGGTGAAAGAATAAAATCACCTGTTACTACCCCAAGAAGAAGGTTGTTTGAAGTTAAGGAACTTAAAAATATATCAAATAGAGAAAGTTCAGCAGTTCAATCTGGTTGTCAGTTACGCAAAAATACATTGAGGGAACCTAATAGAATTAGAGAAGAGTCTCTTTTAGATTCTAGTGTACAACGTTGTCATTCTTCACTGTCACAATGTTCTGCATTACGCACTAGAAATTCACCATCAGCTGAGTCCTTGGCTAAAGCTGTTCGTGCTTGTCATTCGCAGCCACTCTCCATGACGGAGGTAATTTCCATGCTTAATCTTCTAACTTTCCTTTTCTTTGTTTCGTAATTCTGTTTGTTTTGTTTGTTAGCTTGTTTGTTGTTCTAAGAATAATCTTTCAAATGTCTTTTTAGAACTTACATGGTTAAATTTACCATTGCTTAGCCATGCTTTTACATGTGTTTCTGAAAAAGAGAGGAAATTGTAGCACTTTCTCCTTTGAGACTATGGTGTAGACATTCGTTGGTGCTATGCCACATTTACTTGATTTTTAGGTAAAAAAATGAGAAAATTATAGCAAGATTTTCAGGAAATAACCAATTCAGTTTTCTAAAAGTAAATCACAATTTATGTACCAATGGTCACATGCTAGAACGCATTTGTTTTAAGCAGCAAGGTGTGTTGACACACGCAAACAAACAAAAGGGGTAAAATTACTCAAGGAAAACGTCTGATTATTTTAGTGAAACAATAGAGAAAACAGTAATAGAACATGACCAATAGGTGTAAATTTTATATGGTATATAATTAACATGAGACATCTACTTTTTAAAAGGTTAACCTCTAAGTAGTTAAGTCTCATGATTACTTATAAACCTTACATTAGTATCATGCTTAAACAATGTGGTCAATACCTCTAACAATAGCTTCATTGTGAGCTATACTCCTGTTTCAGACTATCTAATTCTGATTAAACTATTCCAATATATATGTATGCACAACATATCAGACTCTCATGTTTGGAATTTACATTGACTATCAATTGATTTTCCACAGTATGCTTCATCAAACATAATAAGTCTTGCAGAACATCTTGGTACCCGAATTTCTGATCATATTCCACAGACACCAAACAAGCTCTCGGAAGATATGATAAAGTGCATCTCGGCTATATACTGCAAACTTTCAGACCCTCTGTTGACACAAAATGGCCTTTCATCACCCAATTCATCTTTGTCATCAGCAAGTGGATTTTCTCCTAGAGATCATGATATGTGGAGTCCAAATTTCAAGAATAATTCATCTTTTGATGTAAGGTTGGACAACCCCTTTCATGTGGAGGGACTCAAAGAGTTTAGCGGACCCTATAGCACAATGGTTGAAGTGCCATGCATATATAGAGATAGCCAAAAATTGTGTGACATTGAGCACTTGTTACAAGATTATAGGTGAGCTTAATTAATTGGTGCTCCTGAAAATTATATAATATCCACTTTGTTCTGTGTTGCTGTTTATTTTACTTTGCTAATTGAGTAGCTCTATTTCAGGTCACTAATCTGTAGACTGGAGGAATTAGATCTGAGAAAATTGAAACATGAAGAGAAGCTAGCATTCTGGATCAACACTCATAATGCTCTAGTGATGCATGTAAGTTGTAACTGTTCTTGCCATTAATGTGTTAAATTTACAGTTTTGACTCCTTTGATTGTTTATATGTTCAACATATAATTAATTTTTTGTTTCAACTAGGCATTTTTGGCTTATGGAATTCCACAAAACAATGTGAAGAGGGTCTTCTTGCTTTTGAAGGTACGAGAGCCTCTCTCTCTTAACTCTTATCCACAATGAATGAAAGTGAAATTTTTATTAATCTCATTCTTGCCACTTCCAGGCTGCGTATAATATTGGGGGTCACACGATCAGTGCGGACACCATTCAAAGTTGTATCCTTGGATGTCGCATGTCTCGTCCGGGACAGGTTGATTCCAGAACTTGATTCCCATAGAGTGCAAAATGTCTTTACTGTGACCTTTATCTCATAAAACTTTGCCTATGATTGTAGTGGCTTCGGTTGTTACTTTCTTCAAGGGCTAAATTCAAGAGCGGAGATGAAAGACAAGCATATGCAATTGACAATCCAGAACCACTTCTACATTTTGCACTCTCTTCAGGAAGTCATTCTGATCCTGCGGTACGCCAGTACTCAATATAGGTTCTTTTATGTCATTTGCATTTGCATCCTCAATTTATAAATGTATTATTTTGAACACGAAAACTTCTTAGGAACATTTCATTAGAATCCAACATTTGTCAATCTTCTTGTCAGGTTCGCGTCTATACATCGAAGAAAGTATTTCAAGAGCTGGAAGCTGCAAAAGAAGAGTATATTAGAGCTTCATTCGGAGTACGCAAGGACAACAAAATTCTTCTGCCCAAGTTAGTTGAGTCATTTGCAAAGGATTCAGCTTTATGTCAAGTTGGTGTATTAGAGATGATCCAGCAGACTTTGCCTGAATCTTTAAGGAAAAGTGTTAAGAAATGTCAGCTTGGAAAATCACGCAAGACGATAGAATGGATCCCTCATAACTTCAATTTTCGGTATCTAATATGTAAAGAGCTTGTGAAATGAGTGCTTGTTGAATGGTTTTCATAATGCATTTATCAATTTGAGTTACTTGTATGATTTCTATAGCAACATTTGATGTGTCATTTTGTACATAGTAGGATTATTCAGTTTGAAAATAGAAAATAGAGTGGTTTTATCTGCAGTACTATGTATCTGTATTGCCTAATACCCTATCAAATGGTGTTGGGGACTTGGGGTAACAAAGTTTTTTCTGACTGCTCTGATTTTAGTCTGTTGAAATATTGCATCACCTTTTTAATATTAATAATTTAGATGAAATTCTTAATCTTAAAAAGGTAAAATAGTAAATACAAGATTTAATGGCTCACCATCTTCCGGTAAAAAAAAAAAAAAAAAAGAAAAAAAGAAAAGAAAAGGAGAATACATCATATTTGGTGCATTTTTTAATTTGTAACGAGAAAAAATCGGAGAGAGAAAGAAAGAGCGTAAAATTTATTCTTTTTATTTATATTTATTAAATAATTATAAAAAAATTATTAATTTATTTAAATGTTATTAAAAGTAATAATATAAAATATAAAATAAAATAAAATATTAAAATAAAAAATATTTTTGTAATTACGTACTGTAAATTTGAAAAAAAAAAATTAATACTAAGGAGGAAACAGTGAAACAATTAATAAAAATAATTTTTAAATTTGTGGGGAATTCTTATTCACTTCTCACTGTATTTTTAAAAGTAAATAATATAACGAGAATGACTCACTATCTTAATTAGTAAACACATTTAATTCCTATAAATTCCATTAACATTATGAAACTTTGTGGTGGATTAGGGTTAGAATCTAGGAATGCAATACCTGATTTTATATACAATTAAACCTAAAATAGCTAAAAATAATTTTATAAAGTCATATTTTTTATCATAAAATAAAATATATTTTGATATTAATATTTATTATTTATATTATTTGTTAATTTTATATATTATTATACTATATTTGTTATTTACGGATTATGGGTACGTGGGAGATTCATCTATTGGGTCGAATTATAATCCTTAATCGAGTCTCATGTCAAGGATGGCCCAATATTAAAATCCGCTGCTTATGTAATTGAGGGCCCATTTTGGACTCGTATGTACTATTTAGTGTGTGTTTTTTTTCCCCCTCTCTCTCTCTTAGTTAATAGGGGACTAGGGTCTCTTTTTTACTGTCGGTGGGATAAATGAGAGAAGTGAGCTTTGCAACAGATCTTATCTTTTTATGGCTATCACTTCAATCTTTTTCCGGTAATAATATGTAATAATGTTAGAATCCCATAACTCATCGCCGACGCTGAATAAAGTGAAACTCAAACCATAATCGAGTGCTCCAAAAACTACATATAAATGCGGATCTCACAAAAAAAAAAAAAAAATTAGATAACATCATAATTATTATATAAAGCTTTAAAATTTATTAGCTAATCATAATCTCACAAAGCTCTAAACCCACAACATAGCTTCAACTAATAATATATAATAATTTCTAGTAAGGGCTCTCCCCATTATAATTACCAGGAGGATTATAGAGGCAAATAGTGAGACTAGAGTTGACTTTTTCACAAGTAGCCTGAGCACAACCCAACTCCATTGACTTTTTCCAGACAACCTGCGTATAAACCCCACAATGGTGATTAGCCAAGCAAGTATTAGTAGAGTGGTTGTAGTACTTGTT